>JAOTRR010000038.1:16575229-16588483 GCA_028570945.1 Gogo arcuatus
AATCGATTTAGTACGATTTCAGTCGGACTAACACGTTTACATGTTTTAAAAGTCCGGTTTTAGTCCGACTAAGGCAATAATTCGATTTTCTCTAAGGTCATGTAAACGCACTGACTGTCTGTGTTTGGGACCAGAGTTCAAATATGTCTGTGGCTGAACCCAACATTCCTGTCAAAGATTTTGATGATTCAATATATCAATAAATCTATCAGTGTAATTGTTCATGCAGGTGAGAATGTGCCCAGACCAAGATGTAGAGGTACCTTCAAAACATGCCTTCTTAATGGCCAATCAAATTGTACTCTATGACTGTACTCTATGATTGAGTGGAGGTCACCTAGGTCTTATCAATTCTCAATTGATGAGAATGGCCATAAGACAAGCGTTATGCAGCAGAGTGCTTTTATGAGCTACACATGTAAGGTCACAGTCAAAACATGAAGACTTTGCTATTGGTCCTTGGAAAACACTCATAGAACTATGTTTACAAGCATAACTCCTTTTTTTCATGCACTGAGATTTTTTTTAGGTACTGGTCTGTAGATCAATAATCTTATACAGTAGAGAACTGGAGAAGTGTTAAAAATCACACCTGTACTGCCCTCAGATGAAGCAAGTCAATTCAGTGCAGGTTCCAGCTCCTTCATATTTACATCTCAATTAACATTAGTCTAAGGACTGTGAGCTGTTCAGGGGTGAGATGCTGAGACATGACACTCTTAACACTCTATTTCCCTCTATTCTTTTCTATTTTTTTTTGCTTTTCTTTTCCTTGCTCAGCTCTGTGCTTGAATGCTTAGTCTGTTCTTTGGATAAAGCAATCTATATACAGGTACTGTAAATACTAAATAGCATACAATTGTGCTTTATGGATTATGAAACTTATAAAGCACAAGAACTGTTAGTTGCGATGTTCTTTATTCTAAGAATTATAAGAATATTATACATTTCTGCACAGATAACCCATTTCAATTTCACCTACTCAGATACAGCCAGACTTTTTTCTGGAAGCAAGTAGACAAAATGTTTTTTTTTTCTTCCCCAGTTGTGCATCAAGCAAGAGTAACACTGATAATTAATTATCCCACAAGATCACAGTTTCACCTTCTTGTTTTCTGTTGGTGCACAAGGATAAAGTTCATAAATTCACATGTCAAACTTCACAGAGAAAAAGCTGCCTCAAAGCAAAAGTATCTGCTACATGAAATAAATGTGCCTTTCACATGTGTTGTTTTCCCCTTCAGTGAATTAGGGAAAGTTTCCACCAGGTGAATTTTATTCATATTTGGTCTGACTGCTGCTTTAACTGAAAACACAGAAAAGTCCTAACGGTGCACTGGAACCCCACTCTTCCATTTTCTATTATGATATGAGCTTTATTTAAAATCAAAATATGTACTGATGTCATGATGGCACATGCTATAGCTACAATGGGTTTGTATGCTAATATTAATAATGGGTAATCAGGATAAACACAAAATATGCAGTTTCTTTATTTTATGCAGTTACTTTATACTTTTTGCAGTTTATTTACTGTTCCTCTGCCTTAACTTATCTTTTAAGTGTACTGTCTTGTAAATATGTCATGTACAGGGAGGTAGGCAAGGCAGGATGCATATGCAGGATAAAGAGGTTTATTTACAATATATACATAGGCAGACAGATCAGTACAGCACAGCACTCAGAGCAAGGGAGAGTTCATGATAGGACCTTACCCCCCACCCGAAGACACGACTCCCAGTGCACCAAACAAGGCCCCACACTGGTGGACCAGGGCCTGGGTAAGGTTCCCTTACTGAGACAACACCCCATCAGTCTTTGGCTTGGGTAAGGTCTTGGGCATGAGCTCAGGTGTGGTCATAAACACAGGTATGGGTATGGATTCAGGTGTAGGCATGGACTCAGGCATGGACTCAAGCATAGACGTGGACACAGACTCAGGCTTGGACAAAGATTCGGGCATGGATTCAGGCATGGGCATGGATTCAGGCGTGGATTCCGGTATGGTAGGGAATTCAGCAGACAGAGTGACATCATCCTCAAAGCCAGGAGGGAGGGTGTGGACTTCATCTCTGCCATCAGGAGGCAGAGACATGATGTCATCCTTGAAGTCAGGAGGTGGGGCGAAGACGTCATTCCTGAAGCCAGGAAGCAGGGCAACAATGTCATCCCTAAAGACAGGAGGCGGGGCAAGGACATCATCCATGAAGTCAGAAGGCAGAGCGACAATTTCTTCCTTGAAGCCAGGAGGTGGAGAGGAAACGATGTCTGTAAAGCCAGGTAGGAGAGTGAGCACAGGAGTGTAGGTCACCCAGTCGGCCTCTGGAGGAAGTTCTTGAGTGAAGGCCTCTCTGTCAGCCACTGGAGTGAGATCTACCCAACCCCCCCAAAATTCAAGTGCTTCCTCCTTCCTGAGGGCCTGGAACAGCCACTTGAGCAAGCTACTGAACTCTGTGGAGTTTTTGAGGCACATGTGCTCCACAGTAATGAGGTAGTTCACCGACTTGAGTGCTGGCCCAGTGAGCCAGTGTATCATGCAGCCCACCCAGATGCTTTCTGCAGGCTTTGGCTCCACCAGGCTCTTGTGGAACAGCCAGAACTGGGGCAGGAACCCATCCGGCAGATACTTGACACCGTCATAATGAGCCGGGTCATGCATCCACCAGTGGTGGAGGAAAAACATTGGCAGGGTGATCCTCCTGTGTGGCTGCTATCCTTGTCTGGATTGTCCTGCTGCATCCATAGTTTGGTGAGGTATTCTGTCATGTACAGGGAGGTAGGCAAGGCAGGATGCATATGCAGCATAAAGAGATTTATTTACAATATATACAAAGGTAAACAGGTCCAAAACCTGAGACAAAAATTATAGTAAAACAAGCAGGGTTCATGCAATTGGCAAACAACAATGTCAAGGAAAATCCAAAAGAGCCAAATCCAGGAAATAGGGCAGGACTAAAACCAGAACAGAGCAATATCAATGATACAAAAGAAGGCTTGGCAGAGTCAGAACACATGTATTAAACAATACCTTGCGAAGTCCATAACCAGCCAAAATGTGGAACAGCTGTGTGTAATTATCAGGTGCGTGTGTGGACCTGCAGTGCATTGTGGGAACTGAAGACGGGATGTGTAGTTCAGTGCCACAAACTTGAAAGGAGCCGTTCGGCTGTGTGAGGCAAGCAGTGCAGCACTCAGAGCAAGGGATAGTTCATGACAAAATCCAAATATTCAAACATTGACTGGCCCTATGCCCATGATTGATTGACATTGTAGGTCATTTTTTAAATTAGAAAACTGATAATCTGAATAAAGCACATTGACAGAAAAATGTTCAATGTGGATTGGATGGCCAGTTGCTCATGATGCTCATATGATGCAGACATGACATATTCTGTATGAATTTTAGGTAACATTGTTCTAGGCCATTGTATTTTTTTTCTGCAGGTTTACTCTGGTTGGAAGCAAGCTGTATTGGGCTTATAGGCCTTGAGGGTTAAAAAAGTGTTGTGCAAAATTCACAAATAATACCATCTGTCAGGGTTGCAGGGGAAGCTGGAGTCTGAAGTAAAAGGCGCAGGTCGCCAATCTCTCAGAGGGCTAACACAGAGACAAACAACCATTTACACCTATAGAGTAGTCAGTTGACCTAATCTACATGTGTTTGGACTGTGAGAGGAAACCCACACATGGGTAGAACTTACAAACTCCAGGCAGAGGCCCCATTTGGCCACAAGGTTCAAACCCTGAACTTTTTTGCTGTGTGGCGAGAGTGCTAACCATTGCACCACCATGTTGCCCACGAACAACATCAATACTGACATAGAATTACAGCACTATATGTTATGATTCTATGAAATAAATCTATATGTGCAAATCAAGCTATCTGTTTTAAAATTGCATTCTATTGCTGTAATAAAATATTTTTTTTGTGATTTCGAAGTTAGTTATTACATATTATATCCAAAAGGTACACAGAGTGTGATTACCCATGCTATACTGAAGAACACACTCCCACTAAAGTAATTAATGTCCTTCAAATGCTTCTTTTAGCCCCGTTTTAATGAGCACTGGTTTCTATTACTCCCACCCTATCTACCCACACAAGTGTTAAAAGCATGTAACCAGTAGTTTTGTGATATTCAGCACAAAACCACTGATGACTTGCTTTGCACAAAATATTAATTAAATAATATTCACAAAATATAAAATATTATTCATTGCAGATAAATCGATTGTTACCTGGACATGCTGCCGTTCGTCCTCCATCAACCTTCAGCAACAAACTTTGATGCACATGAAAAATGTGTGCCTTAATAAGCATGCCATTGCTGGCAAATAGACAGCAAGAAAACATCAAGGAAACACATATGAAAGTGTGTGATTTTTCGACTTGTAGCAACACAGGCTCCAAACAGCATGAAACTGAGCTTAAAGGCAAACAAGATGAGACACGGTTGGAATCTAACATGAGGGCACAGAAATAGTATTCTTGTTGTTACACTTACATACAGACACATGCTTCGACTTTCCTTCATGTGTCACACCAACATCACCTTCACAAGTGCTCAGTGGGAGCTAGCCTCAGGGTAGCCCACATGACACACTGAACTTTCACTTGCATCTTTTGCTATCTTTGAAACGTGTAACGTTTGGGTCAGAAGAAGGAAAGCAAATCTATCATGGCTGTGGTAGAACACAGAGGTGATGGATGACCTGGACTGGAGTGTTGCACCAACCCTTTGACAGCAAGCCATTAATAAACAGATTGTGCCATCCCCTTCTTTGCATGTCATTATGGCACCTCTATATTGCATCCATGCCACAGATAATAAATACTCATAAGCCTAATGATGCCTGATTACTGCTGCAATCTTTGCCTCATTACGCTGATTAGCTGCAACATCATAACTGGGATGATGCCTGTTTAATGATATTCTGGAGAACCAGACACCTTGCTGAAATTAAACTAAAACCAAAAGTGAACCTTTTATCTTATTAAGCCAGTCATGCATATTGGCGTAAGTAAAAGTCCTTCAGTGGAAAATTTGGCATCAGGCAAGACATTTAAAAGTGTCTGGTCACTTCTCATATCAAGGTCACTCTGTCAAATGACTGGCATAGTCTCGATCTGATAGCTGTTTTTTTGTTTGTTTTTTTTGTTTGTTTTTTGTTTGTTTTAATATACAGCCTTTGTGCTAGAAAAATGCCCTTCAGTGTTAAATGGGCCTTGTCTATCTTCAAACAAATCATGGGAGCAGGCAGAGGCACTGACCCCAATAATTTAACACAATGCTCCGGATGTTGCTGGATGCTGAGAAAGAACACAGGCAGCCAAAACCAAGCCCAAGCACCCCTGCTTTATTACAAGTTTGTGACCCACATTGGGTGCCTGCTGATAACATGTTGCTTAAAGCTTGCAGGGGTTATGCCAATAACACTGGCATCTTCACCTGCTACAAAACACACCCAAAAGAATATTGTGCCTCTGAAAGTCTGGAGTTTCCTTAGAAATTGCTGTTGCATGGCAACATACATTCATATGTATTTAACACCAGCTCAATAAATACTCTAAAGCAAATAATGGGCATGTGCAAATATTATATGGGCACTGCGTTCCAATCACCCAACCCCCAGAGGAAACCTTTGTGTGTGTGTGTGTGTGTGTGTGTGTGTGTGTGTGTGTGTGTGCTCACAGCTGGTGCTGGATGCTGATAGCTGTGTTTCATGTGAACTTCATTATCTCCCACACTCCATCTACATGCTACTCATTACAATTAGGTACAACAAAGCCTAGTGTCTCCTTGCAATTAGTGTGACTACATTTTTTTAATTAAAATGGAATATTGTAAAATGGGCCTAAATTATATCTATGAACGCTGAGTTCTGGTTGCTCATAAACGTGGAAAGCAATGTCTTGAAGCTGAAAAATGTTGCTATGGATCAGCAAAAAATAGTAAACTTGCATTCATGGAAATTCAACGGAGTTTCTAAAGCTATACTACAAAAGGTATGTTTACATGCAAAGATTTTCACCAATCCAAAAGATTTCTTTCCAATTGCAGACTCCTAATGAACTGTTTGTATATGTCCTAATGGAGTGAGGTTTAGTGTCTATGTTATTACAACAGGAAGAAGCATGTGAGTCCAGTCAGCACATTCAGCTTTTTAAACACACTGCTTGAGGTTTAAATTATTTTTGTCACAACAGACCATCATCCAAGTGTAATTATTATATGGATAGCAATATTGTAACAGCAGTAAAGTTCAGCTGAGCATTTTATATTTGCCTGACATTCAGGAGCAAGGATGCTCTGGTTAGTGATAACATTAAAAATGCACATATTAGCCATCATTATAAATCATTTTCTAGTGTTATCAACATTAAAAGTCACTGTCTGGAAATAATTGTGCAAGAAAGATAGGTTTTACTGAAGGTTTTTTTTCTCTCTCTCTCTCCATTTACATGTACTGCGTGCTTGCTGAATATAAAAAAAAATCCAATTTTTGCTAAGTCAAATTATTGAGGTCAATCATCTGACTTTAAAATATGTTAGCTTGCCACCCATCCTGCCACCCACCCAGCCTCATAATTATTAGAAATAGATTTAAAATCTGTAACATCAGCTTATACAACCATTTTATTACAACAATAGCACACTGTGACTGAAACACACATGCAAAGAATGCACATACTGATCCCAATAGTGAAAGTAATCAGACTCAAAGGTTTACATGGTTATTATTTTTTCTGTTTAATGTATTATTAAAAGAATTATCCATCTCATTCAAGTGGATATAAATTTAATTCAAATTGAACACAGCTAAAGATATCAATAGTGTTATATCACGGTTGGAGAAACAGACAACCATAACTGAAACAGCTTCTACACTGATCAAATCCACAGCAAGCACTGACAGCCAAGTGTAGAGCTGGAAAGCCACAGTGATGGACCTTCAGTACGCTCTTGCCAACATGTAGGCTGGAAGCTTGTACTCTGATTTGAACTTGATGAGCCTCAAAGGCACAGGCTATCACCATTCTACACAGAAATTTTACAGAACTGGCAACCTGCACTGGTCGACTAATTTGGCTGTGGTGGAGTGGGTGCAACAGGCCTGGATAATCATCAAATTTCTGTACTTTGGTGACAAGCAAGCCATCCTGTGAGTACTAAGGGAAAAGGACACAGCAGTGATGCATAACGACTGCCTTCAGCTCTACCAAGTTTCTCCAGGGAGGTCATTCCAGCTGGTCTAAAGATACCATAGCGAGTTATCCATCACTGAATTTTTTTTTCTTGCTTTTTTTCTCTCTACACCCAGAAGAGTCATCAAAAGGATGTGAAGAATGTTGGAGTTGAGCTACACGGATGTGGGATATTGGGATAACAAGAGTTTTACTTGAAATGGATGATGTAAATTGTTCATGCAATTTGTTCTTCTATTGATTTCCTATTTTGCACATGATGACCAGCTAATAATGATTGCTGTTTAATCCTGATTACTGAAGCCACCATATTGATTTTTATTTAAAGCCTTATTTGCTGACTATTTATTTCAGCAAACTCTGAATAGGTTTGTGGCTGTTAGCAGCTATAGTTTATCTGTATTTATTAGAGGTTATCACATTATTGTGTAATCAATACTACGAAGACATGAGTTAGGAACATTACTGCAATGAGCTTAATGGTAAATTGTTTAGCTTGATTTGTTTGGCTTTTTTTTTTTTTTTAACAGCAACTGCTGCCTGTTTTGGTTAAATAATTTTAACATAAGATGACAACCTGAGTCTCTATTATATCATTTGCCATCATAGCATCATCGTGATCATCATCATCATCATCATCATCATCATCATCATCATCATCATCTCTCTGATAAAAGTGGAGAAAGGATTGACATTTAACTATTTACCATAGAAATATATCTGTAATCCCATGTAAGCATGCCCTTAACATTGTCTAATGCCACATGGATCATTATAAAGCAGACAAAGTTATTTGTGGCTGGTACAAATGTAGTTATTCTTTCATTAAAGTCTCAGCTCTTTAATTAGATTTTTTTCACCTTAAAAGCATGTTTTAAAAAAATAAATAAATAACTACAGGAAAAAAATTAAATGAGTATGTAGTTAAAAAGATAAGGAGGTGTATGGGATACATATACTATTGATAAGCCAAGTGTGTACAAAAAACCAATTACTTGAATCTGTAACATGTTATATTTAATTGATGGTATAGATTATTGTAGATGCGTGTAAGCATTTAGCACAAAACACATACATTTAAGACTTAATAAAGGTAAGTTGTATAAAATATATCCATAGAACCACATGGTATAAATTCATTATTCACACACTCCTGCACTGGTATGTTTAGTGGCCTAAATAAAGATCTACGTTAAAATGCATTAAAGTATGTATTCTATAAATGCAAATCATCCTTGAAATCAATGGTGTATAAAATGCATACAATCTAATGGCGCATCAAACCCAATCTTTACAGGATTTACAGTCATGCAATTATTGCAAGCAAGTTAATGCTACCAAATATTAAGTGTTATTTACTTTAAAACTATCTGTTCCTATACTTTTGCTCACCTAACAATCAGGTGGTCTGCCACCAAAGGTGTCATGTTCTAAGTTGTTTAACACATCTAGCTATAAATATCATTAAATAAAAGCTGAAATTCTGATCTATCATCTCATATTCATCTTTTCATCTCAAACTCAACCTTTGTATCTGTTTTCAGTGTATAGCAAAAACAAAAGAATTGGCCTTGCTGTTCCAGTATTTTTGTAGGGGACTGTAAGTGAAGCAAGGTCATTTAATTAGCACTTTGAAATGAATTAACTACATTGACTATTTGTGACTTTAATTAATTAGGTTTTTTGTCGTTCCCCTTTTAAAAAGACCACTCACCACTCATTTATACAACTGGATACACAAAATATTAATCATTACTTTGTTAAATGAATGAACGCATTTCAAAATCACTTGTACTGGCAGTGGACGTCCACTGCTTCAGCTTTACCTGCATTCCACTCTCCTACTCCAACTTTCTTCAATATCAAATATACCTGAATCGTATGATACCATTCGTATGGTGCCTTTTTCGTTATGTTTACATTACTAGATTGAAATAACACAAATCTGATTTTCTGCCTTAATATAACACAGTTCTGTATTTTCAAAACTGTGTGGACATAAAAATCTGATCTTTTCAAATAAGACATGTGCCACTTTCATATGTGGCCTTAGATTGGATATATATCTGATATGTGGCCATGTGACAAATAAGAATGGTCAGATCAGAATTCACGCACCTAGTGTTGGTAGTGTGGCAAGACAAAAATGGTGGCAATGGTGGCAAAAGTGTACCAAGACAGCAACAACAATGACCATATTCAGTGCGAATCACTGCTATATTTGGTGAATCAATTCAAATAAAAGTGGAAAGAACCAACTGAAACCAACTGAGTAGCATTTGAAACGTTTGCCCAAGAAATCAATGTGTGCATGTAGGACAAGTGCATTCTCATTGAAGACATATATTGGTCACTCATGTTTACAAATGTCAAACTTCAAGATATACTATATGGCCAAAAAATTGTGGGCACCTGAACATCACATGTGAGAGTCTTCCCCAAACTGTTACCACAAAGTTGAAAGCACACAATTATATAGGGTGTCTTTGTCTGCTGTAGCATTACAATTTCCCTTCACTAGAAGAAGCCCAAATATTTTCCAACATGGTAATGCCCCTATGCACAAATTGAGGTCCAAGAACACATGATTTGCAAAGGTTGGTGTGGAAAAGTTCAAGTGGCCTGCACGGAGCCTTGACCTCAACCCCACTGAACACCTTTGGGATGAACTGGAATTCACTCTTCACTAATTCGCTAATGCTTTTGTGGCTGAATGGGCAAATCCCCACAGCCACATTCTAAAATCTAATGGAAAGCCTTTGCAGAAGAGTGGAGGAATTGTAACAGCAAAGGGATGTTACATTTGGAATGGGATGTTCAAAAAGCACACATGGGTGTGATGGTCAGGAGTCCACAAACTTTAGGTCACATAGTGTATATTCAAGCTGAAGAAAAAAATCTGAATTGTACAAAGAATCTTGTAATGTGAATGTAATCTTAGGCCCCGTTCACAAATGGTATTAACACACGTACTGGGTAATCAAGCAGCTCTAAGTACAGTCGTGAACAGGGTCAAATGCACATTGGGATCCAATTGCTCAGCCCACATTCGGAGGTGGTCTGGACTGCCTATGGCCATATTCTTTTAGCAGTGTGTACACAAATGTGTACTGGGCCACATTGAAGGACCGCCTACTCAACTGACATCTGCTGCATTAGCAGAAGTAGGAACGTCAACCAAATGTCAAGTACTCATTTGTGTTCCAACAGCATCATATTAAAGTGCAACAAGAGGTAACAACAACAACAACAACATGCTAAATGATGTAATTTCTGACAGACTAGGCACCAGATTAATATTCCAGAATTCCAGCCATATAACAACTCCCAGACATGTTTTAACACTATGATTCAACAAATGTGTTTTATTAAAAGTAGTCAGCATGAATGGACTCTTTGCAACTCTTCGCAAACTTTGTGAACTGAACATATAGGCTAACTTGCTATTTTTAATTAAATAAAGATATTAGCTAGGTATGTGGATTACTACGCATATCACGTATGATCTAGATCAGCTCCGAGGTGTGATGGTCATCATCAGTTTGCATTTAGGGGGGTAATGGTAACAATGCCAGGAAAACACAATTATTGATGACATAGTTCTTATTGCCGACATTTTCCTTGTGAAAGAATTTTTCTATTCCGATTTCTGGAAGTATTTAAATATTTTCAGCGAAGATTTGCGCTGTCAGCATTACCCTTGTATACCCAGAAGTATGTATTTATTCTCCTAAAACCCGCATTTATGTTTTTGGTGATATGTTTCTACAAATGTAGTTAATTTGAGTGAAATCTGAGAATTCACACATACTGTTTGAGCAGACGCAAACCCTTGTGCCAGGGTGCTGATGTGCTTGTAAGTCATGAGTTTTGCATCAATTGATTATTCTTTTAATTAGAAGCCAACGGACGCAGACTGCATCCACATTCACATCACTTTTTCTCAGTTGAATTGCTCACAAAGTATTCTTCGCAGCCAGGTGGAGCGCATATTACATGAAATAGCATGACTTGACCTTTTCAAAAATGCTGGTCAATGCTACAAAGTGTTGACGAGAAAAATAATTTTGAATTTACGGCACATATAATCATAGTTACAATCTGCATACAGCTCTGTGTTCATCTCCACACCCATTACTCTTGTTTGAATTACTCATGAACTAATCACTGCAGAGCTTTATAATGATGGTAGTCACATTTGTACAGTATTTGTACATACTGAAGTAATCACGTTATGAAGACAGATCAAAACTTCTGCAAAGTAATAGCTTTACTATCTTCACCCATTTTCACACTCCTGATTCTTGGTTGAATAAGTTAGTTGTTTCTCTGTCCGACAAAGTGTTGTTGAGTAATTCAGTTTTGAAAGAAAGTTATAAAAATGTGGAGAGATTCTTAATATTGGTCACACTTTTTCGTCTTATTAAATGGGAAAACAATAGACACATAGAATGCTAATTTGCATGTTCAAAATTCCATAACTTCCTTATTAGTCAACATAATTGCATGGTTTAGATGTCATTTTAAAGTGTTTGACTTGTTCTTTCTGACTGAGATTTGTTTTTGAATTGATAAACTTTGAACTTTTCGGTCTGCATCTTAATTAGTTTACATTAAATGTATGCCTTTTTTTTTGGCTGTCGCATCTTCCATTTCTTTGGGAACTTGACGCTTTTCTGTAGTGTTGCTGGCCTTGGCTGTAGTACTTGCAACATCACTTTAAAAAAAAAAAACTTCCCAAAGGATGTCTGTTTTGACATTTGGGAGTTGTACTAAAATGTGGAGTCAAGCCAAAGCACAGCGTTGTTGTTATGGAGTGCACATGGTGCACTATAGACTTTTGATCTCACGCAACGCTTTGTCATATGATCAAATGCTCAGTGAATCTCTCACTGTTGTAACAGCAGAACCAAAACCACACCTATGCATAATATAAGTTTATATTTAAGTTGTCTTGGTAACATATTTTATAGGTCACACAATATTAGGCTATTTAATATGCTATTAATACATTTATTTATTTGGCATATTTCCCACCAGACATTTTGGCCATTGATATTTTTTAACTGCTAGAAAACTACATGTGATATGAGCTAAAAGCTGGTATATACTGGTTAAAGTAAACCCTGCTAGGCATGGGATGTGCATTGCTTCCTCCCACCAATTAAAAAGAAAAACATATTGGGTCTTTGCATTCAAAAATGATGTATGTGTTTATTTGCATATAGTGAGGGGAGGTGATCATTCGAGACGTGTGTGAACATACAATAAATACCATGTGTGAACAGATGTACTTAGAGCTGTCCTGATCACACAGTACATGTTAATACCAGGTGCGAACAGGGCTTTATTCACAATTGTGTGTTTGCCTAATTTTCTATAACTGTGTATCTGTGTTTCCTGTTTTGTTGTTCTTAGTTTTTAATGTTTATTCTGGGATTGAATACACATATGAGTCCTGAACATTTACAAATATGGAACTTTTGTGTCCCTGTTTGCCTGTGTTCTTACCTAAGATACTTGTTTGGACAATGACAAGGTGGAGAAGCCTTAAAAATGTTTTTGCACTTACATCCAATGAAATGGATGTCTAGCTTTATCCAACTCAAATGATTTAGTTTGAAATTGCATATTTCAGTTTCATATACTGACTTGTTTAATTGAACATATTCTGTTCAATTGAAGAATATGTGCTGTATATGCATGATATAAAAACAGAATTTAAATGTGTCTGGGACACTGGCTGCCTTTCCCAAATGGAGCACCATGGCTTATTAATCTAGCACACTGCCTGCTCCAGCACAGCTGCACTAGGAGATTATCCAGCCAAAGCTGACCAGCTGTTTGTCAAATGCACTATCAGTGACTAATTGAGATGAGCAAACAGCAACAGAGCAAGACCTCAGGAACACTTAATTTGCCACATCCAGAATGTGCAACCAGTGTAGAAGGTTAATTGCTGGCTTGGTATCTAAAAGTGTGAACCCTAATTAGTCTTATCTATCTATCTATCTATCTATCTATCTATCTATCTATCTATCTATCTA
>JAOTRR010000038.1:16605329-16626828 GCA_028570945.1 Gogo arcuatus
ATCTTATCTCTTCTCTCTCTGCTATCCCTCCTCTCCTGATCACTGACTGTTCTATATTTTTCAGTGCTTTGAACAAACCTGTTATCTTTATGCTCACGTAAATTTTGTTTTTTCCTTTCCTGTGTTTGCTATCAGTTATGTTTTCTTTTGGTTGATTTGTTTTCTCTTTCCTTAGTGCCATTACTCTGTAAAGTGTCCTTGGGTTAGTGAAAAGCGCTATATAAATTAAACTTGTTGTTAAATTTGGAAACAACAGCTTATCATTCCCTCTCTCCCATACAAAGCATTCTGATTATAGGCTGTCATCCAATCTAAAGAATTTAATTACTGTTAATAATAGTAAAAAAAACTTTCTCTCACTTTCAATTAATGAGAACTAACAATTTTATGAGAATTTGGATGTGAATGTTTGGGTTCTCAATCAACTCTCAGACCGAGTTTGATTGTCAATTATTCACTTTCTCTCATTCAGACTCTCCTGTGGTTTGTGCTTGCACAATTTTCATTCTCACAGCTCTGTCAGAACAAGGGGTTCCCAGCAACTTGACACCTCAACATTTGCCGGCTCTGCTACACCCGCTGGCTCACTAAAGTCAATCTTGACTTGTACCCAAGGGGGTCAATACAAGTTTGAGTAGAACCTCACAGAGGCTAAAGTTCTAAAAACTACTTTGGCATGGCTTCTCAATTGGTTGGGTGACACCAAGTGACTATTTTCCAATTTTGACTGAGCCAGTTCTCTGGCGAGCTAGTTGAAGTGGTGAAAGCATTCCCCTTTGCTAAGACAACTGTCTTATTTCATCTCTTTTCTTTTGCTGTGATTCTCCTCTGGTACCCTAACACCTTTCCCCAAACCCAAACACCACAACCTGTTATAATCAATTTTTTTTTTCCTTTTAGACACCACACTTCTTCACCCTCTTTAAAGAGCCCAGATAACTTCTAGTATCTGTAAAACAACAACAACTAATGACCAGAGGACATTTTTCTTCTTTGTTGCTGGTTTACTTGTTTTGTTTATTGCTCACTTGGTTATTTCTGTGATCTAATTCCAAGCTTGTCTTTTGTTTGTAAACAACTCAACTCATCACATTATTTTATTTTATTTCATTTCCTTCTTCCTTTTGAGTTACCGGTCAACCAGGTTTAAGGTGTCAGCCTACTAGCCCAGTCAATACCCTTACTGAGTGAATAACCACTGTCAATACATTCCAGTGAACCCTCAGTTCTAAATTGTCAACAATCAACATGGCCAACACAGCAAACTCCTTTGACCAGTGGGAGGACCTAAGAGCCTGGCTTGATGTCATGAATGGCAACTTCCTGCCTGGCTAT
Organism: Gogo arcuatus; assembly: GCA_028570945.1. NCBI lineage: Eukaryota > Metazoa > Chordata > Actinopteri > Siluriformes > Anchariidae > Gogo > Gogo arcuatus. Next base: position 16,606,665 of record JAOTRR010000038.1, read on the forward strand.
GACAACCAGCTGCAGTCACAAGGTCCGGACTAAATCAATCAAGACATCGCTGAACTCATGGCAACTCCACCCAACCAAAAATATGGAAGCAAGGATCTCACAAAATTACTGGGCTCCCTAGCACACAACCTCTTAGCCAGATTGAAACTGAGCAAAGAGGAGGTATCATTGTTGTGACTACAACAGAAAATCCAAACCGCAACACAGCAGGAGAAAGCCACCCAACAACTGCTATCACAAGCTCAATAAGATGCAGTCCAAGCTCAGAGTCGCATCGATCAACTTGAGCTAGAACTCCAACAGAAGGAAGCCCTATTCATAGATGAAAAAGGTGAAAAAAGTGATGAGACACAGAGAGAAAATGAGGAACTTCGAGAGGCCCTGGAAGAGCTCAAATCTGCTGCCAACTACCAGGAGCAGCAAGCAAAAGCCACCAGAGGGGACCTCCAAGAATGACTAAATCAAGCTGAAACACTACTAGCCAAGGCCACCACATAATTTCAAGACAAGAACTGTCAGATAAAGGCCCTGGAGAACCATCTAGGAGAAGCACAGAGACAAATCCACAATTAAACCAAGAATTAACCCACTGCCAGGAACAACTCTGGGATGGCAAACAAAAGCACCAGACAGACACAGAAGAAATGGACCTGATAAGGGGGGAATTAAGGCAGTCATATGAGGTAAAGCAAGAATTCAGAAAACCTTGAAGCCCAGGTTGCCGTCACCCCCTAAAGCGTCATTAATCCATCAAAAGCAACCCTATGAGATCCAAGGGACTGCTCACCGGGATAGGGTGCCACAGAGCCCATCACTGGAAACTTTTGGCCAATACGTCTGGAGAACATACCTCTGGGAAGACATCAAGGATGAAAGCAGCTTGCCAAGACAAATTCCATCCCACCAATGAGTCACCATGAAGGAACTCGATAAGATGGCCCAAAATATCAACATATTCACCCCAAGCCCCACAGGGGCTTGATATCCATGCATACTTAGAAGGTATTGACTTCCACCTCTAGAGGCTGGACAATGTAACTACCCAGGATAGAATCTATCTCATCAGAATCACATCAATCCTGGATGTCCGCAGCTTCCTTGACTGGCAACCAGACCGAGTCAAGGCCAATCCCAAGTTGCTGCATGAAGCATTAATCTGGGAATTCTCTGACCCCAAATCAGAACAGGCCCTGACCATTGCACTGGATGTCAAGCAAGGAAGACAAGAAACCCCTCAGGCCTACTACAAACACCTATGCCGAGCCTACTTTGAGGTTCAGAAATGAACAAGACATGGAAGAGGATATCCACTTCAAGGCCCTTTACCTCTGGAACCTCCACCCAAATGTCAACCACTATCTGAGTCTCATAGCTTGTCTCTGCAGTATGACAAATTAACAACTGCGAGATCTTATGATTAAGGCTTACAACAGAGGGCTGCATCAGAGAAAATGCCCAAAGCCATGATTGTACTGAGCATTGCTACACCAAACCCAGACTTACCCCTAGAGGGCGCTCATACTGAGGCTTGACCCATAGCCCATGACAAAGCCTGGAAACCAGCACCTTCCAACAACAATTACCCTGGTCCAAGCCTGAGTCAAATGAAACTCAGCTAGACCAAGAAACAGTGCCACTCTGATGAGGGAAAACCATAACCTGCTAACCTATGGAGCAATCATGGAGATACATCTGGAAAGCCATTCACAATCTCACACTCTCCCACAAGGTCCCCACAGGACCCACCACGGTACCACCAAGACTAACGAAGGACCTATGAACCAAACCTAAAATCTGAGTGACATATAAAGTGGACGAAGGGACGCTACTCCAGTTATTTAAAGTGTTCTTTGCCCAAAATCCACCCAATGGTCCAAAGGATTCCAGGAAGAAAGGACCCATGTGACTAGGCCCACACTATAGGCCATCCAGAAACCTATGGCACTCACCTAAACCCCGAACAGAACCAACACCCACCAACACCCAATGTATATCGGGTCACACTACCAGAATGACCAGAACCCTTGGCACTGACCAACAATCGCACCAACCAGACTCTCCAAATAACCACTCCATATTGTTTCTACTGCAAACACAGACCCTGATCAAAATCACCATGACAAGCCGTCTCTGGTACCAGACAGAGCCATCCTGGTTCTGTGCCTCGACTCAGATCACAAACCCAGCAATGACAACACCTTACCACACTGACAACACCTCATCCAGACACCTGTGCCACAGCTTCTGGGTGACTTGGTAGAGAAAAGTGTTGCCCAGAGATTCTACCTGTCCATTACCTTGGAGGATGTAGAGACTCTTGAGGCTCTCACCGACACAGCAGTAGATATAACCCTGATGTCAGCCAGACTCTTCACCCAAGTGCAAGACCTAGCTGCAAAAGGGAACAAGACACTTCAGCCCAAGAAATTTTCCCTAGATGTGCAGGCCTATTCATCTGTGGGTACCCAGATGGATCACTTGATCCCCATCCACCTATCCACTGGCCTGATGAACCTGGTGCATCCAATATACATATCCCAACTGGAATCCACTCCCCTCCTCATTGGCAAAGATTTACTGAACCGATTCGAGCCCATGTTAGACTTCCAATGTCTGAAAATTTGGGCACAAGTCAGAGAACTTTTACCCTTGATGGCATCAAACCCCTCCAAAACAGGATGTCATGCCCTAGGCACAGAATGTAACCTCAAACAACAAGTGGAGGAAGACTTGCCTCATGGGCCTCACCCTAACACACCAAACCACAGTCAGACCCATGAATCATCCCTGTGTGCTTTTGACCCCACACCAGGGCCCTATTGCCCAAAATCAGAAACGGCATACAGCTCCAGGGAACAGAAGTCACAGATGTTGTAATGGCCATGGGAGTGGATAAATCAACTATCAGTTAAGAACTGTATGATAATTTGAGACACCACAACCCTCATATACCATACACCAATAAATCAGCAAGATTCCCACTGGGAACAGACCCTGAATTGACAATGTCAGCTCAGGTATCTGCACTCTAGACCTCATCTGGAACCACCAACCACTAAGGCACTACTTCCTGGTTGTCCCAAACCTTCCACACCTTGTGTACCTTGGTGCAGATCTCCTGGTCAGACTGGCCATCCAAGTGGTCACAGTCAATAATGTCCTTTGGACCACCTCCCATAGACAAAAATCACCCACCGGAAGTGGACCTCAACAACCTCTGTTCAGGACAAGCAACCCCAAAGGCTTGCGCCATGGTCAATGAGCAAAGCCTGATGCTCCCACCCTACACAAAAAGGATTCCATTCTGGCTGAACATGAAAAATGGCTAAATATTGAACCACCCACTGGCATTCTTCCAGCCATCTGCAGTAGCCACAGAACTGGGTCTGACACTTGAAGCCACACCACTTCTGGAAGACACCTTCTGAGCTGTGTATATCCTTTTCAGTAACTGCATAGCAACAAACATCACCATGCCAAGAGCAACCCTGCTGGGATGGCTCATCAGTCAACATTTCATTGACTTCAACCTGATAGGTCAAATCCCCACAAATCTGCTACCAGCCCAGATGGCAAGAGAAATCCTGTTCACTGCTCCAAACTGTTTTATCACTATCACCTCAGCAGTGCCAGTGATCAAAGAAACTGTATGCAGAGTTGAGTTCACCGATAACCAGCACCTCATAATTCATGCCATAATGACCCAACCAGATTCCAGAAACCAACCATGCCTACTGATGCCAGAGTCTACCTCCCCAGAGGTGACTAATGAACTCTATGCCAGATTCGAGGCATAAATTCAGCAAATCCTAGTGGAAGCTGATACCATTGTCAATGATGAAGATCACCAAAAACTTCGTCAACTCATTTACAAGTACAAAGACTTCTTCACCAAAGACTCCCTGGACTGTGGACTCATGGACATTCATATGGTCCACATCCCCACACAGCCAGTAGTCCTTCCTACATTCGTACAACAATACAAAATTCCAATTGCATCATATAAGCCAGTACAAGACATCATTGACTCTATGTTGGAAAAGGGAATCATCCATTCATGCAACAGCACTTATTTAGCTCTCATCTGGTCAGTTCTCAAACCCAATGGGAACTGCCATCCCACTATTGACTACAAGAAACTGAACCAACAGGTTCCCCTGTCATATTGACCAATGACACAACTGGATCAGGAACTCCCCAAGGTCAGAGGTGCAAAATTCTTCTCTACCCTGAACATGGCCTCAGGATTCTGGACCATTCAAGTGCACCCTGACAACTAACACAAAACTGGCATTCACCTTTGCCAACAAAGGTGAATGCCAGACCACTGACTGTGCTCATCAAAAAGGATGTCCCATTCCGGTGGCCAAAGAACAGGAAAACGCCATGAAAGAACTGAAACAACTTTTATTTTCAGCACCCTATCTGGCCTACCCTAACCCAGACAAAGAATCTCATTTGGAAGCAGGCCATAAAACATTTCTCCAATTACATTGGAGGACAGAAGACCATTATTGAAACCTTCCATCAGCCAGTGATATTCCTGAACAGCCAACACATCAGAGATGGAGTGGTCACCAACTCACAAATAGCCACCTGGCTAATGACCCTCCAAGGCTGTGACATTGAAGTTTGGCATGCCCAAAGTCACAAGCTACCACTTGGCATCAGACTAGCCAACTGTCAAAATTGTTCTCAGGATGACCCAGCTACAATAAGCAGTCGTAACATACCAGTACTATCGGAACCCTCTAATCACCACTATTTTGATGAGAATGTCTGCCAAGCCATGATCACCATGTACATAGACGCATGCTCATACCATCACCAATACAGGGGCAGGCATCGTATGGCTCGATGATGACCCATGTCCACCCCATCAGTTCAGCCTGGGACATAAACATCATAGTATGCAAAGACTGCAGCAATCCTAATTACCCTCAAACTGGTAGCCAAATATTTGGATCAAGGACATGTTGAGCCACACATATTCAAACTATGCATGTCTCAGCTTCACCTGCCACCTTCCTCGCTGGAAACAAAATGGTTTCAAAACATCAGGAAACAAACCTGTCAAACAACAAGACCTCATAAGGCATGTGATGGTCTTGTTTTGACACATGACATTCAGGTTTATTGGAAAGAGGTCCATGGTCACTTATGCCTACCAGCACCTGACAAAGCATACAACAACCGAACAGATGTGCTAGCCAAAGCAGGAGCCCTATGGGGTGACCCATGGGAATTTTAGGCCCACCTTCCCACCCATTTACTCCATGTTGTTACCCACCACCAGTGCCACACACCTGCTGCACCTCCTGCATCCACACTTCTTGATCTTTCTCCTCAAGTTTCCACTTCTGCCATTGTCTCCTTCCAAATGGCAGATGTTGCTATCTGCAAGCTCCATGGTCACCTCCAAGACCCCTCCACTAACCCCATATCGACTGCTGACCTGGACTCGCTTCCAAACCTCCGTGGCCTTCTCAAGGTCTGACCCTCGTTCCGCATTCAAGACAGCATATTTCTCTATGTCCCTGATGGCCACACTTCACCAAAGCTCATCGTCCCTCAGGCCCAAAGGGGTGTGATGCTAATATACACCCATGATGCACAATGTGCTGGACACTGCAGCACCAAAACAACTTACAAAGTCCTCAGTCAGGTAGCCTACTGGCCCAAAATGTGAAAGGACATAACAGAATATGTAAAAGGATGTCTGGTTTGCTGTCACTTCCAACCAGCAAACCCAAACCACAAGTCCCCACTACAGCACAGGGGAACCACCTTCCCATGGTCAGACCTACAGATTGACCGGGTCAGACCCCTGACCAAGTCAGCACAGGGAAACAAATACTTCTTCACTGTCATCTACCAATTCACCAAATGTGTAGAATGCCTGCCAGCACCCAATGACACAGCCCAAACAACATCATATCTACTCATAAATCATATTTTATCAAGATTCAGCCTCCCAATGAGAGTCAATTCAGGCTGAGGCACCCATTTTACTGCCGAAGTGATGCAGGAGATATGGAAACTCCTTGGCATCAAGTCACAATTTAACATCAGCCACCATCCCACGGTATCCGGCCAAGTTAATCCGGTACTCATGGCCATCAGACCCACCCTTCATGCACAGGAATGTCATCCTTTGAACTGGCAACAAATTACACTTTCTCTCCATCTGCTCTATCAACGTGGTGACACCAACCTCATCATGATTTCCATGACAGCAATATCTGGAAAGCCTCCATCAGCACTTGAGAAAACCTGCAGAACCAGCAGAAAACCTGACAAGAAGAACTCCAAGTGGGGGACAAAATCTGGTACTACAACTTCGTGCAACCCACAGGAAACACCCAAAATTCATCCCAGTGACTCTTGAGGAAATGCCTACCCTGCTAGACAGGACCCTACGAGATTGTGGGCAAACTGTCATCTGTGGCCTACAGAATTAAAACCAACTGGAACCCACAGGAGATCACCCTTAAATGGGTCCATCAAAACCAGATCAGAAAGTACCAAGTACAAGGGAAATATGGGAAACTAACCAGCACCTAACCCAACAAAAGCCACTGACACAGAACCCGCAAGAGTCCACAAACCCTAAATCCAACTCCCACATCACATGAAGCCAGGAGAACAAGGAAGAACTTGACAATTTAGACAAAACCACATCCAACTCCAAAGTCTTAGATAGGGTAAAGACGGGGCTGTAGACTCACTATTGACATCTGTTTGACTTTAGCTTTCATTTTATTTCTGTTGTTATTTTAGATAAGGACCTGAGGTAGCTCACACATTCCTGGGAAATTGCTGAAGAAGACCTGGTTGAGATGTTTTTATTTCTATGTTTGTTTCATTTCCCAGTTCTTGGTTGAGCATTGTTGTGTCAGGCTAGGACGCTCCCTTATTATGTTTGTCCCTAGGGTGTCCATAATCCACACCTTTCCCAACTAACCTAGCTAATAGAAGAACATTGCCAGTATATAAAACCCTAACACTCCCCACTTGTTTAATGATTTGACCACATCCTTACTCTCTCACCAAGTAGGGGTCAAACATTTCCACTTGATTTTTCTAATTGAGATTACACCCCTACCCATTCATAGAGGGGTGACTGACAGCAACGACCCTCAGCCACTACCTCTTGAGGTCATAGGAGAACCAATCTAAACCCTAGTAATTCCCAAAACCATAAGCTATGACCCCTCTTTCCTCTTACCACCATTTTGTATTTAACTTTCACATTTCCATCCATTCCATCCTTTCCAATTTCAATTCTGGCACCATTCAGATTATCTAATGATTGGAAGTGTTGTGTTGCCATGTTGCATGTCTGTTTTGATCCTCACCATCTGTTACAGCACCTGGATGATGACATCACATCATCAACCGAAGTGGGGGAAATGTAGGACCAAATTTAGGCATGAGAAATATTGAACTATCAGTGGACAATCTGGAACTCTCAGGTTATAAAACAGAGGCAAGTTTACTTAAAGGAAATTCCACCCCTCCCTCTTGGTGTCCAAATGGCCCCCAAGAATGCTTACCTCAGGACCTCTTGTGTCCCTCTCACAGATGTGCCAGACACCCTGATAATGCACAGCAGGGGCCCACAGGATAGCACTGTCCTGCTAATTTATGCAAATAGGTGATTTACAACATGATCAGCAGACTCAGCAGTGCTAACACTTGGAGGGGGGTATGATTTCCTCCTAAGTTGACCACTAACTGACCTTAAACGGATTTCCCCCAGCACATGGCCAGAAACTCCAGAACAATGCCAAACTTTACATATGGACTACTACTCAAAGACGGCACAGGATTCACCTAACTCAAAATTTCATGAATGTTTAATTAAACACAGAGACTCCAAGTGAAACCCCAATGGACAAAGTATACGGTTCTCCCCTTTTAATCCTTAAAGCTGAACGCACACACACACACACACACACACACACACACACACACACATAGCCTCATCCACACACACTCACACACGTGTCTCTCCCTCTGAAATAAAGAAAGATTTTCTTTCTTAAAAAAAATGGTGTTTAAGAACAATATGTATTATCAGAACCGAGGGATTTTTGGTCCTCTATGTACTCAGTTAACGCCACGGTAATCTTGTGTCATTCATGCAAAGATAACTGGTGTGATTTTTAATTCAAAAGTTGTATTTCAATAATGAGTATTAATTTGCGAATGGCTCAAGATACATGAGTGTGTTTGGTATCGATGTTTTGGAAAAATTCTCCTGATTTCAAATCTGGTATTCAATTTTCATGGAGATGCACTCATTACGAGTTCTGTGTAGTCGATGTAAAAGAGTAAAAGTTGTAGTGTGTTGTAAAGTTGCAGTGTGGGGTCATAAATCACGACACCCCAGTCTCCCCTCGCGAGGAGAAGGGATGTTAAAACTATTGGTCAGAGGGTTGTGTGCGAAATCATTAATATGCATGAAGACTCCAATAGAAAAACCCTTGCTTCAGACAAAGACTTTGAGAGTTTTTGGTAAACTGGTACCAATCCTCCACTCTGCTCATCACTCCTGATCTACAAGACCACAAATGTTCAACTTGAACTCCAGCCAAGCATCCTCTCTGAAAACATTGCACATCAACTGCGTCAGCTGTTGCAGCAAGAACACTCCAGAGTCATTGCAAGCTTCTACAACTTTGGCAAGAACATGTAAACAAACTCCGATTCATTTGATAATCTGGTGCTTTCTTGTTAAAGGAATTATCTCGTCTTTTACCTACTTTAACACACTAGTTGGTATCATTTTCATTTTGTTCACTGGCACAGGAGAGGTCAACACTGTTTTTTTCCATGACAATATTTCATTCTGTATTGATCATTATCATTCTACCTTCCATCTACTTTTGTTTGTCTGATGTTTGTCTGTTGTTATGTAATTTGTTGTGTATAATGTCTGTTAGTGTGTAGTTATTAGAAATAAATGTTTGTTTTGTTATAATCTGTGACTTTGTCTGGTTTGCTCACATGCAGGTCACTTATTGTTTGTTCCCATGCCTAAGCTTTAAAATTAATTAATTTTCTCTTTTCAGTTAAAACAAAACTCTTTTTAACAGCACATTAAGAAGAGTCTCATCACTATCCAGTGGATGGATAGTCAATTTAGGTTGGGTAATAATTCTGTGACATCATTAATTTCCATTTGAGCTATTTTATATTAAAAAATATCTTACAAGCACATTTAATAAACATGAGTTGATCCCAAGTGCAGTATGTTAGGAATCGCCCCTCTTCCCTCGAGCACGGTGCACAAATTGTTTCTCGAATCCATTGTTTCTTTTTCCCTATTAAACACTGTTAGCCAATCAACTGCACACTGCCTGTTTCTGTTTTTCCCTCTGCCTGTCGATTTGGACTTGTTGTATTGTATGTCTCAACATGCAATAAAACCCGTTGTCCAGACATGCGTCCATCCACACCTGCCCTAGGTAACAGAATGCTTCACCTCCAACATGAATGCAGCAGGAGAATGGGGACAACTGAACACCAGGGTCACCATGCGGGAGCCCCATATGGTTCGTCCAACATACATGGATAGACACCCCAGCACCCTATGATTGCATAAGCCCTTTTTACACAGATATTCCTTAATATTGGCGTAAAGAAGGCACCTTAATATTCTGGCTTTAGTGATTTACACTGAAACAAATAAGCTGGTAGGAAGCTGTGCCAGTGTGTGTTTTCACTTCCAATAAATAAAAACGTAACAAGGAAGAGGGGAGTGGATAGACTCATGCAAGCAACATGTTTGTGTGATCAGAAATATGTTGAGGAGAAAGTGAAGAGAAGCAATTTGAGGCAAAAAAGCGTGTGGACCATAGACCATAGATGGAGACGTTTGAATTCACACTGGTCTCAGAAAGAAAAATGTCAAAAGCATGTCAATGTCAAAAATGTCACACCCCTGGGCTCTGTTCCACCCTTCCAGTTGTCCCTTTTACAAAGACATCGAGTTCGGCTCTGTTACTGCCAATTGTTCTGGATCAGAGGCAGAACACAGACCCCCCTATTCTGCATTCAGAGGTTTTATACAGAATGCGAGGTAGAATAAAGGCGTAAGAATTCCACTTTGAACAGGCAATGCAAAAAAGGGGTTATACACGACCCCCTAGTGGATTCGTATTACAGTGCCTGCTCTTTTATGAGAACCTGGTGGAGCCCAAACCCATAGAAAAGATCTGGGTAGGGTACATGATATACTGGCTCACTCAACCAGCATGCCATTGGGGAGGAGGACCTTATCACTGTCGAACACTCTTGCATGAAAGACTCCACTACGTTCAGTAACATGCTCAAGTGACTCTTCCAAGCTCTGGGGAGAGAGAAACCCCTAGAATTTTTGGGGGGGCCTGCACAGATCCTCCAGTGGTCAACAGGGTGGCCGACAAGGAGGCCTTCACTCCAGTCCTCCCTCCAGTGGTTGACAGAGCAACCAATGGGGAAGCCTCCGGTCCACAGCTCCCTCCAGAGGTCAACTGGGTGGCCTAAACTCTTCCGCTCTCTCCGCTACATGGCTTCAAAGATGACGTCACTCAGCTTTCTGATTGCGCAAGAGGTCCTTGCTGTGCCTCCAGGCTTCAAAGATGATGTCACTCTTCTCCCTGACTGCAGGAAGGAGAACCACACCCCACCTTCTGAATTTGAGGAGGATGCCATCGCTCCACCTCCTGACTTCTGGGGGTACATCATTGGTCCACCTTCTAGCCTTAAGGATTACGCTGTCACTGTACCAGCTGCATCAGGTGATAGTGACTTACCCGTGCCTGAATCCATGCCCATGCATGAATCCATGCCTGAATCCAAGCCTACACCTCAGCCCATGCCCTTACCAAAGCCAAATCCAGACAGGAAATTGTCCAGCACCAGGCCTTTCCCCAGAGACCCAGGTCCTCCTATTTGAAGGGCCGTATGTGGTGCTCCGGGAGTAGCACCTTTGAGAGGGGGTTCTGTTAGGAATCACCCTCTCACCTCGAGTGCGGAGCACACTTTAAGCGCTGCACACACTCTGTACTGTTTATAGCCGGCAGCACAATACACGCACATCCACAAGACTTTGCCTATTGACTTTACCATGTGTTTTTGTTTGTCTCGTTTCTGCCCTCGTCTTATCATATGTGGTTATTCCTTTTATGTCATTATCTGTCACACCTGTTTCCTGTTTCTCCCCTGATTAGTTTGTGGATATATATATACCCAATGTTTTCCAGTGTTTGGTGCAAAGCATTAAGCTCGGTGTCTTGTACCTATCTTTTGCCAAGCCTTTGCTTTCTGTGTGTACTTTCCAGTTCCGACCTTATTCTGTTTCTCGATTCCATTGTTCATTTTTCCCTACTATATGCTGTTTGCCAATCACCTGAACTCTGCCTGTTTCTGTTTATGCCTCTGCCTGTCGATTTGACCTTATTGTATTGTACGTCTCAACATGCAATAAAATCCATTGACTGCACATGAGTCTGTCTGGACCTGCCCTACGTAACACAGTACAGTGAAACAATAATAAAAGAACATAGAGTAGTAAAGTAAAAAAATAGACTATAAAAATAAAATAGACAAATACCAATCAGCTAAAATAGTAGAAAAAAAGCAATACAGATAACCACAGGATATAAAGAGGTCAAGAAAATTCTTTATTTGGCGTTAATCAGAATCACTTCATTAGTGACAGGTGCATAATAATTACTTTTGGACATGAGTTTGAATGTGATTGGTTAATTCTGAGTACAGTCAATGCCCCCGTCAATGCCCCATTATAAAAGGGTGTGTAGACTTGTAAAAGTTACCCCAAGATGTGTTCTTTTTTTCCTCTAAATTGTTTCTTCTTGCAATTGTTTTCATTTGAATTTTGTTGATTGCTATACCACATATATCACACAAAAGATCTGACATAATTTTTATTGGTTTCATTTTTTTTTTTACAAAAACCTGCAGTATGTAGAATTTTTATATCCACTGTATAATGTTACAAGCATTATTAGACATTTGTTAGCTGTACTTACTTGCTCTTTTCAGATATGCATATACTTATTGAAGCAGCTTGATACTACTTACTGCTATTATGCTATATCTTATAATGAAGTGCTTATGTACTGTAAATCTAATATGCATAAATATATATACAAACATACCAGAAATACATCAGTAAGTAGTACTCACCCGAACAGTTTATTAGGAACACCTGCACACCTGCTCATTCAAGCAGTTATCCAATAAGCCAATCATTTGGCAGAAGTGCAATGCATAAAATACTGTAAATATAGATCAAGAGCTTCAGTTAATGTTCACATCAAACCTCAGAAGGAGGAAAAAAGTGATCTCAGCATTTTATCTGTGGAATGCTTGTTGGTGCCAGACAGGTTGGTTTGAGTATCTCAGAAACATAATGGTGCAAATAAATAAATAAATAAATAAATGACACCACTGAGCAACAGGTTTATGGGTGGAAATGCCTTGTTGATGAGAAAAGTCAGAGGAGAATGGCTAGACTGGTTCAAGCTGACAGGAATTCTGCAGTAAATCAAATCACCATTTACATCCGTGGTGAGATGAAAAGCATCTAAGAATGCACAGAAGACCACATCTTGTTCCTCTCTATGCAGCCAAGAACAGGAATCTGAGGCTATATTTTGCATAGGCTCATAGAAAGTTTTTTTGTTTTTTTTTTCCCCCACTCCCAGTGGTTACAAATGAGGTTAAGTTGCTGTTTTGCTCCTGTTTTAATTTTGTTAAAATCTTTGAGTCAGTTAGTTACTGTTGGTGCAGGAAGAACATGACTGACCTGCTTTTGTAAATTACCTCATGCAGAGTTCATGACAGCATGCATAAGGGAGTGGAAGAAGTGAGTTGATGGCACCTTTTAGTCATTAATTCAGTGAGAACAGCACACCTGTTCACTCTATTCCCTGTGACGGTCTCTATTCAGTGGTATGTTAGCAAGGAGGGTTTATTTAACACAGTGTGGGTTTGGATTGTGCACATTTGTTCTTTGCAGTGGACAACTGCTGATGAGTGGTGAATCATGCTGAAACTCATGGGAGGAAAGCCTGTGAAGAATCTCAGACTTTAAATAAAAAGTGTGATCTTTTTTACCCTTCCAATGCTTTGGATTGCTTTTGGCAGAGGGGGGATCTGGGAACTAGCCACTGTGGGCAGACTCTTTAGAAGTTGGACTGCTTTGGTTTAAATTACAGTATCTGAAACAGAATTGTCCAGCTCATTCTCTTTACCCTGCCCTGTTCACAACCACCAGAACATTTTACTGTTTTTAAGTGTGACGTGTACCTTTTAACAGAAATGTTCATATTAGAATCATTTCAAATTACATATTAGAGGAAAAATGTGCAGTTAATAACTGCAGTTAGTCACACCAAATGATATCTGAAGTACAGTGTCATGAGGTATGGATACACAACACTTACTCAAAGCAATTTCACTGCCCACAATTGTTGACACATGAATTGATAGACTCTATTAAAAGAGATGGAGAGGCCCTGGGTCTTAGTGTAACTAGTGCCATTAATCCATATAGTCCCTCTATCAAAGTGTTATGGCAGAGCAGAGGATTAATTCATTTTTTTAAACATTTCAACCCCTCTTCAAAACTTTACAAAGGATAAGTCCGCTTTATTTAAAAGATCGAGGTAAAGTGGCCAGGTCAAAGATCCTGGTCTTACACAAAATTTAGCATTGCTCTATGTTGTAACATTTATGCTTTTTTTTATTATTTTTATTTATTTACTTATTTAACAGGTTGTGTTTTTTCTTGCTCATTCATTGCATGGGTCTCAGGCTTTGTGGCTTCAAAGTGTTGCCTATTTTACTTTCAAAGCATTGCTTATCATTGAAAGTCCAATTAGTTAAAATTAATAGAAGTTCTCTTCAATTGTAGCGGTAGGGAAATTAGGCAATTGTACTGTAAGCCTCTTTCGACCTGAAAATGTGTCCCAGAATATGCATGCTCCCACGCATCTGTCTTCTTTGTGGCTCTGCGAGAGAAAGCTTGACATGGCCAAGCTTTGATCAGGCGCTCAGCTATCAGATTTGTGTCTTGAAGACTAATATCCTTGAAAGGGACACTCAGTCTGCAATGCATGAGGTCTGAATTAGCAATGTAGATCCAAAAAAAGAGGATATTGTTTGGGATTTTGCATCTCAAAGGCACCCCTCTGATATTAATTTATTTACTTATCTATTTGTATTTATCCCTTTATTTGACCAATAGCAAATGCGTTTTAATGTGCGTTTAAAATTATAGCAATTGAATTTTAAATAATTTAAAGAGTACTAAATTTGCTATATAAAATGGTTCAGAAAAAAAAAGAAATTCAGGAAATGTGAATATTATTGCTTATTTCTTTTTTCTGTATTTATAGTGTTAATATCAGCAAAATGTAAAAAAAGATTACGTGATATACACAAAAGTCATCGTGCAAACTATTAGATGATGAAGTAGTTTTGGTATAAGTGGATTTAATCCAGTCGGACCCCATACAATATATAGCTCAAGGCTTTAAACTGATGGGATCTTCCACATGAGTATGAAGTACTAAATCCCCCTCAATCCAAGATCTACTGACCATGCTGAGCTCAAAATATGACCAGTGCACTCACTGTGGCTTTCACTCAAGCTTGCCAAATGTTCAGCCATGTGATATCCATTACAGTACTTTCATTTTTCCTCCAGCCTTTCACATATCCCACTCTCACAAGGAAATGCGCCTCATGAAATCTGCAACCAGAAGTTTTATTGATTGCTCTAAATGTTAATGTCCTCTGAGCACAGACATCAAATGTGTCACCATTAAACCAGCAATAAAACATGCAATATTGTAATGATATTTACCAACAGCTGTTCTGCTGCTTTTTCTGTGGGCTCAGAGCAGCACACTTTATGCTGTCTGGCCTTGGGTTTCTATTGATTCTTCAGAGTATGGGGGGTTGGGGGTGGGGGGGGAGAAGAATCAACAGAGAATATCATGAGAGATGTTCCCTAATGATATTTTTTGATCTTAAAGGGCAATAACAATGCCAACATTGCCCCCTTCAGTGCATGTGTGTTATTTTGTTTGTATTTGTACACTCTGAAATCACAGGAAAGCCAAAGACCATTGTGAAAGAGATTTTTTTCTTTAATTACACTGTCTGGCTTGGAGTTTTAGTTCAATCAGATGTTACATCCAGGGCTGTTTCTTGTCATCCACAGTACAAGCGATTGCTTAGGGCCCCTTGACCACCAGGGGGGCCCATGGCTTTTTAAATAGATATGCAAAAAAAACTATTCAACTATTCATAATTTACCATCATTTGGCAAAAAATGCAATCACAGGGGGCCCGTCATGATGTGAAAAGAATAGAAAGTGCAATTTAGGTAATCAAATTAGGTAACTAATGTCAGAAGATCATGAAAAAGCAGCATTCTTGAAGTGCTCATATCTATCTGGGGCAGATAAAATGCAAAAAGAAAAAGGAGGAGAAACAGACACAAAACACTGGTAAGAAATTAATGCTAATTCATTGGATTTAGTTAATTTGTCTGTGTTCTTCCTTCTGTTAGTTGATGTAATTGAAATGGAAAAAGTGGCAAACTAGCTAGCTAATATCTATAGTAAGAAGTATTAACACACTAATTTGTTATGTTAAGCAAGTTCCTAGCTTGTTACTACTAGCTATGACAACGGTAGCCTTTTTGTTTTTAAAGATAATCATCTTTAGTAAGGAGTCAATTTTCTACAGTTCGTTTCAGAACTTTAGCAACTCAGATGATCACAAAACCTTTAGACATATCATGATCCTAAGTACCTTAATGGTCTAATGATCATTTTTCAGGTGCTATAAAGAAATATATTGGGGTGTTGTTAGCCAAATTTAATAATATTCAGTAAATCTTTTTAATGTTCACCAGAAATCTGCAAATTATGTTAGCTGAGGTTAACAACTTGCAAGTTCTACAGTAAGCAGATGGGTGGGGGCCCTGAGTAGGTTGTGACTTATAGCCAAATGTTCAGAAATAGCCCTGGTTATGTCCACTGGTGTTGTGAGCAAACTGACATGAAAAATACCTAGCTCACAACATAGCTACCCCTTTTCTTTCAGACTACACATTTTGTTACATCAAAAGATGATTTCAAAGTTTTTGACTAAAGGAAAAAAGAACAACCCCCAAACATTATATTTTGATGCAAACATGAGTGAGCCCATCTTTGGCTGGGTCCATGTTTGTAAAGGAAGATGTAGCTGCTCATTTCATCTTTGATGAGTAATGTTTTGATTTAGGACTGAAACCTTTACTGTGTGTGGGTCCATATAATATCACATTTAAAACATGACAATATTGTATCTTACGAATATATTAACTGCAAGATAGCACAGAGCTGTAAGGTTTGTCATAAAATGATTTAGTACCACGTAAGAAACTCAAGAGGAAAAAAAAGAAAGAAAAAAAAAAACATGCACAGTTGCATGATAATGCTGACGTCGCATAGCTCCAGGGTTCCCAGTTCAATCCTGAACTTGTGTTGCTGTTTGTTTGGAGTTTCACATGTTCTCACCAATTCCATGTAGGTTTCCTCCTTCCTCCCAAACAGCATGCCTGGAGGTTGATTGGTTACTCTAAATTTCCCCTATGTGTGTGAACATGGTGCCCTGTGATGGACTGGTGTCCCACACACAGTGTTCCTGGGATGGGCACCAGATCCACAACAATCCTGACAAGGATAAAGCATTTAATGAAGATTAATTCCCAATAATATTGAGAATATTGCCAGTAAATCATATTAAAATATGTAAGCCTACTTGTACAATAACATGACCAGTGTAAACATCTGTTATGTTTGACTACACCAACAAACACAGGCCTTCTCTAGTGCAAGGCTGAAACATCTATTAAATGAAAGTTGAACATATTTTAAACAAAACAGCATTCACTAATGCCTCATGAAATAATGACTCAGCAATTTGTTCAACAAAAGTATGATTTAATTAAAGATATATTAGTTTATATTTTTCTAATTGCTAAAATATTGTGCATCTGTGTGTTGTTGAAAGCACAAAAGAGACACATTGTGCTTGTAAAATGAGCAGTTTGTCCAAGACATAGAGACTATTTGTGAGACACTGCAACAAAATGCATAGATTGTCTCTTATAATTGCTTTGTTAAAAGCAGTTGCGTGGTGTATACTTGAGTAATTAAGCAGTTGGAATTTTACATTATACAACTGAAAATTAACAAAGAGCGCATCTGTGTGTCCCTTAGGTTTAGTCATTAAAAAGCCCATTATTTTTTAAATTACTTTTTTCAATCTTTCAGGCCCTTTAATCCGGATGTATTTCCCAACAGGCAAGTGTCTGTGTTTAGAACGACTCCTGTTGGAAAGTCTTAACATTTTCAAGATCTGATTGACCAACCCAGCTGCATGCTCACTGACAAAACCCATTTCTAAGACAAACATGGATTTTATAGTCTGCATGCTGACTGAAAACAGTGCAAATATCTGCTCCAGTGGTGTGCAGATGACTCATTGGGTGCCCCAGGGTCTTCAAGGTACATCACAATATCCAGCTGCAAGCCCATCTTGCTGAGGTTGTGAGCTCATGCCATCGTGGTCTGCTTCATGATAACCTAGCCAATCCTGTGTACATTACCTAGTGATTAGCCTGTCTGTCTCAAGACTTAATTGCATCTCTGTGAAGTGTAGCATGCTTCACAAAGGTGCATGCTCACAAAAACTTGGAAATGGCAACCTAGAACTTTCCTGCAGACATCTTTATTCATTATAATAGTAGTAATATTATAGAGGCTGCTTTTGGTCAGTATGTATGTATTAACTGTGTGATGATGTCAACAAGCCAGTCTTTCATTTCTGTGCAATCCTAATCTAACACACCTGATTCAACTCATCTGCTAATTACCAAGTCCTTCAAGAGGCAGGTTCGATATGCAGGGAAAACACAAAAATATGCAAAGCATTGGATTAGGGGCCACTAGCTTAATCAGTAAATTTGAACAGCTGCTTTCAGTTCCAAACTTAGCTCAGCTTGAGTTTTTGTAAGAATGCTTTAGATGAATGTTAATTGCTCAATAGATGCAGTGTGACTCTGCAATTAGTTGAAATGGCTTTAAATGCATTTTTAATATTGTATAGATATGCTCTGGTACACTTGAGCACTATGATGCAAATAAAAATCTTGCATTAATTTTATACCATTTAGTTTATCCCATGGAGGCTGGTCAGTTAAAAAGAATTAAGCAGGTATGCATATAATCTATGTAATAAGATAAAAGGGTAAGATGAACATTTATTATTCTGTTTTGTCCAACTGATTCCTGCATTTGTTGATGTGGTGAAGCTTTTTATGAGATGTTTAAATAACACTTATGGGAGGAGTCTGCAAAGGACTTTCCAGTTTCACAGTAACATGACAAGCTGAGGTTTTGTTTGTTTCTTGATACTGTTGACAATTTTTTTACTCCATATGTTACCTTCAAGAAAGAGATAAAAGAGAGTCTGGTGAGGGAATGACTGACTGACTGTTTATAGCTGCTATAATGTAAGTGATACCAGGAACTTGTCTTGTGGACATTCCACAACATTAAATGTTACTAGAAACAATTAAAAAGCATGATGTCATTTCTTAGTAAATGAAAAATTGTCACTGCAAATCACTGGTATTTGCTGTGTCGCATCACATCACCCCATCATGGTATGGGGTGCTATTTGTAAAAATAGTTTAACCTTTTTATGGGTGTCATTTTTTTCATTGTTTAGTACAGTTTTCATATACATTTAGAGATAAATCTATGCATAAAAACAATGTTCTGTTTCCTCACATTATGTTTCTGTGTAAAATGACAAATTACTCATTATTTGTAAATGTAAATAATGTGTTTCTATGTAAACATTAAAGGTAAATATATGCAAATATTAAATGTAAACCTCAATGTTAAATGCTATATGTAAGTGTTATATGTAAATGTTATATGCAACAATGTTTTTGTTTTTTTTCCCATATGCTAATTGACCCCACTCTTTCAGAGTGTGCTTCACTAAGAAAACATGGCAGCAGTAAGTTTGCCAGGTAGACACCCTACTATGCGAGATTAGGAACAATGTAGCCGGTGTAAGAGTAAGTTAATGGGTGATTTAGTATTTTTTTTGATTGGCTATCAAGATGCTTGTTTGGCATCATGAAGTCATCAACATATTTAGTGGAATTATTTAGTTTTTTTTTAAGTGTAAACAAAGCAAAATGTTTTAGATTCTTCAAAGTAGCCAGCTTTTGCTTTGATGATAGCTTTGCATACTCTTGGCATTCTCTCAACCAGTTTCATGAAGTAGTCGCATGGAATGGTTTTTCAAAAGTTTTGAAGGAGTTCCCATATATGTTGAGCACTTGCTGACTGCTTTTCGTTCACTCTGCGGTCCAACTCATTCCAATTGGGTTTAGGTTGGGTGATTGTGGAGACCAGGTCATCTGATGCAGCACTCCTTCATTGTCCTTCTTGCTTAAATAGCCCTTACATAGCCTGGTGGTATGTTTTAGGTCTTTGTCCTGTTGAAAAACAACTGATGGTCCTACTAAGCGCAAACCAGATGGGATGGCATGTTGCTGCAGAATGCTGTGGTAGTGATGCTGGTTAAGGGTGCCTTCAATTTTAAATAAATCACCAACAGCGTCACCAGCAACACACATCACACCTCCTGCTTCATGGTGGGAACCACACATGCAGATACCATCCATTCCCCTTTTTCTTCATCACACAAAGAAACGACGGTTGGAACCAAAAATGTCAAATTTGGACTCATCAGACCAAAGTACAGATTTCCAATGGTCTAATGTCCATTCCTTGTATTTCTTGTCCCAAGCAATTCTCTTCTTCATATTGGCCTCCCTCAGTAGTGATTTCTTTACAGCAATTTGACCGTGAAGGCCTGATTCACTCAGTCAACTCTGAACATTTGATGCTGAGATGTGTCTGCTACTTGAACTCTGTGAAGCATTTATGTAGGCTCTAATCTGAAGTGATGTTAATTGCCAATTTCTGAAGCTGGTAACTCTAATGAACTTAAGTTTTTGCAACTGCACTTGAAGATACATTCAAAGTTCTTGCAATTTTCTGGACTG
>JAOTRR010000038.1:16685483-16697155 GCA_028570945.1 Gogo arcuatus
AATAAAAATAAAGAAAAAAACATTGAATTAGAAGGTGTGTCCAAACTTTTGACTGATACTGTAAATGCAGATACAGGTGAAGAGCTTCACTTAATGTTCACCTCACATATCAGAACAGGTTGATTCAGTGAGCCTGTATGCATTGCCACATGATTTTGCTGATTGGATAACTGCATGAGTGAGCAGTTCCAGGTGTTCCTATTAAGTGGCCAATGAGCATGTACTCTAATGTATAATTTATAGGGATGGTAAGATTCACCGATTTGCATCAGTGGACCTACTTAAAAGTTCATGATGCAATTGTCCCGATTAAAAAACTGTGCACCAGATACAATTTGGGATAAATTCATCATCTCTAACATCTTTGCATTGGCAAAATCCAATTTAATAATATATAATTATTAGTACAGGTTCTATGCCTTTATTATTTAAAAATGTGACCAATAATTTTTGACCAATAATTTTATATTTAGATTGATTCCTCCTCTCTAAACTGTCTCAAGTGAAAGTTTCGTGCAAATTGGAGGCATGTCCAGGTGAGTCACACAAAAGTATACGGTGCGAGAAGGAAAGACTCAGGTGGCTCGCTCATCGTGTCTCCAACAGGATTTCAAAATAAAAATCCCCACTCACACTGGACCCTCCTCAAGTCACATGGAGGATTATCATGGAGGAGGAAGACCTACCATATTGAATTGCATGACATCATATTCTTTTGCATTGCATCGTATCACGTTGAATTGCATTGTGTTGAATCAAATCGTATCGAATCGCACTGCATTACAATAGAGGTGAATCATATCGTATTGCATTAGTAGTTGCTTCATATGTATCTTTAATGTATCGGCTCAGTGGCAATGCATTGAGATGTGTATCACATCGGCCTCAGTGATGGAGATGCACATCCCTAATAATTTATCCTTTCCAGGCATACAGGTATACGTACCTATAAACATGAAACTTCATGAAACCTTCTGCAGAATAATCTCTGTGCCTCTTAGCATTATAAGAAAAGAGAAAAAAGTTTCTCATCTTAGACCAGTTCTTTTCACCTCCATGCAATAAATGTGATTTTTGGTTTCCTTTTCAGGACCCATGTCTCTGAAACATTTGGTCGACAGCCACACTGAAGCACTCTCTTGTAATCAATTCGTTTCACTTTGCCTTGGAGCTGAATTGACTGTTGTAGGCATAGCTTAGTAGCTAGGGGGCCCTGATCGTGGAGCTCATGAGGGACAGACATCCTGGGTTGTTTGGGAACATGGATTTGGACACAGTCCATATATCAGAGACAGTAGAAAAAAATTGCAAATGGTCAACAAAGTATGTAATGAGAGGCACACTGTCCAACAGTAGTAAGTAGTTTCTGTGACAAATCTTTATATGGCAAAATTTAGGCATCATATTAATCCATCATATTTGGCAAACCCTGTTATCGTCTGCAAGCTTTATCTGTTAATACAGACAACAGATTAAGAGATACAACATAAGACAGGGAAATTTGCATCAAATGAATCGATTAGCACATGAAGAACTCCTTTAAGTGTTTTCATTTTACAGTGATTCAAGTATGATTTGAAAGTCGTTACTTAATTAAATAGACTGGTGTCAGAAGTGGAGGGTGGAAATGGCCTCAAGAGACGATGATTAATTTCAGCCAGGATGTGGGCATGGGTTTTAACAAACAAACAAACAAATGAACGAACAAACAAACAAACAAACAAATTCTGGACCCCACTTAGCGTTCACCCTGTGAAAAAAGCACAGAAAATGTGACTTAGAGCCCAGCACGTGCAATTACAGTGCTACAAAAACTGTTTATGACATGGCAGACAGGTTGGAAGACTGCCACACATTCTCAAATAATCAGTATTGCATCCTAACACTTGAAAAGTGACATCTGTCATGCTGAAGCTCAGAAAGTCTGTTTTATATCTAACTTCCATCCACAGTATCAGCACTGGACCCCTCCCACACCCACCGCAAACAGATGGATAGACACATCAGTGAAAATATGGTGAAAAAAATGTTAACAAATGCTTTGTGCATGCTTTCCTTCTACATTGCTAATTGCTCTAACTAGAGCCATTGTGTTTTATTAATCATCAGAGGCTGCTTCTGTCACTCTGTCTGCCTGCCCATCATTTTCTTTTTGTTTTGTTTTTTTTTGGTTAAAAAAAAAAACGTGGTGGGCTCAAAAAATTGTATGCGCTACCAGAGGTGGTACGGAGTGCAGTAAAGATTTGTCATGTGGCCACTGCCGAATATCTCGTGCAGGGAGCTTAAGATGATTTATAGAGCTTATTTCTGAAAGTGGTAAAGCGAAATTAATCATGCGCCCACCTGACGTCTGCTGCTCAGTAGTGATAAATGATGAGCTGTCGGCAGCAGACAGCATCCCGTCCATGTGGTGTTCCATCCACAGATAGCCTGACCCAGGGCATCACCCTGCCAGATGCCCCTCTGGACGCCCACATTTGGGAATAGCTAGATGCCCTCTTCTCCCCACATCCCCCATTACCTCACGGCACTATTGTGCCTTAATGAGCTGAGCTGATATTGGAATTGGACAGTCCAACACTGTGCTTCTTAAACTGCAGAGAAGCTCACCGTGCTGTCAGCATGAAATCTCCATCTCCCTGACAGCTGCACTGAGTTTCCCAGCGACTTTTACCACTGTGAAGCATCTCAGAATCTCAGAATGACAAAAACATCAGAGGAGGATTTTTTTTTTAAATCTGTGTAATCTCTTTCACTGCTGTGATGTGAAACCTTTTCTTATAATACCGAATATGTATTATATACTGTACATAGTAGATCAAAAGTGACTGATTTCTACAATCCTTCGCCTGCAATGAGCTATGACGCCTCGGCTCATTCTCTGAATTTGCTGTTCCTAAGGCATTTTAATTGCCTCACTACTAATGTAGACATCAGTGAACTTCAGTGAATGTTTTATTTTTCTTGTCCCTTTAACATTTGCTCATGTGACAAATGACTATAACCCCATCCAGACCAAATGAACAGTCATTGTTTCTCCTTCTGCCATGAAAATAAATGTCCTTTCCCCTTGACAAACAGGTAATTAATAGTGATGTTTAGCAGGTCCACTCTGACGCACCCTTTTAATCTAATTTTGTTTCCACTCTGTGATTTGTAAATTACTGCAAAACGAAGCGCCATTTACCACCACCCTTCGCTCTCATCCTTCTGTCTCTCCCACTCTCCTTCCTCCTCTGTCTCTCCATCTCTCCTAACTCCCTCCCCCTTTATCCTCCTTTCTATTCAAAAAATGTGCATGCAATGCTCTTAAACATTATGTGCAATTATAAGAGCCAGAACAAAAATAAGCATAATTGTTTGGGCACTGATATAACATGTCAGTACAACCTTGTCCACAGCCCATTGCAGACCTCTAAATGTTACAAATTTATATCTGCAAAGACTTGCACTGACATTTAAAAAAGTGGAACATGTGATGCAGGGATATCTGCTTCCTATAGCATGTCTCTTATTCCGGATTCAATAAACACTGACTATTCTTTGCTGCAAATTAAAATCACACATCACGATTCATCTTATCAATGGGCTAATGGTCATTTTGATAGTTCAGAGAAGATACAGTTATCATTAACTTTAGAGAATTACACAGACATAATATAGTCACTTATAGATAAATTAGCAAGCTAATGAATGTGCTCTGTAGCTAGATTATCTATTCAAACCTACAGTAAAATATTTAGCTTTTTTATAAGCTATGTCATTGACTAAACCATTAGCTATCTAGATAATTGGGATGTAATCAAATATGAATAGATGATTACAAATAAGGGTGTTGCAGTGGTTAGCACTGTCGCCTCACAGCAAGAAGGTTGTTGGTTCCACTGGGGCCTTTCTTTGTGGAGTTAGCCCTACTATCCCATTGATAGAAGCCACCCCTGAAGATAGAGATATGAAAATTTGGTGTAATAAACAGACACAGGTTACAGATAGTGTTATAGCATTACACTGCTACTGGTTAATAGTGATCTCATCCCCCAGATTTCTTTGACATCATGTGATTAACTGCAAAGTCCACAAATTTTTGACAGTCTCTGTTGAAATTAGAAATAACACTTTACATAAGGGTATAGTGTCCATAGGGATACTAAGCCATTCCAGTAGGAGTCAGGCTGGAAAGTGTTATAACATGACTTCCATGTCAACAAATATCAAGGTTACTTGACTTAGTTATGACATAAAAGTTAAGCAGGAAAGCAGTCTTTTGAAATAAAGTATTACAAATATTTAGGTAGGTTTATATTAGTTGTCATGTAAGGCTTATGTACTTGTCATGCAGTCCTTTAAACACCACCCTTAAGTTACCTATTACCACTGTCACACACAAGCATTGTGAAAAATGGTGTTTCACCACCCATAAGAGCATTTATTTTTGTCCCTTGAAGTAAAAGTATTATGAAGTATTATTCATAATATCATTATGTACCTGAATACAGACACATTTAGACATTTGCACTATATTTCAATAATCAGTATGTTTACATTCACGCTATTCAACTCTTATTCCGAATATGACAATATTCGGCATTTGATACCGGTCATGTAAACAGCATATTCCGTTTGGATATTCCAAATTTAACATTTTTTAGTTAAGACGTGGAAAATGCTGATATTATTCAGGTTTTAGGAGTATTCTTTGGACATGTATACAGTGCGTTCCAAATATGCGTCTCAATTGGGGTTTTTACGGCAGTTTGTGACACACGGCTTCTTACCTGTTTACAGTCAGCTCTGTACCTTGTACACAAACCAACTAAGTGACCGGAATATGTACAGCTGCATGTAAACAGAAAAATTAGTGGAATATTAATTTTAATTAGCCATGTAAACAGCTCAGTAGGAATATTGTCTTTTTCCAAATAAGGGCAAAAACCGGAATATTTTGTGCATGTAAATGTAGTGAGTGTTAGTTCATGTTTTTACATTTCTATGGAGGTGAAAGGAAGCAAACAAAAAAAAGTATTTTCTCTCAACTCCATTACTGTTAGTATTTGTAATGTAAAAGAACAAATTTCATATTAGAACTAGAAAATGTTTTATTAATAGTTTTAATAATAATTTGTCAAGTTAGTGTACCAAAGACTTCCCCAGTGTTTGTCCTATTCCAGATTTATTTGTCATGTATCATTGCAGCAGGCACTTGCAACATGCTGTCAGTGTTCCAGAGGGCTACATTCCCAAAAGACCTAATATGCTGTAATAGTTTGCTGTGTAGGACTAATTTTTGGTGCTACTGTCAGATTGTTGGTTGCATACAGCTACAGAATATCATGCAATACAATAAACATGCAGTGTAATATACAGCAACTCTTTCAGCATAAATAAGTTAATAGCTGAACTACTTTTAAAAAAAAGCTTTGCATGCTACATTTTGTAGGACTCAGGCTTAAAATCTTTAGTCAGTGTGTTTTGTGTTGGACACTAATGTGCAATATTGTTCAACATGGAACACACTGACTAAAGACTTCAATACACTAATGTACAATATTAATACTAATCTTTTGAAGTGATCTCCCCATGCTCATCACTCTGCACTATCACTTTAATCATTTATTACTAATTTCTATAAATTGCTGCAGCAATCCCCATATTCTTCCCACTGCAGCACTTTATATAGCTACTTTGTTCTGTCGCAGCACTTTACTACCTCATGTTAAATGTTAAATGTTGATTGTTGTATTAAATGTTATGTTATTTGTTGTTAGACACTGTTTGATATCTCTTAGTAATTAGTATTTTGTACTTAGTATTTATTTATTATTTATTTCATTGTATTGCTGCGCTGCTCGGACGCTAATTGTCTGGTCTGTGGAGAAGCATTCAAGTAAGAATTTCATTGTACTTTGAACACTGTACTTTGCACATATGACAATAAACTTTGAATCCTTGAATGCTAAAGTGTAATTGATAAAGAAGAGCCAAATGCATACAGATTGAATCAAGGTCAAAGATATGATTTTTGTTTGCTTGCCTGTTTGCATGGTTTTCATTGAGTTAGCTTGTTTGTTAGTGTGTTTTTTATGAACATTTAAATTTTCTTTTCTACTGTGTAGTCAGTTCAGTCCCTGATCTAAAGCAAGTTTGTGTCCCATTTCATCATCTGCCACTGATTCTTCCCTATTTCTAGACCTTCCCAGGCAAACAATGGAGAAAGCAGCATTAGAATTGCTTTATTTGGTTTGGCAATGCTACATTAAGAAACTAGGATTTCAGCAGAAGTGTGTTCAATTCCCTGCATCAGCAGACAGCGTGGGATCAAACCCTGCGGGAGCAAGAAGTCTGTCCCACTCACACTTCAGCAAAACAAGTAAGCAGTCAGGTTTAAACAAACAGCCACTGGGATTTACATCTTAGCTCAAGATTAATGAAGTGATGGCTGGGAGCAAGCACATCCCTTGTCACCATGCCATGGAGTCTGTGACCCGGCATCCACCTCTCTCCACACCTGGAAGACTGTCATTTCACAGATGTCATATATGACAGATGCACGCTGACAAAACCTTCCAGGTAAAAGAAGACACAATTAGCAGCCCCATTGGACAGGCTGAGCATCAATTTATTTGAGCTGTGGTATGACAGGCCTGGCTGATGCCACTCTATTTTGTGTCAGCGAGATGCCTGGGACTTATTTTGCACTGTCTCTCTTATCTAAGTGTTTCAAGCTATCCATCTTATGGAGCTATGGCCGATGAATGTTTTCCATCTCCTTGCGCCGATACTGCCGTGGTTGGCATGTGAACAGGCCTTCTGAACTAGATTAGTCTTTCTAATAAACAATTATTTCTGTAGAGCGCTGTTGCAACGGGGAGGGGGACGGATAAATATACTGGTGGCACAGTGATTGATTGGATCCTCTTTGACAGCTTCCACTGGGCTTTTTCACGTTATCCGACATCAGCAATACCATCAAATCAATTTATTTGAGACCATTCTCTCCAGAGCAAGTGGGAGTCAGTGAGGATAAGAATGAGAAAGAGAAAGCAAGCAAGCGAATGGGAAATGTACCGCAGCAGGTCCTTGGAGCTGACGAGTCTCTTATTGATTATCACGACAGCACTGTAAAACAAGGTCTTGTGGTTGTGTGTCTATTGTAGATGACAGCCCTGGGAATGTTTTGTTGCTCTGTGTTGCCTATGATTGGGTTTCAGGGTCAGAGCCACTAGCTAGAGCAGCTTGCTTTTTGAGGAGGAGCATCTCTATAGAACAGCGGCTCAGGCAGGTCAAAGAGGCAAGACTGTGTGGGTGTGTGTATCCACAAATCCTAAGACTCCAGCGTCGCCTCTCTGGGATTAGTGCACAGCCAGAGGAAGAGTGTAACATGTACAAATTTAAAGCCAGCAAGATGTCTCGGGCCCAGATGAAAGGACCGAATTGCTCAGTCATGAAACTTTGTTCTTCCTGTACTGCACAAAAAAGAAAGACAGCTTCTTACCTCCCATCAAAATTTCCTTTATTTTCATTATGCAGTCTTAGTATTATCATACAGTAGCTTCCTCAGAAAAAGATTTGAAAAACTCAAAGGCCACAGCAACTTCTTAACATTCATCTAGAAGGCAAATGTCTTGCATGGAGATCTTATGTTATTGATGACTACAGACTATGGATGAGGGAATGCCATGCTGAAACTGGAAGGTAGGATATGAGGAGAAATTTCATTAGAACCATAATAACTAATTGCACATGGTTGGTTCATTTGTTTAAAAAATTTGATTGATAATTCTAAATTTGATTGATTCACAGAGATTTATCTTACATTATCAGGCTGTTTTGCACTTCCCAAAGCTGTCTCATCACAGGAGACATCTACCTTCAGCACCAAATGTATCTGCATACATGAGTGTATAGAATACAGAGGCCATGGGGGGTGAGCGCCTGTGCTGGATAGGGCTCCCAGTGCTATGCTGGAGAGCCTCCTACAGTGACTTATAATTGCAACAGCGATTATCCATGCAGTGTAACGTGCAAGCCTGGGCAAAGCTTATTATGGCTTCTCTCATTGCAATATCTATTCATGGCTTGTTTTAATGATAGCTTTTCTCTTGTGAGTTTTAGAGGTGATTTACATAGTCCTTAGTGCGTGCCTTACTAATGGTCACCACAAAACACATCCAGCTTTAGATTAGAACAGCAGCAGCTCATTTGAGCCCTGTTCCTTGACCTCTCCAATGCACTGATGCTTTTGTGCTCTGACATTAGACAAGCAATTACCATGCATTTGAATGAGACATCGTTGGCAAGTAAGCAGGGGGCTATGACTGAAACCAGCACTTTCATTGCCGTGCTTGCCCACACGCCTTTATTCCACGCACTATTTTAGCTCTGCACTGTCGGTGTCAAACTGTAATGTTGGACAGCCAGACTCAGTGAAGCTCGCAGGAGTCGGAATGCGTGAACAGTTTGCCAGGTCCTCGCAAAGGGGGAGCCAGGAGATAATAATGGGTGGGACGTGAAGAGCCATGCATGTCGTGTGAAAGAATAATTGCTGCTCTTTCAAGAACACAGCTCTAATTGGCTTCACTGTGGTCTAAGAAGCCTCACATTGAAGAGATGCTGGCATAAAAGGCTTGTTGAACCATTGCTCAGACAAAGTTGCCCAGGGAGCTGGAGCTGAGCATCCGTTCACTTCCTCCTGCTCCAGTAAGAGATATATCAGAGAGCCTCGGCCTGAGGTTTGTTTGCTTACTCAGCACTTCTCACCAACTATAGCAGCCATCAAGGGACCTGACCACTCATTAATGCAGGGGCTTTAAGCTGGGAGAGTTTTTACCAGAACCAAAAATAAAGTACTC
Organism: Gogo arcuatus; assembly: GCA_028570945.1. Classification (NCBI taxonomy): domain Eukaryota; kingdom Metazoa; phylum Chordata; class Actinopteri; order Siluriformes; family Anchariidae; genus Gogo; species Gogo arcuatus. The sequence continues at coordinate 16,694,333 of JAOTRR010000038.1, forward strand.
TCAGTACATGAACTCCAACTTCTGTGGTATTAAGCTCACTGGCTCAATTCTCATTGATTCGTATGGTGCCTTTAAGAGTCCACCAAAAAAATCATTGAAGAAATGCTTCCAACAAACCCTTATTGAGAAAATGAAAAGTTTTTCATATTATTTTCATCAAGTTTCCTTCTCTTTATTTTCAATCGAATTTGCCATGCAGTCAACCACATGTACAAAGCCTCTTCCTGAGCTGCAGGCAGAATGCTCTATAGATGACTGTTCATACTCCCCTTATTGCTGTTTTATGACAAGGTGATTATGTTCATCTCCACATTGCGTGTCATGCCGTCTCTGATGCTGTACTCTCAGCTGGGGTTCAGATCTCCAGCATGTTCTGCTGTCTGAGCTTTGTGCCCATCAGAGCAGGCTTAGAGTACTGCCGTCTCAATATTAAGGGAAACAGATTATGTCATGTCACTATCTAGTTATATCCCTTCCAAATCCTCCTTCATCACACCTATCGAGTCTCATATATCAGGCCATTCCTATTAGTCTTATCTTCCCTGCTCTCGGATTAGGCCTTCTCTTGGATGTCTGATGCCATGCACTGGTAATATATCGTTCTTAATGAATGTGTGACTACCCTCTGCAGCCAAAGAATTAACACATTCTAAAAACACTATTCTTTTGGTGGCTTTTTGTGTCAGTCCATAGAATATCTTACACTACGTTCATTTGTTTTTACCACATACATAACCAGAGTAGTTTATGAATTATGCATCCCCACACTCTCTTTGTAGTTGTAATAAATTTTGTAGACAGTCTTTGTATCTAAGCTGTGTTCTGAAAACATCAGGACTCCAGTGTTGCTATAGCTCTCTGTGTGTTCAAAGCTTGTTGGACAAATCCTTTGGTTCTTACTTTGCCCTTGTGGGGCTCAGTCCAATAACACTGCCTCAGACAGCAGAGGGGAAACAGCAAATATGTCATAGTAATAGTCATTTGTTTGGCAGCAGACCGAAGACTCTCCTCTAGGAGCTTGGTACAATAGTGGGTCTGGCATCAGACGAGGTAAAACCAACACTTACGCAAGACAGAAAAAGAAAACAAAATGTAACATGGTTCAAAGCAAACAAAGCAATTGCTCACAAGGCCGAACTGGTTACTGTCTAGACATACAAGTACAAATAAGGGATGTGATTAATAATACAGTATAAATATCATAAAACACATTCATTCATGCAGTTATGGAATCAACCAATCATGTGAAGAGATTGGAAAAACAAATTGGACCAAGTAATATTTTTCCAATCTTCTGTCCAGTTTTGGTGAGCCTGTGCCCATTGTAGCCTCAGATTCTGGTTCTTGGCTGACAGGCATGGTCTTCTGCTGTTGTAGTTCATCCACCTCAAAATTAAACATGTTGTGCATTTTGAGATGCTTTTCTGCTCACTATGGTGATAAAGAGTGAATATTTGTGTTACTATACACCTTCTGTCAGCTTAAACCAGTCTGGCCATTCTCTCCTGACCTCTCTCATCAACAAGCCATTTCTGCCTGCAGAACTGCAACTCACTGGATGTCTTTTTTTTTTTAGCATTCTGGCATCACTCTTGATACTGCTATACATACAAGCCCAGGAGACCAGCAGTTTTGAAATACTTAAGCCAACTCATCTGGCAATAACAACCATGCCATATCACTAAGATCAGATTCTGATGTTTGATGTGAACATTAATGGAAGTATTTGACTTGTAGCTGCATGATTATATGCATTGTTGGTGATTTTCCCTCAAAATCAATTTGGTTTGTCTCTACTTTATTATTGCAAACTGACTAATTTATTTAAAAGCTTTTGAAAAGTTACCCCTCCCCAATATTTGACAGGAAGTGTAAACATTCATTTGCTTGTGTCAGCTTGTACATACAATCGTTAGCCATTTTATCAGGTAAACCAACCATATAGGTGTACAATCACTGACTGTTTCCCACTTGATGTTCTGTACAACTAATCTGACCCTCACTATCCTGTCCAACAGTGGGAAAGGACCACTGAAGACCAGACATTATTTGGGTTGTGGGTTATTCTCAGCACAGCAGGAGCACTGATACTGTCATGTGTGTTGTGCTGGTAAATGTGAAGATAATGGAACAGTGTAAATTATTGACTGAATAAGAATCTGATTGCTGAATAGAAGACATTCCTTTCCTTACAACTACAGTAAAACTGAAATCCACCTTGTCACAAGCCAAATCTATCCATTCCTACTATGCTTTCCATATCTTGAACAGGCATATAAATATTTCCATTTTGCCAGAATTGTGAAGGAAAAGGAAAAGACAGAGCTTGTGCATCTCTCAAATTTGACAGTTTCAACAGAAGGGAAACTGCTGATGTCATAACCTATTTATCTATTATTTGTCTGACACAGAGTCTGTGAAATTCACACGTTTGGCTCAGTACAGGTAGAGAGAGAGAGAGAGAGAGAGAGAGAGAGAGAGAGAGAGAGAGCATACAGAATTGCAATTGCATGATACCAGTTTCATCCTGGGGACAGCAGGTAGAAAATTTGAGTTTTCTACAAGTACAGGAAATGCAAACATACACCGACTGTAGCCTTGCCATGTATGATTCTGAACAAAAAGCTTTTATGGTGTCAGCATCAGTGTTTTCATCATGGAGAATAATTGTAAAGGGCAGGTGGCATCTTCAGTTGCCTAATGTACCAATTAACACGCCTACCTATCCCTATGGCAACAATCACCTTACGGGTTGCATGGTACTACAATGGTGCTTGAAAGTTTGTGAACCCTTTAGAATTTTCTATATTTCTGCATATATTT
>JAOTRR010000038.1:16769337-16779547 GCA_028570945.1 Gogo arcuatus
TGCACCCTGCCACACTGCAAAAATTGTTCAGGAATGGTTTGAGGAACATGACAAATGTTCAAGATGTTAACTTGGTCTCCAAATTTCCCAGCTCTCAATCCGATCAAGCATCTATGGGATGTGCTGGACAAACAAGTCTGGTTCATGGAGACCCCGCCTCACAACTTACAGGACTTAAAGGATCTTCTGTTCACATCTTGGTGCCAGATACCACAGCACACCTCCAGATGTCTTGTGGAGTCTATGCCTTGACAGGTCAGAGCTGTTTTGGCAGCACAAGGTGGACCTACCCAATATTAGACAGGTGGTTTTAATGTTAAACCGGCTGATCGGTGTATATATTATTATATTATATAACATGGAAAAAGTCCATTTGTCAGCGATTTGGAACAGTTTTCCACCATGGGAAAGTCTTCAGGACAGATGTTGTTGTTGTAACATAAGTGATACCAGGAACTAACTCTCAGATATTCTATGACATTAAGTGTAACGGCTGTATAAATTGTTAACAAGCATGACATGTTGTTCATTAATAAATAAATAAAAATTGTAATCATTGGCAATTTGCTGTTGTATAAGCAGAAACATAATGGAGAACACTGTTATTGGAAAATGATCAACTTTGGAGCGTTAACAGTCGTTTGTTTTTGCACTGGGCCACATCATACCACCCCAACATTGATTATTTTCCTCTAACAGCATTCCCCGTCATGTTTTATTCCTTACTTAAACTATAGCAGTATTTCCACAAACTACAAGTTCTGTTCACAAGAGCTTTGACTCGAAAAGTGAAGTGATATAAATCTAAGTATGTAGGCTAATCTTTGTTATTTAAATGGAACTGTATGAACTAGCTTGGTTAGCTAGTTTTGCTACTGGCTAGGTAAATCTATTTATAGGGCTTTTTTATTGTTATTGTTACTATCAATACAAAATATAACTAGTTACTTATTTAATATTTAGAGCTGGTTAGAATGACCTAGCTGGAATTTTGCTAAAACCTTGTAAAACATGTATGATAGCTAGTTCGCAAGCTAAGTGTATAATTCACATTCTGATACAGGATCTTACTTTCCTCATTAGAATATCCATAGTTTGTTTGCTGATACAACCATTTTAGTGCTCTATAAATGCACAGCAAAATGGATTTCCAAGGAACTGTAAGTCATTAAGAAAAAATATAGATGTTGGTAAGGTCACTTCCAATAATTGTATTTCAGCAGAGCAGTAAAATAATCTGTTGAAGCTACATAAGCATACAATAAAAGGATGATGTCTAACACCAAATGTCTGCTTAGAGAAACAAGATTTATGAATGTTACCAGCCATGTGAGTCGTATGTGAAGGTGTATGAAAGTCATGGGAAACCAGAAATGAGGGTCAGCGGATGTGGATAATACAGGACTGTGTGTTTGTAGTTAGGACTTACTGTATGTGCCATTTAGGTAGAAACGAGCTGTGCTTTGTTGAACTCCTCAGCTCTAAATAGAGAAGGATTTGCCCGAATGTGTGTTTGCACAGTATGGTACTTGCAGCCTTGCATGTTCTTACTTTTATTCCAGTGCAAAAGAGATTTATTTGATGCCTTTCCACAATTCTTTATGTGAATTTCTATAAATCCATCATTTATAATGCTTGCTTTATGCTGCTGTGCAATAAAAAATAAATAAACTTGCCTTTTAACACATTTATAAGCCTTTCATGAGCTTGGGCTATATGAGCCAAAACCCCATCACATGTACAGTATATACTCAGTGACATTCGGCCCTTCCTGATGTAAATGCCATTTGTTTCACTACAGGATGCACCTGTCTGTACCAAGCATAAATGTTCTAACAAGGTTCACGCATTGTATACCACCCATCATTTTCCACAATGTGTTGATGACAAGCACTATTCTGCAGTGAGCCATCAAACTTGTTCAGGGCTATATTTAGGCAGGAGACAAACATTTATTATAGCAAACCTGCCTATAGTGTATAGAGTACACTGGTGTGTATTATCACTCAAAAATACACCAGTAGACCAATCTTCATTTTTACCCTCCACCTGATGAAATTTTAATAGCAAATTAGTACATCTAACACTTGACAAATAATTTTAATGATGATTAAATGATGATTAGAAAGTGATTTGTTTCCTTTGCTATCCTGCGCTGGTCAGCAGAGATGCATTCATACAGCTTGAGTGGATCAAAAGTGAAAACATTGGCTGCATGGAACCATTTCACGCCGACTACAAGGGATATTAGACAAGCGATTTGTAAAACGACAATGTCAAAAATGCGTGTGTTATGTTTTTTACTATTTCCTGCATTTTTCCTTTCGCTCCTCTCCCTTCCCAGGACTAGGCATTATTATTGGCATGTCTGTTATAGCTATTTAAAAGGCCTAGCAGTAAAATAACTGTGCTTGCATGCAAGGCAGACCGCAGTCAGTCTAGTCCTGATATCCAGAACAGCTTACCACATCGTACTAATCCAGATGTTGGAGAGTTGCATAAGAGAGTTGCATAAAAGCTACTTTTTTTAATTTCTTGGCTCAAGCTGAAGTACAGCACCCAGGCCAGAAGCCATTATCCACGCCAAAGAGTGCTCACATTCCAACCAAAGGCATTACTGTGGAGAGAGAGTATTTGTTCCAATCTCAATCAGGGAAGTAGTTTTATTTAGACCACTTCAGAAGCACTAATCAGAATTGTTGGATGGAACTATGAAGACAGAAGAAAAGACTATACACTTATAGCATGAAATGTTTAAGGATGTGTTTTGTTTTCAGAGCTAACAATCAAGAAGACTATTTTCATTTTGCCCTATTACAATACTAAAGAATACAAAGTCATGACATAAAAACATTTAAGTACTACTTAGTGTTTCAGAATAGAGTGAATCGATCACGAACAGAGGATACTCCATTTGAAGTCTGCATGCATGAAAAGTTTGACCCAGTGGACATTCCTCAAGAGATAGCTGAACTGCATAACCTTCGTATAATCCCCTTTTTTGGCTGGTGAGCCTTCTAAGGAGTTGCATTGAAATGTTGAGCTCTGATTCGTACATGGAAGCTTGCCAGCCAGGAACCCAACACTGCTCCAGTTTCATTAAATGTGCCAGTGTTGAGATTTTCTCTGCTTTGAACAGAGCGATGTAAGACTCTTACACGCTAGAGGTCATCTCAGGATCGTTTGCTGATTTCCTCAAAACCTGCTGTGTAACTGAGGCCCAGCAACTCTTACAATTTATATGTAGACATATCGACTTAAATCCACATTGCAAAATCTTATTTCGAGTCGTACATATGTTGCACAAGGTCCTCAATGATAGGTAAACATCCAGTATTTACCTGAATCATGGTGTGCAGGAAGTGTGTGGAAAGGGCACAGACAGAATTACTCCTGCTTAATATGAGCATATGTTTATTTGGTAAACTTTTGCTGGAAGAGGTCTCTCAAGCTAGTGGTTGTTTTGTCTACTGTTTTATCAAAATACAGAATCGACATGGTGCCGTTGCCAGATTTCCTTTTAGGATCTGGCACATAGCTCTAACTACAAATTATTGAAGTCAATTATGAAAGAATATGAAAAATATTAATTATAAGCTCTTATTTATGACCTCAAATATGACATGTCCAATGTTATGTTACGTTACATCTGAAGATGTATTTAACAAAACATAAGCTAATGCCCAATGCTGTAGATTAGTTAATACCACTGTTCACGCTACCAGCTATAAATTCATATGATAGAATTTACTGCACTAAAAAAAATAAATAAATAAAATAGAAAATAAAAATACACCACACAATTAAGTAATTGCAGCAGACTCAGGAAAGATTTAGTGTAAACATAAGGTTTATTGCTGTGTGCATTTTGTATCCATACATTGTTGAAAACATTGTACAATGGACACAGTGAAGCAATAACACTCATGTTTAAAAAAAAAAAAAAGAACTAGATGAGGAGAAAAATAATAATAATAATAATAATAATAATAATAATAATAATAATAATTACCTTCGCCAATGAGTGACGCAAGTATGAAGTGAGACTTTGGTAGTTAGGGAAAAAAAAAAGTTAGCTCAAGAGCATGCTGTCGTCTTCAGACGAAATGCATACACAAACAAGTCCTGCCAGTGAGCATGTTGGCAATATCAGGAATGCACATGCAAAAAGAGCAGATGCTGCTCCACTCCATCAGTCCATCACTTTTCTTGACATCATGTGCTCATTTACAGAACTAAGCAAATTTATACACATCACTATACCCACAAAAGAATCAACAGTTTACAGGAGCTGATTTTGTTCAGTTTCAAAAGAAAAACATCCCTTACAAGCAGCAAGCCCCATCAGCAAAGAATACAAAAAGATTCTTATGAAGCATGTGATTAAAAACCACCAAATGTAATAACATGAACCAAAAGGTCCAGCTCAACTACATAAGCTCTTGTGGATGTGTGGATGTGAGACCGTTAATGTGAGACCGTTAATGTGAGCTTATGAGTCTAAGCACAGTCAACAGGCTTGACTTTGTGCAATCCCAGGTAGCTTGTAGCATTGAGAACTCCACATGGGGCTCTTGTGACTCTGAAAGCAAGTCTCTAAGGGAACATTCCCTTGGTGCTTTTTTTCAGGACCAGCACTGTCACACAAGCCTTTCTCGTCCTCAAAAGGCAGCAAGAGAAAAGCTAGGCCAGGTTCTCCCTCCACGTGGCCAATGGTCTGGTCGTACTGCAACCTACATCACTCTCTCTTTTTCCGCATAAGTCCGAAGAGATTGTCGGATATTACAGAAGAGGCAAAGGCCACTGGAAACGTTGGAGGCTTTCATTTGGGTCAGGTTTTGTCCCCCCGTTTGTACAGCCAGCTTCGTGTGGAAGCTGCACATCAACAATGACAACTTGTGAGGTCCATTTCAGGTGGGAGCCGTGACTCTGCCCGCCCCAATGCAGAGCCACTTATACAGCCGAGCCTTTGTACTGGCTGCGCTGCTCGGACGTCTCCATCCCCTGCACTTCCAGCGGAAGCAGGGGCTCTGATGGAAGACGTGACTGGAACTTCTCCAGCTGCTCAGGGCTCGCCAAGTTCTTCAGCAAGCTGTTCTCACGCTCCAGCTGGTTGTTCTTTTCAGCCAGCTCCTTGATCTGCTCTTTCAAGATCTCCACTTCCTCCCTGACTGCATACATCAGGTGGTTCTTCACAAGATCCTGGGTAAAAAGAAAGAGAGGAGAAGATTGAGTTTTTCAGACTTCCTGTCAGATTCATCACTCTGGATTTAAAAAAATGTACAGCTGAACACTCGGTTTTAAAATTTGGGCTAATAAATGCACTTAGAGAACTGGGTCTAATGAGAAATGGAAGGCATGCATGAAAGAATGTCATTTTCTCAGTCAGTCAATCTGATTTCTATTTGTTACACCATCATGTAATTTTTATGGCAGGTGTGTGACAATATCTGCATTCTGCACCACTGCTGTAGTCTTATTATATTAAGACCACATAATAGATTGCATGCATTGTTCTCAAGGCCAAGCCTGGAAAAGGAATTTATTTGGCATTCATGCTGATCAGGGGAATTCCTTACCATTGCTTGCTCGATCTTGTTGTCTATGGCCACAACGCTAGCACCAGAGGCACTGCAAATGAAAAGAAAGCTTAAATCATTAGTACTCAGTAGCCAGGAGGAAACACACAGAGGCTGTAAATAATCAGTACGTTTAGTGCTTTGGGATAAAATGTCAAAAATAAGAACAGAGAGGTGACTTCCAGTTAATGTGGACTGATGCAGAGAAACTGAACGACCATCAAACTGACTGGTTGTTTTCCTTTTTTTTTTTTTTTTTTTTTTTTTTTTTTTTGAGGAAGATAAACTACCTCTCCAGGCTCGGGTTCAGACTAAAACAATACAACAATTAACGCTTTATTTAAAGCCATGTATTTACCTGTTGTCAAGTTTGACCGATACAACATCCCCTCCCAAGAACGAAGAGAAGAATGAGATAGAAAAGTTGTGCAGCTGATAAACAGCCACCTCCATTGGCGTTTTGAACATCTCCGTATTCATACTCAGGATCAGACCGGATTGAATAATGCTTGTCGCCACTTTTGCGACTTTTGTCAGGACACTAAGTGAAGTTTCACGGTTGTTTTTGTTTTGTTCTCGCGCGCTTCCCGAAAAACCAGGCGCTACTTCTACAGGGTCTGTTTCAGAGAAACGCCGTCGGCAGACTGCTGCTATTTCTGCCACAGCTCGCATTTATACTGGTAGCAAGACGTCAGAGAGGACGCATGAATAAGTTATGCAAATAAGGCAGGCGGTTTTGACCCCTCCCTGAACTCGTGCGAGAAACACCGCACGCAGAAAGAAGCCACGGGTCGAAAACAAGAACATCAAACCACAAACAAACCAAGCGTGCCTTACAGAGAAAATAACTCTGATTACCGACCAACTCTTAAAATGCTACAATTAATCAACCTGTACATGACCTGACCTATTTCATATCAAATTACAGTATATCTATATTAAATGTAGAGTTTTAGCCTATTATTTCTTACAGTATACGTCACCATTTTATCACGTTATATCCTGTAGGATTTACCCCCAAAACAACAATTAATTACATTTATATTTAATATTCACTGTATTTTCCCCCCAAATTATGCACTATGCATTTTGACTCTTCAGTGTTCTCCCTTCTCCCTCGTTATTGTCTGTTTATTGGCTCATTCTCGGCATCTAGTGGCTTTATAGTAAATTACAACAAGCAGGTACACAGTCAGAAATTAAATATACCAAAGCAAACTGCACTATTCTTTGTCTTTTGTACCTTTAGTATGCATCATTCACCTGGAAACGTGCATATAGGCTAGTGTACCTTTAAAAAATCATTTGCAGTACATAATTGGACCTTAAGGACTCTGAAAAGCTAATTAAGGGGACATTACATGCACCTTCCCAGGTAAAAGATACAAACTAGAGGTACAAAATATGCACCTCTATGGTATGGCCTCAGCGACAAGAAAAAGGAGACTGTTGCATGAGAACAGACACAAGCTATAACTCAAGCTTGGCAGCACATAAACAGCACAACGTTACCCTGAATGATACAATATCCTTAACCTTAAAGAGTCACGCATCCATAAATCATGAGTCACTTGTGTCTAATGGCCTAATGCAGTGTGCATAACTCATAATAAAATATAAAATGTAATCACATGAATATATGTTAAACACAGCCTCTCTCTCTCTCTCTCTCTCCATCTCTCTCTCTGTTTAGGTGTGGTGCCATGTGGTTTACTTTTTAAGGTAAACATGTCCCTGGCTGTTACTTATATTACACTAATTGAGTTATTTGTCTGTGTGTGTCTGTGTGTGTGTGTGTGTGTGTGTGTTATTATGTATCAGGATTGTATCATTTGTACTTTGGCTGCTTTCAGTCTCACGTGTAAGCATTCCTGAATACTAGCCTTCACTCCAACCCATGTGTTTACTTGTGGCTCTTTTTGTTCTTCCTGCAACTGGTTTGCACTTGGCTTTTTGGTCAATCTGTGGAAATATCTGCCATTCTGCAGTACTTGGGTAATTCTGTTCTATTTAAATGACATTTTCGATAAAAGTCTTATTTAGTACATGAAGCACACACTAGGCACTCAGTCTCACCGTGTACTTGATTGTAACTTTTTATACATTTAAGCTATGTTTAAGTTCTGTACAAACTGTACAAGTCATTATCATGCCTTCTTAGGAAGGAAGCCTGCATCATATGGTTTGTACAGGCTCTGAAAGGACATGTCCAGGCTTTGTACAGTGTGTGTGTGTGTCACAACTACCCCACTACTCAACTGCAAGTTCCCAACATGGGCGTTTAACAATTTTCCAGGCACTTCGCTTCACCTAGGGGCCTTGTAGTCCCTGTTCTGCCTGCAGTGATCCTCCTGGTCATCAAAAAAGTGTTTGAAACAGGACTTGTACCACAAACTGGAATGCAGATTTTTAATGAACCCAGGGAGTTTACGTCAGTGTCCACTGTGCAAAGTTCTGTTGTGTTTGTCACAGCAATTGACATTCCAGATTGAAATTGGGCCCCTTGCATGAAAGAAGACAATTAAATACAAAGCAAATAATCCTGTTGTGGTTATTCATTACACACCAGATTGAGGAAATATGAAGTTGAAATATGCAGTTAACTACAGAAATGACACCAGCTAAACATTATAATCATGTTGAATCAGCAATGACACATTTTAAAAGAATCTAGATTTTGACATCAGTGAGTTTTTTTCATCAGTTTTTCATTGGAGTTTTAGAAAAATAGTTATCCATGGATAGTTATAGAAGAGAACAGGGAGCTGATTAATGTCATTAGTTTCCCAGTACTGCTTCAACTGAATAAAATGGTGCCATTTACATACAGAAAAAACCCTGTACAAATGGTGTCATCAGGAAGCAATCAAGATGTTACATGTATAAATTATTAGCTTGTTTGTGGGTATTTCTGAGTATTGAGCTGGATCATTTCCCACGAAAAATGATGCATTGGTTAATGATTAACCCTCAATCTGGCCTGTGGAAACAGCATTAAGCATTCCTTCACTTACAAGTTCACAGATTCAGACAATGTAAACAGCTGTGCCTTCTGATACTGTTGGTCTTTTGGGCAAGGATTTTAACAGGTATATTATCAGGTATATTAACTAAGAATTGCTCATAGCATTGTTGCTTTACATGGTCTCCAGGGAGAACATGGAGTTTCACATGTTCTCCCCATGGCCACATGGGTTTCCTCTGGGTCGTCCAGTTTCCACCCACCTTCCAAAATCATGCATGTAGGAGGATTGGCAATTAAATTACCCTAGGTGTGAATGAGTGGTTGAATGTTTGTGCATATGGTGCCCTGCAATGGACTGGCATTCCATCCAGGGCGTACCCCCAAATAGCCCACCAGTGTTCCCAGGATAGGCTTCTGATCCACTATGACCTTGATCAAGATAAAATGGTTACTGAAGATAAATCTTCAGTATGAATTTATTATGGTATAAAATATTTTGTAGCAACTTTTGCTATAATTGATATTTTCATATCAGTAATTGCAATAATGCTTCTATTTGTCAGATCCTTTGGTTAGACTATTTTATACTCAAGGTTCTATTAAGAAAATGTCAGTGTCATGATGTTGGAATAGTACATCTAACCAAATTAACACCTCAGCTAATTGCAATTTCATTCCTAGATGTACAATATGTTGGTAAAAAAAATCCCAAAGAATTATCAAATTAATTAACTGAACCCAGTAGAACAATAAGAACGATAAAGGCTGTGCATCCATCCCATGTAAAGAGAATGAACAGAAAAGGACTGAGCCCCCGTTAGTGACAATATGAACTGGCTGTCATGTTTCACTTTAAGTTGTGTACGCAAGGCTGCTAGGTTGGATTTTAAACCATTAGGACTATGTTTGCAGCTCCTCTCCTGGACTGTGGACACCAGCAGTGCTACAGTCAAGCTTATTGGTGAGGGCTGATGACTGTGTAGCGTATGAAATGAGAAGAGATGTGAACCTCTGCATCATGGTGACAGCCCTGCAGGAGCCAAGGATAAATCTTCTTAGTTAGGGGTGAGCTCAACATTATGTAACTTTCTTCAAAGGGATTGGTGTACTCTTTATTAGTTTCATATGAAAAAATACAAAAAAATTCATTCATTAGTATCAATTATTTAAAAGAAGAAAAAAATTCTTGTTTATCTGTAATCTTCCATCAGAATGCAATTACTTTTTGTCTCCTTCGGATATTTGAGATCACTATGCAAGTGCGAGCAGGGAAATATTTTTTTAATTTAATTTTAAAAAGTTATTTTTTAAATATATTTATATATTTATTTTAATATCTTGTGGCCTTATGTTCCCCCACCCTTCACTGTAATCACTCAGAAATAGCTTAATTTACATTATGAAAGAAAAATATGGGAGAAGTTTTGTTTCACATTGTCTTCAAGAGGCACAACCTGAGAATTTCAAATGAGGCTTTGAGCTTTAGCTAAAAAAAAAAAAAATGTTGAAGCCTGTATAAGTAATGAATTATATGAATAATATGTATCATTTAATATTTAGAGTTAATATATATTTCATTTAATAAATCATTTAACATGTACATTATATATATATATACATATATATACACATATATATACATATACATATACACATATATATACAT
>JAOTRR010000038.1:16923750-16935094 GCA_028570945.1 Gogo arcuatus
AAATCTAGTGGAAAGCCTTCCCAGAAGAGTGGAGCTTATTATAACAACAAAGGGGGACTAAACCTGGAATGGGATGTTCAAAAAGCACATGGGTGTGATGGCCAGGTGTGCACATACGTTTGGCCATATAGTGAATAATGCATCCCCTGTACTGTGCTACCTCCCTGTCAGTCATTCCCCACAGATTCAGAATAATAAGTTGGGAATGAACTTTGCTCCTGTCTGAATAACATGGCAGTAAGATCCCAGTAGGCTATGTGGCATGCTCTAAATCAATGGCTGCTCTAGTAAAGGTGGAGTGAACTTCACTGCGCTGCTTTAACATCTTCAGTTCAGGGGCTCCGCCAAAACATGTGGCACTCGTATCCAGCTGCAGGCTGACAGAAGATGAATTGCTCTATTAGAGAGTCTGGGCCAGCAGGCGAGATCTGACCCATAAGCTCAGCCAGAATTGTGGCCGTAACTCCTATCAACACACACACACACACACACACACACACCAGGGACTGGCTAGAGGAGGCTAAAATTGTGTCATCAGGTATGTAGGTCAACACTGATTTCCAAAATATTAGATATGTTTATTGTTGAAATATTAGATAAGTGACCTTTACAGACTCGTCATATGGTCACAGCATCATGGAGAACTGTACACAGTGTCTAATTCCATGTCAGAAACCGTGATTATGATTCTAACAACAGAGCTGTGTGTCTTCTATAAACAGAACAAACAAAATGAAGACAGGGAACTGGATAGACTAGAAAAATAATTAGTCTGGAGTGATTTTATGGGCCTTTCAATAGGATTAAGAATGTTAAACTATTTTTACACTGTTGCCTTTGGCTGTGGCACCTTTTAAAAAGCTTTTTCCCCCACCGGTTTTTCATTACAGTCTCCAGCTTTTACTACGTATTGTATCATTATCCTTGTACAAATATAATTCAAGGAAGAGCTGCTCTCCAAGTCACTTTTACAAATGAATTGTCCCCATTGTTTAGACAAGGCTAATTGTCATTGTTCCACAAATGCCTCACCATGATGCATGCATTTTTTTGTTTGTTTGTTTTTGCATTTGCGATGGGAGTGTGCACAGCAGCGGCACAGACAGTCCCCTGTGGGGTTTACTGTACCTTTAAAATAAACATCCAAACACCAGCTTCCACTTTCCAAACTCCTCCAGTTCAGTGAGGACACGAATGATCACTTACTATTCGTCTCACATAAAACAACTGAACAGTAGTAGAGAGTAAGTGGTCATGCTATTGTGTCTGGGATCTTTTTTTAAGCCATCACTGGGTGATTCATTTCTGATTTGTTTATTTAGAAATAGGTTTTATTTAATTTAAAGCCACTTTCAAGAAGGAAAAGTCAGGACAATAAACAACATCCGGCCTCATGTATGAAGTTAATGGTTTTATTATTAATCTGTAATTGTAAACAAGAAATTTGGCATTCATGAAAATCCTGTTCATTCAGAAAAACGTTCATATCCTATGAGAACTCCTGAGTTTGTGTAAAGTTTAAGTATATAGAGGCAGACTCCTGTGAAGCTCAATTGATCAGCTTCAAACCATATAATTGGTGATGAGTTACTGCAGGGGGTTTTTTGTACAAGGATTAGTCTGTCAAATTTAAATAGCTTGGGTATTTCAATTGCACACACAAATGTAATGAAGGCTTTGTGAAACAGTCATTTCATATTAATGGCATTAATTAAAGAAAGCAAGCCAACACAAATCCATAGATTAAGGCACGAAAGAACAGTCATTCAGTTTAGACAAAAGAAATGCTGCTGTGTGATATTTTCAACATTTCTGTCTCCAGATTTTGCTGTTAAACTGCTAAGTCATATATATTTTATTGGCAAGTCAAAATGACTTCCACTTCTGCCTCTGAGAAATTCCTTTTCTTTCCTTGGTTTGTGTTTTCAGCTCTCTGTGAGCTTTACCTTTTATGAAGTTTTGTGGGCATCACTAAATGCGAATAAGCTGAGTCATGCATGTGATTTGCACTTTACGAGGGATTTACACAAGTGTGAAGAAAATGTGCATTACCGAAACTTTTTTAAACCTGGCAGACATTTTTAGTTTGGTGTGGAAAACACACCATCAGTAAATTTACTAAAAGATTGATAAATGAGGCCGTGTGTGTGTGTGTGTGTGTGTGTGTGTGAGAGCATTTTTCTCTCTTTTTTTAATAAGAAGATAAAAGGAGTGCCATGGCTTCTTTTTACAAAGGTAGTAAACAGTTGATATTTTTATTCTTATTTCCACTTGACCCTGGCAACCTCACTACCCTCTACACCACCACACCCAGAATCCTTCTGTATCTTGTGTAAGAATATGAGATTTAATTGAACCACCAAGGTCAAACTTTGACACTGACCTTTATCTAAGATCTTCTCAACCCACGCTCCTTCTCCTGACCTTCCTAAATTAAGATCTTTTTTTTTTAAACTGCAAGGACCAATAAAGCGCCATGTGATGGAGCCAGCAGCAAGGTGAAGGTTACACAAGGACGCTTCCTCTTATCACCACACTACCTACATGATTGGATCAAGCAGCTTATTTATTTTTCCAGTAATGAATTTACCGAGCAGCCTGGCGCCACTTTAATCATGGTGACTTCATGGGAAACGTGATCACACAGGAGGCTGTGCAGTCCGTTCAGCATGTAGTGCGGCTGTGAAAGACTTCATTAGACAAATTCAGTCTGGGTCTGTAGCAGTATATATGCAGCATAGTGGCAACGTTTCATATCAACAACCCTAGGGCATGTAATGATTTGATGTAAAATGTCCGAAAAGACATTTTCCTGAGGCGTTGCCTCAGGCTTGCTCGTTAGGGATAAATTTATTAGTTCATATGTTTAAAATCTTTATTTTTCTGTAAAGCTGGTTTGCAACAATGTCTATTGTTAAAATTGACCTGACTTGAAAAGATGAAATGCATAAAGATGGCATTGCTGGGTTTTTTTGGCTGTTCCTTATTTAGTCTTAGGTTTGATTTTGGATATATGACAAGGAATATGGAAATCATTAAAAACGATAGTGTTCTGAGATCCAAATCAATAAGAAGCCAAATGGCTGAACAAAGGCTCTCGGCAGAGGTGTGAATTTCTTACAAGAGTGAGAAATATTAATGACGCCGTATTAACAATGTTCATCAGCTTTAATTCCCTTGTTTCATGCTGCTAACGTGAGCAGATTACGCTGTGTGTGTGTGCATGTGTGTGTTTGTGGGATTTTATAGGCTTTTCTTCACCCGTTATTACCAGCATCATAATGTCTCGTAAAACACTGAATCAACACTTTGATTTTGTCACTGAGAATAAAACTAAAACTAAAATGGATCCTTTTTCATTGTTTCTTCCCAGAGAGTTTCTTTCTAATCTTTATTTTCTCATAAATTCAGATAGTAACATAAACCTGTCATAGAGGGAGTGTATATGAGGTGAGTGAGAGTGACTGAGGTACCAGAGCACAGTCCTTTCTCTACACAACACAGCCACAGCGCAGCTACATGGGGATGAATGAGTTAATCATTCCTATGATGTTACGATAAAATCCTGTTCAAGGTGGTTTGCTAATTAGGAATCTGATTCCAAATGAAACACTTCCTTTGCTTGTAAAAAGAAATCAACATCTGGGGCTTGTTTGTTTTTTGTTTGTTTTAATATTTGAGATCTAATTTTGGTGGTTCCAAAAAATAATTCTGATTTAATCAAAGGTGTTCAAATTGTAACAGGTAGCTATACCACACCACACCCCCTTTTTCTTTTTTCTTTTTTCTTTTCTTTTTTTTTTTTGTGAAGGACACAGGCTTATTTTTAATCATGTCCCCTGACAGCCACCACTGAAAGGTTTTGCTGTACTGCACAACATAATATCTTATTCATACTGTGCCATTCAGGCACTGTTCATATTCCAGGCCAGTTCAGATGAGTTAGAATTTCTGTTTCTAATGTAGCACGCTCAGGCTATTACAGAGGCAGCTGGCTGAAATGAAAAGGGAAGGAGGAAAAGTAGAGTGGTTTTATCTCGGAGAGAAGCAGTTTTTTTTCCAAACAGTTTGTTGTCTTGGCTGAGAGAAGCATGCTTAGATCATGGGCATGAGAAAGAGAGAGAGAGAGACTGGGGGAATGATTTTATTTTTTGATTATCATGGATAGGCATATCTGACAGTAACTCAGGTTAGATTTAGGTGAAGGCATAGCATTAATTTGCTACAATAATAATTATGTCAATGGAAGGTCCTCACAAGGATAGTAAGGAAAACTTGTGTGTGTGTGTGTTGTGATATCTGTGCAAATGTCGCAGCTCTTACTACCATCTCCATAAGCTGACCCTGCTTGACCCTGTCCTGCTATGTAATAAGAGGCAATATACAGACAGGTGACAAATTAAAGGAAAAGGATAGAAATGTTTTGTTTTAGCGTTAAAGTGATCAATCAAAGGAAGTTAGTATTGATTTGCAGTAATTGATTTGCACCTCTCTGTAAGAGGGACAAGTGGACCCAAACCATGCCAGCTCAGCATAACAGAGTCAGTGGTGTTTCCTTTCATTTGCCACCTGTCACTAAATCTAATCTCCTGTGTGGTTGAGCAGAATTACTGCACATCCTCATTTTGTGATATTGAAGTTTAAAGATGTATTCTTTGCAAAAAAGCATATTAAAGTGTGCTGATATAACTGAATGCCACTGTTGCCTAACCTGTTTGCCAACATTAACCAGCCTGCTTTATGTCAAAGTGACATTCCACTCCATAGGTTTCATATATCGTCCTTGTAGTCTCAGAAGACCAACCATTTTAATCTTGACTGGACCAGGGTCTTACTGGGAATTTGGAGTGGAATGTCACTTTAGCTGCCCCCCCCCCCCATGCTGCCTGGGTACAGAGGGGTGCCAGCTTGCCACTAACCCCCTGGCTATCTGCCATGCAGGTGACTCACCAGCTTCTGTGGGATTTGATGTCACCTTTAGATCGGGCCCACTGAAGATGGAAACCCTGGAGTCGGAGCTGACATGCCCGATCTGTCTGGAGCTGTTTGAGGACCCACTGCTACTTCCCTGCGCCCATAGCCTGTGCTTCAGCTGTGCCCATCGCATCCTGGTCTCCCACTGTTCCGGCGCAAAGCCGCTTGAGTCTGTGTCGGCCTTCCAGTGCCCAACGTGCCGCCACGTCATCACATTAAGCCCACGCGGTCTCGATGGTCTGAGGCGCAATGTGACGCTGCAGAACATCATTGACCGTTTCCAGAAGGCCTCTTTCAGCGGGCCCGGCTCACCCAGCGAGAGCCGCCTTCGCCCCCCACCCCGGCCCCGCAGCGCAACACCCACCGGGGGCAGCGCTAACGGCAGCGCGATGTCGGCCGAGCTGCGTGTACCCTGCCAGTTCTGTGAACAGGAGCCTCCTCGTGATGCCGTGAAGACATGTGCCACGTGCCAGGCGTCATACTGCGAGCGCTGCCTGCGTGCCACACATCCCAACAAGAAACCTTTCACCAGCCACCGGTTGCTGGAGCCAGCGTGTGATGGGCATCTGCGCGGGCTGGCCTGCCTCGAGCACGACAGTGAGACAGTGAGCCTGTACTGTGCAACAGATGAGCAGCTTATCTGTACCCTGTGCAAGCTGGTTGGCAGACACCGTGAGCACCACGTCACCTCTCTCAGCGAGCGTTTCGACAAACTCAAGGTAAGGCCATGCCTTTTGTCTTTTCTTGCTGTAGAGCCACATTGTATTTATGCAGGTGTCTTAGGGGTTAGTGTACTATGATGGTGAATTAGGAAGTAAGTATGTAGTTGACACTATGATATACTGGCAGAGAATAAAATCCCCAAAAAAGCTTTTAAGATACAAATATACAAATGTAGCCAATGCAAATCAGTTAATATAGGCTATGTAGTAAAGGTAAAGAGCAATTAGGTTTCAAATATATTAAAACATTGCAGAAATTTGTCTAGTCGTATTAAATACTTACCCTGCCAAGGCAAGATGTACAATTTAACTAGATTCTCTTTGAAAGTACATAGTTGTAAGAAGATACTGCAATATATCCTGGAAAATGAATTTACAGTGGAGAATGTCATCTAGATGATGACATTGTGGTGCTTCAGTAACTTTGCCAGTAATCAGAGTGAGCTACTTTATTTCCACAACTTTAATTACATGAATCATTTCTACATTAAGCTTTACATTATGTTTTTCAGACTTTTTTGCTGACATTAGATGGTTCACTGGCTCTGTTTCAGCTGAGTCCAGCTGATCTCTATCATTATCCTTTACATAGAAGTGGAATTTCCTGCTGGTTTCCCCAAGACTGTTTAAGATAATGCTGTATTCAGTCATAAGATGCAAAAGCACTCATCGTGACTGAACATGCTTCATACGAGCTCCATGAATTTCATTTAGGTTTTATCCACTTCGCTCCTTTTGCCTCATCTTGCACATAGTCTAAGTATCCACCCTGCATTTACATCTTGTTTGCAAGTATGTTTACAGTACTCACAGTGAAGTATGAAAGAGATAGCAACCCTTCCCAGCATCTCTATTGAGTTGAAGCTATTATCATAGTAGATGAGTCTGCACTCTGATAAAGCCAGCCTTTGATCAGTGCTCAACCACCACAAAGCACGTTACTGCTGAATCAGGACCAAAATGCTGAGGCACAGCCCAGAACTCAGCTGAAGCTGACACACCAACACATGCGCACAGACAGAGACAGAGAGACGCCCTTTTTACACAGATATTCCGTACTATTGTCGTAAAGAAGGCACCTCGATATTTTGGCTTTAGTGATTTACATTGAACCAAATAAAGCCGGCGTGAAGCCAGTGTGTGTTTTTACATAGCGAGCCGGCGTTCCGCAACCAGAGGCGTGACGTGTCGCAACGCTGCGTCAGCGTCTAGGGTGACGTATCTACGCATAGGAAATATGAATTCTCCGAGCATATCAGCGCTGCTTTCAAAACAATGGCGGGTGAACCGAGTGTTGAGGTGCTTTTGTTAGCCGTGCACATTTATACCACTCTTCAAACACAAGCAAAGTTACTGAGCATCATATGCAACATGTAATCACTTCCTTAATCACGTTATTCACTTCATTAATTCATGGTTAACGGAAGTAACAGCCTCAATATATATATAACATTTGTGTGCTTTAGCCGAGCCGGCTTTTCAGGAAAAAAGAGTCTGTCACAGAAAACTGCACTTGCAAACTAAGAGAGAGAGAGAGAGAGAGAGAGAGAGAGAGAGAGAGAGACTCATGTAAGCAACATGTTTGTGGATCAGAAATATGTTAGGCAAAAGTGAAGAGAAGTAGGAAGCAATATGAGACAGAAAGGCGCGTGGACCTTAGACAATGGAGACATTTGAATTGGCATTGGTCTCAGAAAGCAGAATGTCAAAAGAATGTCAAGGTCAAAAATGTCAGACTCCTGTTCTGCCATGCCACCTGTCCCTTTTACACAGACATCGATTCCAGCTTTGTTACTACCAATCATTCCAGGTCAGACGCGGAACAGCACAAACCCCCGTTCTGCATGAGGACATTTTCTACAGAATGCGAGGCAGAATAAAGGTGTAAGAATTCCGTCTTGAACAGGCTGTGTAAAATGGCTCAGAGAGACGTGCACACACACCAGGTCAGACAAACTGAAATGCTGTTAATTATATCAGCAAAAAATATGGACGATGGTGATTTCTTCAGCTAGACTCACTTAGTTATTAAAAAATAAATGCTATATGAATGCATTATTCAGACCGAACAGATAATGTGTTTTATACAAATACAGATATAAATAAAAGGTGCACTATTCAGATTTTTTTAGAGAGCTTCCCAGAAAGGTTCAGAAGGCTTCTAGTTAAGACTAGACGTGTGCGTCAGTACTGGGACCCAGCGGGACACAACAAATAAGCCGCGCAGGGACTCTTTTACTTTTTAAGTTTTTACTTTTTTGTAGATGCAAGCGAGCACTCAGATATGAAGCTCACCACATTGCATAATGCATTCATAGTGTTTATTTACATGCTGACAGTGCTTGCATTTCTATCTCTGGGGGTTTTTTTTCCAGTGTTTCTGGGGATATAATCCTTCTTCTTTAGACCATGCCCACTTCAGATATGAAGATATGAATATTTAGACACTAAACAGATACAGATAGTGTCATTGTGTTACACCCCTAGTGTGTACAGACTTCTGGGAATTACCTGAAAATCAGAAAGCGCGTCTGTAAAGCAGAACCCGTTTGGTTACATGAGAATCCGATGTTGTGTTAGAGTGAAATATCATTTATAGGTGTTATAGCCCCAATGTTTCATAGGGCTTGACTCATAACACAAGGTTCATAAAATATTACTTGCCCATTAGGTGGTAATCACTATGGGATTTGTATTACAAGCACAGAGCAGGTTAAGGTTCCTGCGGTATATGCGGGCTGCCGCTCCTCATAGGCTGGCTGTGTGAACACGAGACGTCCTGAAGGCCATAATCTGTTCTCACAAAGAGCCTGCCAGTAAGTGTACGCATCATTATTATATTGGCGAGCACAGAAAGCGTATGTGATCTCCCTGTGATCACCTGTTCATGCTGACCTCTTTGTTCACACACCCTCTTATAAAGGAAATTCTGATCATTGATGTTTTCTCCCTCTGGTCCTCAAGTATGTGAATACAGCCATCCTGGGAAGCCCTTAATTATTTGAAATGAGTGGTATTGTGTACTGCATGGAGGAAAGTTGATACCTGAGAAAGTTCCAGCTCTTTTGTCTGGAGCTTCTCTCACATGGAAAAAGAGACTGGCATGACTCACTGGGACAAGATTTAATTTCTGCGTGCTGTTCCCAGTGGCCTGAAAGACGTCCTGTAACCTATACTGGCTCAGTGGTCTAATTATTTGCAGTATTTAAGCAGGTGTGTTTTCAGCTGCAGGAACAGTCGTTCAGTTCTGGCTAGGGATGAAACGATTACCGGTTTCACAGTGAACTGCAGTAAAATTCCCGACAGTTAGTATTACCATTTCAAATTTTAATTATTAAAACCACAGGTGATTACTGCAGTTTGAAAAGCTCACGTTAAAGTCTGTGTAAAGCAAATTCAGAGAAAATAGATGTGAAAAGACTGTGAACTATGTAGTACTGAATTGTGGAGTTAGACCGTTAAAACATTTTTCATCATATTTGTGTTCAGGATTTTTTGGGTGGGTCAGAAAGCATGGCTTGATGACACACTGGATCCAGACTTAGCATAACCCCTTTTAATCTTTATTTTCACTGGATAATTCTTCACGTTGTATTTTCAAGTTCACGCCCACTGGCTATTAAGGATCACTTCTGTGTCATTTCAAAATGGCAAGTTAACACTTTTATTTCCATGGGACCACCGAAATAAAAGAAAATATTGTGGGGTTTTGTTAATCTAATGGTTTTCTTAATCGAAACATGTGCTGCTGTTTTTCAAGTTCAGCTCCAGTATGGGTGCGCTCTGTTTCTGTGCTATGTTGCTAACTGCTAGTTCATTCACGGATTAGTGAACGTTGACAGAAAAGAAATAAAAGAAAATATCATTTTTATGTTTTTTGTGTGTGATTGGACACGTTTTCAAGGCGTTCATTTCAAGTTCAAAGCGACCATGCGTGCCTCCAGCTGTTACATGGATCTAAAAATGGACTTAGCTACCTTGATTGAAACACCAACTCTACTGAGGAAAGGCAAGATAGAATTTAGCTGTTTGTTTTTTTTTTTTTTGTTTTTGTATGCCAGAGACAGGTTGGCACAGAGGCACGCAGCACTTTTCCTATGCACAGTAATCTGTAGAGAGAGGGAGTTTAACGTCGCTTGCTTTTTGTTGTAAATATTGGTCTAGCTTAACAGTCGCTCAGATAAACCAAAAAAGTGTCAGCGCATGCGCTGAATGCCACTGGCCTAAAACTACTCTTAACTGCGGGGGTGTAAATCTGTAACTCTACAGTCAGATATTATTGGAGGCTGCACCTTTCCCGTGATTGGGCGTGGTTTCAGTGCCTTCAGCAGACACGCCCCCAGCGTCTCAGAGCAGAGAGTACTGCTTATTATTTCACAATTCAATTAATAGATAGAAAAATAGTTGTTATTGGCAGCCCTAATGTTATTATTTTAATATTTATACAAACAAAACGTGTATAGTGCTTCTAATTTTATTTGTGGTTTTCAGTATAAAACTTCTTGAAAAGGTTTCAGTTTGTGTATCGGTACTTTTTGAACATTTTCAGCACATTTTAAAAATACCGCAATCATACTGATAACTGTGATAAGTTTGGTCACTATAATCGTGATATTAAATTTGCATACCGTTTCATCTGTAGTTCTGGCTTTGCTGTATTCGTCAAAGTCAGCACTGAAGACAGCTCATTTGAAATGCACTTTTATGTGTAGGCTTATCATGCAGCATGTCGGGTCACGCTGTGTCTCTCCACTGCAGCAGCTAATTTGCAACTTTGAACTTGCTTGGCTTTGAACTCCCAATCCCAAACCTGAGGAGAAGGAGAGAGGGAATGTAGCTGAGCTAAGTGCAGCAAACCTTTAATCTTCTTGTGTTTTGAGTTAAAGTTGAAGTTCTAGCTTCCAGTACTGTTGCAGAAGGGCTGTAGCCTTGGAGTGAATTGTGACTGCTGGAGTCTTGATCTCCCAGATATTTGCTCACACATTACATCTCATGCAGCCTGCTGGTGACTGAGTGACTGAAGGCAGATGGTTATGTGCACTGCTTGCACTATCTTTTTATGTAAGGATTAAAACACATCTGGGCATTATATTATTGGAAAATAATCAATGACAGAGTGGTGTGATGCAGCTTTACCACTCCACTGTTACAATAGTTACAATAGTACAGTTACAATACACACGTTGTATGTTTTGTACATTTAATGTTGTGGAATGTGAAACAAGTTAGTTCCTGTTACCACTTATGTTATAACATCTGTACAGTCATTCCCACATCAGCATCTTTTTTTTCCTCTGTCTTGAAGTAAAGAAGATTTTTTAAAAAAGCAGATTGTCATGTTACTGAGAAACTGGAAAGTCCTCTGTCTCCTCTGAAGACGTTCCAAAAGTTACAGCTTTACCTCTGCACTGACACTGGAGACTTCTAGCAAAAAAAGTTAAATAACCATCTCCTCACAGAAAACTTCACCATATCAACAATTAGTATAAATACGCAGGTGATTACAGAAAATTGCGCGCTCTGATTGGTCGAGAAATTTGGACTATTTCTCAATGATCACCTCGAGCGACTCGGCAAAATGGCTGCCAATTGCTTTGAAGAAGAACCAAGGCTGAAGCCTTTATTTTTGTCACATGTACTCTCGCACA
>JAOTRR010000038.1:16935194-16956216 GCA_028570945.1 Gogo arcuatus
AAAACAATTATTCACCTCAGGCTCAGTGAATATGGCTGAATAATAACCTCAACTTTGTCTCGGCTATTATTCAGCGATATTCACTTCGCCTTCTGCGAATAATTAATTACACATGTTTTGTAAAATTTGTTTTTATGTTGCATCCCTGTGCAAGTTGTGATTGTAAAAACAATAACCTATTCCAACAAGCACGTTAATATAAACCTTGCAAAATTAATCAACACCTTTAATCAATACCTGCTGACCAATCAGAATCAAGCATTCAACAGCATTATGCTATACAGTCTTATAAAATAAAACCCCCATCACATTTTATTAAAAGCACCAGGCACAGCTCAAGATAAATATTACATTTAGGTTTTTACTCTCATTGACTCTCAGTGAGCGTCCACCAAACTGACTGATTCCAACACTTTCACTCGATGTGACTTACATAAGGAAGGACACTAATGCTTTTAAAGCATATGAGCCATGCTTTAATACATACCCAGAGATTAGGTTGTGTGTGTGTGTGTGTGTGTGTGTGCGCGCGTGTTTCAGTGCATAATACGACATATTTAAAAAAAATGTTATTAACGGCTTAATTTCTGTTTTGACAGTTGCAAGTCACAGCAGTCTTTCAGCTTGCTGTTGATTCAAGTTCCAGCTCATTTGTCAGGGCCTCTTATGTTAAGCTCTTTAAAAAGAAGCTGTCTATGACCTCCTGATGATAAGAACCGAGCTGAGCAAACAGCGTTCTTCTTACTTCCTTGACATTCTCGTCGTCACCAAGGTGCTCAGGTCACTTTCTAAATCCTGTTATTATTGGCTTGTTCCAAGCCTGCAAGTGCGAGGCAGTAGAGCTGGGTCATTATGCTAAGCTCTGTAGTGAGTGTAGTGGGTTCTCCTCTCACACACTCCCAGGACAGATTTTACTTTATTTCTGCAACTGACCCAGTTCCACTGATTCTACAGCGAAAGGTGTTGGAGAGAGATATGGGTTGAGGAGGGTGCTAATATATTAGTGTGTATTGTGCTCTATTTAGTGAATAATGATAGAAGTGATCATGCTGACCTACCCTCTGACTTACAGGAATAATCTTAATATAAAGGATGAGTTTAAATATCACAGGCTTGTCTGTGGAATAAATCAAGGAATAGGGAACGCATGTATTTGGCAATTATTTCTTGGCTGTCTCTTGTCTTTTTGGAAACATGTTCACTCTTTGGAAAATCATTGAAAAAAATGATTTCTTTTTGAAGTGTGAGTGAGAGACCCATTCTTTGCCTAGAAATAAATGTAAGCACTGAATTCCCATAAAAAAACTGCTTCCCATACATAATTAATGCAGAGTTGACAGAGAGTGAAGTTATCCTTGTGTGATGCAATAGTATTCTACAGAGCTATAACCAGTCCTTTAGTTTTCAATTCCAGACGTTTCTCATTCATTGTTCAAGTGCACAGGCATCACACTCGAGGCCTGTGGGCAACAATGGCCCGCTGTCTCATCTGTCTCGCACAAACTAGCAGAAAATTATATTGAAACAGCTTGTACTATTAGTCAACATTTTCTCACTAGCCAAAATTCACACCAAACCCATAGCATAATGATCACTCACGTTTCATACACATCACTGTACAGTGCTCTCATGTCACAGTGCTGGTTAAAATCAACGCCTGTCTGCTGCCTTTTATGCAAATCAGACCCATGAGGGGAAAAAGACTCACTCTGGTGTTGACCTTTAGTGTGATTCAGTGAATGACTCTGAATCCCAAAATGGATCACTTAGTGTAGAGACCTACAATTATACCGTGAGGGCAAAAGTTTTTGAACCTCTTGTTGAACATCCCATTCCAGATTTAGTTCCCACTTTGCTGTTATAACAGCCTCCACTCTTCTGGGAAGGCTTTCCACTAGATTTTTGGAAGGTAGCTATGGGGATTTGTGTTGATTCAGCCACAAGAACATTAGTGAGGTCAAGCACTGATGTCGGGTGAGGAGGCCTGGTGGACAGTCAGTGTTCCAATTCATCCCAAAAGTGTTAAGTGGGGTTGAGGTTAAGGCTCTGTGTGGAACACTCAACTTCCACACCAACCTTGGCAAACCATGTCTTCACAGATCTCACTTTGTGCATATGGGCAAGGTCATTCTGAAAGGTGTTTGGGCCTCTTAGTTCTCTTAATTAAATCTTAATGCTACAGCATACAAAGATATTCTAGACAATTCTGTGCTTCCAACTTTGTGGCAACAGTTTAGGGAAGACGCACGTATGGGTGTGATGATCAGGTGTCCACATACTTTTGGCCATATAGTGTAAGTTTAAAAAAAGAAGAGTTGGTGGAGCATGAAGACAAGAAAGATGGGAGACTAAGGACATGTATGTTCTTTGCAGAGAGTGTGAGTTCGTAAATGACTTCCTCAACATTAATGATTTTCAATATCTGGAAAACCAGATACGTAGACCTTAAAAATGCTTTTATTAGTTTAAATGTTATCAGCGCATACAATTGAATAGATAGACATCCTGTTCTACTGTCAGTGCCTAGGTTATTGGTGTTAATCAATAGTATAGATAATATGTTGAAAAATGAAATGAATAGTCTTACATTATGGCCTGTCAAAGGCTCACAAAAATTAAAAGCTGTAGTATCTTTGGTTTTAAAAGATTATTTCACACAATCTAGCTGTCCTTGGAAATAGGTTTGTGTTAGTTATGGGAAGTCTCAAGCATGCAATCATATTCTTTCATCTCCCCATTTCTGGCCTTTTCAAAATACAGTGTGCTGAGGATCTTGTGAAGTGAACTTTCATTACCTCTTTCAGAAGGAGAGTGTAGGTGGCAGCATAGGCGTGAGCCGAAGTCCTCAGCTTTTCCCTACTCGGGCTGCATGTGGACGCATATTTTAAAATGCAATGAAATATTAACCCAAACAAAGAACAATCTTTAAACCACTCTGTTTCTGTTGTGAGCTATTTTGATCCTTCAGCTCAGGGCCTCGCCTAGCCCTGTGTCACCACCTCACTTCCAAAGTTGTTTTGAGTTTTTCCATTCTGTGCTGGAATGTCAGAGGCCAAACCAGTGCAGGAATTTCCTGTGGCTTGTCTTCACCTCAAACTGCTGCTGACATCATAGTATGTTCCGCCTGCTGTTCAGGAGTTGCTTACAGGATGGCATCCCTTCTGGGATACAATACGGGCCAGCAAGTGTGAGACAGGCCACAAATCTGCATTATCGGAGGTCCGAGACCCCAGATTCCTTGACTTCACAGGAATCTCAAATATCCTCTTCCTGTTCTCCAGGGACCAACAACATCATGACAAAGACTTCAGCTTAATCGTCTCTGCTGCTCTTATCTCTCACCCTTCCAGTGAGCTGTGGTGGTAGACAGAGGGCCTATGTCTTATCTCCCTTCCACTGAGGTCAGTGTGAAGGCTGGCCATGTCAAAAAAAAAAAAAAGACATCCTCAAGGAATTAACCAGGAATAAAGAGGAAGTATACAGTCACTGGCCACTTTATTAGAAGCACCATACCAGTCAACCTTTGCTATTAGAACAGCCTCAATTCTTTGTGGCATGGATTATAATTGTGGTCCAAATTAACATGATTGTATCAAATAATTGGTGCAGATTTGTCAGTTGCATATTTGTGCCGCATATCTCCCGTTCTACCACATCCCAAAGGTGCTCTAATGGACTCAGTCTGGGGAGGGGGGAGGCCACTGTACACTGAGCTCATTGGCATGATCACGGAACCATTTTGAGACGACTTGTGCGTTGTGATATGGTGCGTTATCATGCTGGTAGAAGTCGAAATAAATGGATGAACGTGATCAGCAACAATATTCAGATAGGCTGTAGCATTTAAACTAAGCTTGATTGGTAGGGGCCCAGTGTGTACCAAGAAATCATTCCCCACACCATTACACCACCATCACCATCCTGAACTGTTGACACAAGGCAGCTTGATGCCAAATTCTGACCTTCATGTGGCAACAGACTTTTTTGCAGCTGTCAACTGTCCAGTTTCCATAAGTCTGTGCCCACTGTAGCCTCAGATTTCTGTTATTGACTGACCGGAGTGGAACCTGATGTGGTCTTCCATTGGGGTCGACCAATTTGGCCTGAGAAATAATCAGGACTGATATTCAGCATTTTGTGTCGTGCATTCTGAGATGCTTTTTGCTCACTGTGGTTGTAAAGAATGGTTATTTGAGTTACTGTAGCCTTGCTGTCAGCTCAACCCAGTCTGCCCATTCTCCCCTGAGCTCTCTGATCAACAAGGTGTATCCACCTACAGAACTGCTGCTCACTGGCTATTTTTTTGTTTGTTTGTTTTTCGCGCCATTCTGTGTAAACTCTAGAGACTGCTGTAAATGAAAATCCCAGGAGATCATCAGTTTCTGAAATACTCAAACTAGCCCATCTGACACCAACTCAAGTCACTCAGAAAACATTTATTCCTCATTCTGATGTCTGATAAGAACAGTAACTGAAGCTGTCATGTATCTGCATGATTTTCACCATTGTGCTGCTGCCGCATTGCATGAGAATGTATGAGTATATGTACATGTGCCCCTAATAAATTGGCTGGTGAGTGTACGTTTCGTTAACAGTCTTGTATTACTCTCCCTAGGGAGCTATTTTTTCCTAGTCTGGTATGAAAATAGGACTAAGCAGTTTTGTTCCTTTTGGATGAGCAAGATGAGGAATCTAATTTGTACCACGAAAGGCTGACTTCAAGCAAAACCTTGTGAGACACATTCATGAATATGGCAGTGCTTCATTTAAAATACTGTCTACTACCATTTACACTCTTCTACTGAAAACATATTATGAATGGTATCAAATGATAACCTGTCTGAAAGCAGGAAATCACAGGAAGCCAGCAGAGTATTTGACCTGCAAGGAGGTGCCCAGCCCCTTTTACTTTAGTTGAGGCTGTTTATACAGACACATTGTGCTGTTCATGCATGCTTTATAGCACAGAGCTCTCCTTTAATGGGCTGCTAAAAACAGCCGCATCACCTCTCAGCTGTTTGGAAAGCCAGCGACAGAGAGCAACACAAGAGCCTCACAAGAGCTGCTAAGTTGATCACAGTCTCAGCATGCAGCCTAACTCTCATCCTACTGCCTGTTTATCTGATGTGCTAACACTAAGCCCTCCACTATGCGCACTAATATAATTACTGCAGGAGAAAAAGTCCCGAAGGAGTTAAAAATAGTTTGTGCTGTCAACATAATTACACATCCTGCATTACAGTGTACTCACAAGAAAAAAAGTCTTTTTATTTGCTGGACAGAGGTATGCAGGAGCAAGACTTAAACTTGATAGTGCAAGTCAAAATCCATGAATCTTTAGCTCCTGTTTGGTTTACTGTCCTTGTAAGTATATCAAGGACAAGCTGATGTACACAACATTGTATTGCTTTAGGAGTATTCCTTTTCTTCACAACGATGAGTTTGGATTGATTTGGAAAGAAGTAGGCTGTATGATAGAGGGAAGCAGCCATAGCTGAAACTGGTGTCATGAACACACATTGATAGCCAAGCAAATTCCTTATATGGTAGTAATATCAAACACATTCATGTCACTTCTGTGTAATGTTAAATCAGCTATAGGTTTCACTAAACCTCAACTGTAGGAAAGGAAGCCTGATTGATTTAAATGAACCTTCAGTGTGAGCTGATATGACATCCAGCCTGTCTTCATTTTACATATCAATATCTCCCCATCTGCAACGTGTGCTCATCTCCCTACTGTCCACCTGTCACCTGTCAGTCACCGTCACATTACTCCCAAAGGGAATTTGTTCTGTGCAAACCTTGGCAGTTGCTAATTATCTGTTTCTGCCTGTGTGGATTAAATCACTAATCCTCTGGCTGTTGGCCCACATGCATTCACTGAGACCAATATGCTAACGCACAGATTTCTCACCCTATTGACTGCTAAACTGGAAGTGCTAATGTAATGTCTGCAGTTGCCAGTTCCTAAATATATCAGACTTATTGTTTATCTGCCCCAATGTGACAAGACGGGCCTGATAGCAGCCTACTCTGGACACGGCAGCTTTTTTTCACTGCTTATTTAATTAGAATTTGTGTTACAGTTCAAAATGTAGATCACTACATTTTAGAAAGTATTATCCAGGTTGTGTGAAAGAAAAAACATTTTATTCAGCCAATTAGGAATGGAGATAAATTTTACAGGCCTGCTTCACAACAGTACTCTCAGCTATGTTGTGCATCTCAAAACACCTGATTTCTGAGATGTCTCCTGCAGCTCGAGAACTAGGCCATGTCTTTGCTGTGAACCCCCAAAGAAAGCAGCCATCTTGCTGTCCGTATGCAGTTTCATCCTCCATTCAAAACATGGTTGCATGTTTGCATTGTGAAGACAGTGAAGCTTGTCTTAAAGTCCAAAGAGCAGACACTACCTGTGTTTATATCACACTGCTGTTGAATGCTCGATTCTGATTGGTCAGAAGGTGTTGGTTAATTTTCTGTTTCAGCTCTGACAGTAGTTACAACTGCACAGTTTATATGAATGCACTCTTTCTAATATGTTATCATTTCTATAGCAACAACTCGCGCAGAGATTTTAGGACATTTAGTTAGCATTTTTGGAAGGCGTCTCCAGTGTCAGCACATTGTAACAGTCGGAGATAAGGTTGTTCCAACACGGAAAAGTCTTAAGAACTGTGAAGCTGGAAATGATAATAGGAACTAACTTGTATCACAGACACTCCCACAATGTTAAACATACCCATAATAGATAAAAAGTACAATGTGTCTTTTTTTATTAAATAAAAAATTGTTAGTGTTTGCAATTTTCTGTGGTATAAGAGGAATAAAACACTTCAGGATATGCTGTTGCTGGAAAGTAATCAATTTTGGCTTGGTAACAGTAACTCTTCTTTACATCAGGCCACATCACATTAATTCTTTTCCCAGAACAGCAAACCCAACATGATTTATCCTTACTTAGTTTTGCAGATTAGATGATTTCATGATCTATAGTTAGGACACTGCTGAAATATTACAATGCTGTGTGAAGATGCTCTAGTTAACACATACTGCAGTGAAGTCGTCCTCAGCAATAAACCCCTCTTCTCCAGGTCTAAACTGTTGAGAGAATGGGGGTTGAGTAGGAAGAGGGTGCAGAAGGACCTCCTGATCCAGGAAAAGATTTAACTATTATCCTCAATAATACTTCAAATAGCAAGTCATGGCACATGCCAGGCCTCTCCTTAAATTTCATCTCCTATCCAGCTGAGAGTTTTATAATTCTAGCAGGGTTCTCTGCAGGTTTCGCTGGAGGTTTCACAATATAAAATTTCTCTGTTTTGCATTTTGTTAGAACTCATTTTGTACGTAAGGAAACATAAGCAGGGGTATGCTTGTATGTTTGCACTTACAGTGTCTCTTTAAACGTCCTGTACACAGTGATTCCTCTCTCCTTTTTAACACAGCATGCTAAGACATTAAAACATGTTTGAACACTTTGACCACACCTTAATATCTTTCATAACGAGAGATCAGCCAGGGAACATTAATGTCCAGTGGATATAAAAAGTCTACACACCCCTGTTAAAATTGCAGGTTTTAGTGATGTAAAAAAAGAAGAAAGAAACCAAGATAAATCATGACATATCTTTTTACATTACATTACATTGCAAGCACTTAGCAGACGCTCTTATCCAGAGCGACGTACAAGTGCAAAAGTCAGGTACAAAAAGTGCTGAACTTCTAGACAAGAATGTTCTAGTGCCAAATGTACAAGTGACAGAATAACACCTAGTGTACTATTCTGTTGAAGTAACAACAATCAGCAAACAGGCAAAGAAAACAAGCCAACCATACAAATAAGCTGACAAAGTACAACTAAATAGAGAAAAATAAAAACCCCAACGGCTAACACTAAGTCATCATGACCAGGCTAGACAGTACACAGCCTGGTTTGGTCAAGACAGCTAAGACATGATTACACAGTGGGCAGGGAAGCATTTTTTTCCCCTACCTTTTAATATGATATAGCAACCAACAAAATCCAAAGTGAAAAAATAAACAGAAAGGTTTTAGGAAAAGAAAAAGAAAAAACTTACAATAACCTGGTTACATATGTCTGCACATCCTTTTTGTAATGGAGCATGTGACTGAGCTCAGAATTAAGCAATCACATTCAAACTCATATCCAAAACTAATTATCATACACCTGTCATCAGTGAAGTGATTCGGATTAGCCCCTAAATAAAGATCAGCTGTTTCTGTAGGAATTTCTTGACATCATTTTGTTTTTCTTTGCATGGCCTGCAAAGAGTTTACAAACCATTTGTGGGCTCTTACTGTTGAAAGTTATTGTTCAGGAGAAGGGTAACAGCAGCAGGTGGACAAAACGGGGCACCATAGTGAAATTACCAAGAGCAGGATGTCCCTCCAAAATTGACGAAAGGACAAGATGAACACTTATCGGGGAGGCTAGCAAGAGCGCTACAGCAACATTAAAGCAGCTGTAGGAATATCTGGCAAGTAATGGGCACTCCATGCATGTCACCACAATCTCTCGTGTTCTTCCCATGTCTGGTCTGTGGGGTAGAGTGGCTAGACAGAAGCCTTTTCTCATGAAAAAAACACATCCAAACCCATCTAAAATGTGCTATTGTCTGATAAGACCAAAGTACAACTTTTTGAGTGTAATTGTAAAAGATATGTTTGGTGAAAAACAAGACCGCTTATTACCTAAAGAACACCAAAACCACGGTGAAGCATGCTGGTGGCAGCATCATGCTACAGGGCTGCTTTTCTTCAGCTAGGACTTCGGCTTTAGTCAAGATAGAGGGAATCATGGATAACTCCAAATACCAATTGATTTTAGCAGAAATCCTGCAGGCCTCTGTTAGACAGCTGGAGATGATAAATTTCACCTTCCAGCACCATAACAATCCAAAGCACAAATCCAAGTCAGCAAAGAAATGGCTTCAGAAGAAGATCAATGTTTCGTAATGGCCCAGTCAAGAGCCCAGATCTAAATTGTATCAAAAACATGAGGAAGGAAAAAGGGATGTGCACAAAAGATCCCCTCACAGTTTGATAGATCTGGAGCATTTTTGCAAGGAAGAGTGGAATAAAATTTCTAAATGAAGTTGGTAGATTCAAAAAGCCTACCGGGTACCAAAAAAGCCTGAGTGCTGTATAACAAGCAAAAGGGGCAACAAGGTTATTGCCACAGTTTCCTTTTTCTTAAAACTATTTTCTTTTTCATTTGAGTTTTATTGGTTATTCGTCTTGGTTTAATTTTTTACACCACAAACCCAATTAATTTTTACAGGGTTGTTTAGACTTTGTATATCCACTGTATGTATCCTATACTTGGCGAGGCGTGTGTGGTGTACCTTTAATTTATTTCTTTTTAAAGGTAAAGGATACATACCAAAGGTACAGAAGATGTACCGTTGATGGTAGCACCCCAGCAACTAGGAAAAGTGCAGTCTGGTACCTTTATTTCTGTGATTGTACACAAATACCAAGCAGGTTATAGCAGGACATAATGGTCACAAATATTATCTGACATTTCATTAAAAAAAAAAAATACCGTTGTGGATGCCTTCACAGGAACTTGATTTCCCAATGATTTCTAGCTTTCAACAGCTCAATGATTCACTCCCATGTAGTGACAAGCTGTGACAAATGATTTACTGCACCCTCCACCCTCTCTCTCACTTTTAGTTCATACTGTTGGGTTAATGAGATTTTGGGAACAGCAAACTCCAGCATTCCTGGATGATTACAAAAGACAGGCACCTGTTTGTTGCATGCAGCCTCAGTGTTTTCTCAGGTGTTTAAACTTTCCAAAAGATAACTCAACCTCGAGCACTGGAGAGCTTGTCTCTTCTAGGAGTAAATCACTGTCACTCAAATTCCAGGGAAATTCATCAGCACCTAATGTAATTGCACAAAATGAAATGTAAAATCATTTCCCCAACAAGCCACGTGAACCACTTTTTCAGATATTTCACGCTTGTTCAAATTGTTGCCGCTTAACTCATTGGCAGAAGAGCCAGGCTTATTTCTGTAAATTAATTTCCGTTTGTTATGCTGTCTGTCAGAAGCTGGCCTGCAGCTCATCTTGTGATGATTATCCTTGGATGCATGTGATGTTTCTGTTCAGTTATTAGAAATTGCAAGGGAGAAATCAGAGCTGTTTTACCTGTGCAGACTGTCCTCCATATAAAAGCCTGTCTTATATCCTGTCTTGTTTCTTTCCTTGACCAATTGCTTGCTCACACTCTAGTCTGTTAACTCTAAGCTGCTGTCTCTGATTGCATATATTCTCTGCCAAACATGTTTCGATCCCAGCAGAGGAGGCACAGAGTCCACAGATAATGGTCTTATTAGAAGAGCATCCTGCCTGTTTGACTTACAGCCACAGATATAACATATGTTTTTATTTTAAAGCATCCCCAGTGCCCAAGGACAATAGCAGGATCGACTCACAAGCTCACCAGATGTGAATGTGCTTTTTGATAGATAATGACCATAGAGCAGTATTTTAGGCAAATCTATTGAACAGTTCCTTCCCCTTTAATGTCATGTGAGGGTATAATTAGCACAACTAGATATTTTTCTTTTCAGTTTCCTTTTCAGGAGACACAGGCCGTCCTCCTTCGGAAGAAGAAGAGATTAAAGAGGTCATTGCTTGTCTCTTTAACCTTCATGCTGCTTGTACACGGCTGTATGATTGGATGTTCGGCATGTTGTTCTCAAGATAGTGGCTGTTATGCACAAAATTATTAATTATAGCATATGGAAAACGTTGTCTAGCAAATGGACTTATTGACATGAAGTCAGACTTTAACATGGCATCTGGCAAATTAAGGTCATGAACATAGGATAGGAGAAAATTGAGCCATATGAGGAGCTTAGTGGCACTACCTATGCAAGAATTAAATATTAAAGATATATGCTGGGCCTCATGGTTCAGTTCTCAGGAATCAGTAAAGATTTATGTCATCCTGTAATATTACTTATTATATTCAGTTTGCAAATCAGAAGTATTGTACTAGACCCCTTATCACAGTAATGAGTTATTATTTAAGGCCTGTAAATACATTACAGGATGGAATCACTAGGACACACTTGTAAACAGTAGTCCCACTGGACTTTCACATCTAATTTCTCCACTGCAGTGGACCAAAAAGCAGGCCATAATGCACTGTCTGGTGTGATTTTGAAGGTAATCGTTCAGCGAATAGCTAACATTAGTCAGTTAACTGCAAACAAGAAGCAAAATTAGCTGAAAATTGCTATCTGAGAGACTGATGTGACTGCTATTATAGTCCCCATGAAATGGCTTCTTAGCTGTGATTTGATTCCGTATGCTGATGTAGTTTCTTTTGAAACAGCAAGTTAGTGTGTCATGGTGTTGTACTCCATGCCTGACGTAAACGCATGCAAGATATGCCACACCCCCACCAAAATCAAAACATACCTATCAGTAACTTGGTGGGCTAAATATGAAGGACAGAGAAGAGAAGTACACTCTTACTGATGGAGGAGCCCCAGTGGTGTATACACTGAGTGGAATCACATTCTCGATCAGTTGGGGTAGCAACATATTCCAGCATTGAAGATTTACAGTAAAACACCTATGAAAAAGGCCGGTCACGTAATTGTGACCTTGTACAAATTGTTTCCTCTTCAAAATGAATAAACTCCAACCATTTTTTCCTCAACCAAGCAATGGTGAGGAAAAGGAATAATGTGTGGGGAAATGCTCAGCCAAACATGCACTGACAAACTACTGCTGTGTTCAGAACATCCACTCGCCCACTATATAGTCCATATACAGTCACTATACAGTGAATCAGCCATTTTGTAGTGCTGTTCGAATTCTCAACTGTAAATTTCATTCACTATATAGTGCACTACCTAATCGTCATGAGGCACACAAAAATGCAGTGTGCGGAAGCTGTACCCTACATCGGTCGACTTAGACCGACATGCATTGCAGCCTGTCACGTGAGAGATGATAATTACGAATATCCAGCACATAATTATGTAGCACCGTAACATCCCCCTAGTGTCCAAAATGTATCAACAGCTGTCTGCCCTTATCCCCTAATGACTGTTCAATGTAGTAAACACTGTAGAGTAAGCGAGTGACTGAGTGGACAAGTGGACAACCCAAACACAGCATATGTTTGCTGCTAACAAGCTAATTCTGTAGAGAAAGAACCACCTCCGGGGGCCGAACATAAAGTATATGGTTCTAGAATGCATCTAATTGGATGATCACAAAGTTAGGCCTACATATGAATCATCAAAAAATATAATTTTCCTGGAAGTGATGAAAATTAAAAAGAGAAAATTTCCAAAACTATTTTACTATTTTTTTCCCCCATATATTGGCCTAGTATTGTATTGGTATCCATAACATTAAAGGGCAGGTACAAAAGCTCTGAAACACCCATTTTTATTTCAGGGGCACTTTAAGTGGCAGTTTTCCTGTTTAATGTTTTTCAGAAAGACTACTGGGTTTTTTTTCTTTTGGCTAATAATACAGAAGTTTGCAAATTCACAGTTTCACCCAGCTGAACTGAGCCTGAAGCAAAATTAACCACATTCACATGCATTCAGTTTTTTTGCCAAGTGAATTTTCTTGGAATATTCCAGCATGTTTCATGTATTAGAGGGTAAACGTAAAATTATAAATGGAAAATTTGGAGATAAAATGCAGAAATAGTGAAATCTATATAGACAAAACAAAGTGAATTTGTAATTAAAATTAAATGCCAAGCTGGATATAAAACAGCAGTAGCTTCTCCTTAGAGTAATAACACTTTCCCATCAGACACTGCAACACGGCTCAGCAATTTAGCTATAATCCTCCACATTGTCACTGTTTTCACAAACCATGCCATAGTTAAGTACCCGTGCTGAATTGAGTTACCCTTCTTGTCCCTATGCCATGCGAGCCAAGACGTATGGTTAGAGTTAATCTTAAGTAGTAGGCTAGTGTAATGTCTGCCAGAGTTTCTCATTCTTTTTAAAAAAAAAGTCCTTTTTCTGATGAATTTAAGAGGCCAGCAACTGAACTTCCTCATGATCCAAGTAAAATCCACTATCTTCTAGTTAGGACAAATGCAAAATGGCTTCTTATTCACATTGTATTGAATGTCCTACTTAGTGCAGACAGTGAGATAAAATACACGACTGTTACTAAGGTTTAGTTATTGGCATATTTGGCTCTGTTTGGGCATGTGGGCAGCCATTAAGTTAATCTTTACTTCTCTTTATTTTCATTCCAATATTATCGTGTGTTTGGGTCTGTAAGCTGCTATTTACAAATTCGCTGTGTCTTGTGCTTATTAGTTCAGTTGATGACATCAAAACGCAGCCCCAGTGTGCATTTTAACATCAATTGATATATGCCTGCTTTAATTTCAAAATAGTTCATTTGAATTTTGATTAGCATTTTGCACATACTGGTAGCATTGCCTCCTCACAGCGCCAGGGTCCGCAGTTTGATCCTGAGCTTGGGTTACTGTCAAAGCAGAGTTATCCTATGTCCATGTGGGTTTCATCTGGGTTCTCTGGTTTCCTCCCACCTCCCAAAAATATGCCGGTAGGTGGATTGGCCAGGCTAAATTTCCCCTAGGTGTGAATGAGTGTGTGCATGATACCCTGTGCCATCCAGAATGTATTCACCCATGTCTCCCAGGATTGGTTCTGAATCTACTACCACTCTCACCAGGATAATGTGATTACTGAAAATGAAGGCTCTGTTCATACCTATTAATTCAGCACATGATAACCTCCAGAGAAACTCCTGATTTAACAGGTATGCACTTGGTGCACTTTGCGGTGAAGAAGCACTATGAGAGAGTGTGTCTCCAGAGAGTCAGTGCTGTAAGCAGTCTCAGCCAGCAGGCTCCAACATGGCCATGCATTAAAAATTCTCCTGTTTACAAGGTTATGTAGGGTGATTGTTTTTCTGTTGTCTTTTTTTCTGTTTCTGAAATAATTAAAGACATTCACTATGAATCCTTTGGTTTTTTGTGTGTTTTTTTTTTTTTACCTTGGACCAGATTGTCATAGTGCTTTGTTGTTTCTCTGATGCCCAAATGGTAAGAGAAACAATGCATGCATAATAAGCGGTTAACTGCTACTTCTACGAGCACACACGTCATTATTAACGTGTATTCTGAATGTTCTTGACAGTTGACACAGAGTCCACAGAGCAGCTGTGATTAGGAGTCTAGAGGACACCTGGAGGACTGAGGTTGACCTCGCAAGTGCTTGGAAGTTTATCCATGTTAGGAGATGAGTGGTGTATCCTCTCTTAGATGAGAACAGCATCTGGGTGTGTCTGTGACTATGTGCATGATGATAACCAGGGTGATGAACAGCTGATGGGCTCTTAAGACAGGACTACAACACCTTTTCATTCACTATCACGCTCTTTCTCCTTACTCAGACTCTATTGACATCTTTCCTTCATTTTCTCTCAGCCATTCCTCTCTTGCTCATTGTCGAAAGTCATACTCAACTGGATGCCTCTCAAACTGAAGTAATGTCACTGCACCTCCAAATGCAGACATTCCAAAACTTTTTTGCTTTTTTCTCATCCCATTTCCCTCCTCCTTTTTTGTTCATTTCTCTGCTTTATGTCCTGTCTGCCATGGTATTTCTCTCCCTTCTCTCCCTCTGTGTGCTGCCTGCTCTTGCATGGCTCAGGCTGAGGCTTTGAAGTCTGCTGTCTGCTTTAATGAGCGCATTTCTGAATGGCTCTGTCTGTGCTTCTGCAGATTTAGAGGACTGAGGGCACTGCAATGCTACCTTGCTCCAGGGACCTCTTTCTCTTTCACTTTCTTTCTCTCCCCTCTATAAATTTCTGCTTTTATCTCCATTTAATTCTCTCTCCGTCTCAATTTCTCACTTTACTCCCTCAGTGTCTTCCTGTCTTTGTTTTTCGCTCTTTCTCTCTCTTCTCCCCTTCACTCTTTCTTTCTCTGCATAATGCCACTTGAACAAGACTTCTGCCTTTCCTGCACTCCAGGGAAATTGCTGCTTGGGTTTGATGTATAAATCATCCCCTTCTCGTTTGCTTTTTAATTAATGACCCCCATCTGTTCTCGCCTAGCCACTCAGAATTTGAAAATGCTGACAAGCCACGTGAATGGCTCCACTTGTTCGTCTGATGCAACCATCCAACACCAGCTGAGTACAGAAAGCGTACCTGCTCCCAGGTGGCTCACACAGCAGAGAGAGAGAGAGAGAGAGGCAGGAAGGCAGGGATGACTAGCTACCACCAGTTCCAGGGAGCCAGCTATGCCAGTAAGGCTGTGTGTATGTGTGTGTGTTTGTAGGGTTTTCACATGAGCCCCGGCAGAGTATCTGAAGCAGTTATGGAGGCATCAAAGACGAGCGCTGCGGTGAGTCACAGGCTGCTTTGGCCCTTCTCTGTGTCGGAGGTGTGCGGGTGCCCCTGATGCCCACATTGCTGACAGCAAGGGGATAAGTCGAGAGGGCTAGGCTACATCCCACATGCATGAATAGCCATCAGAGGATGGCCAGGCTCCAGCTTCTTTTCCATGTGCCTATTTTATTGTTGTGTTCGTTTTAATTATGGCTGTTCTCATCGCTCCACGCGTTTTGGAAACTCGTTTTATTTTATCTATCCATGTCACTACCACTAGCCACCTCGTCAGGCACCATCTGTGTGCTTCTCTTTCATTCTCTCATTCTGATTCAGGTAGATACACAAGTTGCTAACCAGAGAGACTGGGTTCATTCAGACTGACATCTCTTGTGGTTTGTATTTTTTGTCAAGCATGCACAGTAATCTTAATGACAGCCTACAATTTCTCATCATACATATAGGTTCTTGGTAGAGATTCATAATGGTTAACGAACAGAGCGTGGGTCTTTCATGTACATACTTTACAATCTGTCACTTGGCAGAGAGAAAAACAAATGGCCAGTCTCTGGCTAACCTTTATTTTCTTGAGGATTACTAAGCAGCATGTTCTTCACAGTGGACACCAGAGCTGATGGAGTTTACCCACAGAATGTCTGTTCCTGACTGTACCCCCTCACTGATAATGACTGTGTGAAACTAATTTACCATTAACTTTTTGTTTTGAACTCATACTCTTTGTGTCTCTCTTGAGTTTTTGATCATTCCTCGATATGTATAATCCATTGAGGGTTTTTTTTTTTTGTCTGAGGTGTGACAGGCGCATCTGGGACATTTAGAATCTTAATATAAATATGCTAATTAGTGCTTTTCTTTGTTTATGATCTATGCAATTGAAGATGACATTTCAATTTGAACCTATAACCTACAAAGCCTACAGAAATCATAGAGGATTTGTAGAGGTAATTTTAACAGCCTCATCTTACCTTCCCAGCTCAATGCAGCATCTTTTTCTTTCCAACAGCAAACTCTGGAGAATAACCTGACCAATCTGGTAAAAAGGAACAGTGAATTAGAAAACCAGATGGCCAAGCTCATCCAGATCTGCCAGCAGGTGGAGGTAAGTCCAGCCAAATCATCCTCATCATCCTCATCCTCATCCTCATCATCATCAGACACCCAAAATGCCCAATCTCTTCTCATAAGCTTCACATAGCAGATTAGTCTATTTTGGACACTTTGGCCACCACTTGTAATAACAGTTACCCTCCTATATTAGAAATAAAAGGCAACTAATTTCTTCCTCCTTCATCGTCAGTGTCTTAAATATTTAGAACATTGATTCAAATACTCACCAAGATCAGAATAAATCATGCAGATTACGATTTTATATGAATATTCTCTCAGTGGCCTCCTGTTTAAATGCATTTTATTGATGACCTTTAACATTGAGTTGATGGTTCAGTCTGTGCAGAAATCTATTGTTCTACTAAAGCAGAGAGCACTAAAAGGCAAATGATGGGTGTCCCTTACAAGAAATGCAGCACTGTTTGGGCAGACACTGTCAACATCATTTGTACAGTCATTTTTCTGTCCCCTTTTCCCCTCTCTGATTAAAAAATCGTTTCCTTATAATGGAGGAAAGACCTTGAAGATGGCTATAGACAGCCTAGGAGTCATACAAAATACTGTTCCTGTGTTATTTAATAAAAGTCTAGGACCAGGAGACAAAATGAGAGCTGTGTTACAAGAAGGTCTAAATGATAATAGCAGATTTTTTTTAGTGTTCTAGTTCTGTGGTTTATTGCTGTCCAGATGAGGCTTATTATTCACAGATACTGATGTGACTCAGAAATCTATCAGTAATGTGCAGCAATAATTTAATTTGTCCATGAAATCCATGAAATTTGTCTATGAAATCCTATTGTATCCAAACAATTTGTTGATTACTAGGCAGATATTGTTTGTAATTGCACCAGAATTGGTTTTTACATTGAAAGGTTTAACAAATGTACTGTATCTGCCTGAAGTACATAATTCTGGAAGTATCTAAGCTTCTTTAGTCATTTTGTTTATGTGGCACGTGCCACATGAGCCACATAAACATAGCGAGCTGTAGGGATCTTTAATGTTGTGCCTCTCACTTTGTTTTGATGTAAAATTATATTAAAGTCTATGTGACTTACAGGTCAGAGACAATAATGATGTGCTGTTAAGAGTTTGTACGACCTGACTTTGAGAGTACTGCTCTAAAAAGGCAAAGTATAGTAACCACCAAG
The DNA here is from genome assembly GCA_028570945.1 of Gogo arcuatus. NCBI lineage: Eukaryota > Metazoa > Chordata > Actinopteri > Siluriformes > Anchariidae > Gogo > Gogo arcuatus. The sequence continues at coordinate 16,952,871 of JAOTRR010000038.1, forward strand.
TGTCTCGCCAAATGTGTTGAAGGTAGATATTTACAGCATAAATTTCAAAACAGAACTAATTTGAACCTGTTAGAGGAAAGCGATCCCTGAACTCTTCTGCATCCATGAGCACATTGATGACCAGGGTTGGCTAGTGTAGCTGTGATTGACGGGAAAGAGAGTACAGCTTATTTTGCTTCCTTGGCTCCCAACCACAAATGGGTGTGGCATCATCAGGATTCAAACTCGCCATCTCCCAACGACAGGGCAGTCGCTTTTCTGCTGCACCACTTAGGAGTTTATTGCTTTGATCATGCATGGTCAGGCAAAATTTGTGCAGTAGCTGTGACGTTCAAGTGAGCTCCATTAAAGGGTTGCTCCATCTGAAAAAGCATGAAATCGGGTCATAAAAAGAGCTCTTATCTAGTCATCTATAAATTATTATGGATGATTTGGACGGTTTAATGACACCAGTGATCATATTAATGATTTGTAAGCAGGGCTCTCAGTAGGAGTTACCTGATAAAATAAAGATTAAATAAAAAGCAAATAATTCAAGTTGAATTCTGGTGCACCCCACTTCCTTAGATTTAAGTGGCAGAATATCCCCAAAATTTTGTGGATTCCTTCAGACTCTTGGGCTCTAAGTAAAATTCGCCATCTTTTCCTCCGCATAGTACTTCTAAATCATAGGAGCTTACGCTGTTTCACTTTGACAAAGTGGCTTTATGTCAGTTTCAGTGTGGCACTGACCACCACACTGCAGTCCATTTCTGCCTCATTCATTTTTAATAATGCAGTTCAGTATCTCCCTCTCAGTGAAAACACAGCCGCAGGCCTCAGAGGACTGTTTCCTGGCCTTGCACTGAGAACTTCCTGTCCCAGTCTATCCTGAGCTGTCAGCGCACAGAAAAGCCATGCTGTAATCAGCAGCAGGACAAAAACAGAGCTCTCACTCTCACTGGCATCTGCTTTGTGCTGTTACGATTGTGTGTGTTCCCTGAGATGTCCCTCACTGGTGACAGGCTGCACGGGATCCCCACGTCTGCAGATTAGCAGATTAAATGTACCGCAGGGTCTTGTTGAAACCAGGAGTCAGGCTTTGGTGAGAGGAGCCATTAGCCAAACCCACTGCAATCAGCTCATGCTGTAATAGCTTCTTCTCACGGACTAAAATCAGAACTTGCACAGTCAAAGGCCGTTGCTCAATCTGCCTTCGGTTAAATCTGTTTAAAAACAATGGGTGTGGAATATATTACAAAGAAGTGTTGGAATTATCCAAAGTTCCCTGCAGGCTCGGATGTTTTGTTTTTTGCTGGGGGTTTTTTTAATACACAGAGACAACAGCAGGTGTTTTTTCAGATGTGAAACCTCTTCAGAGTGTATGTCCCTAAAAAATTAATCAGACAGAGTACTCTGTGAGTGTGGAGCAAGGCAGCTGCACTGTACCACATGTTGAAGGTGTCAGCGTGAATGAGATCCCATGAGCCTCCACCCCTAGGCTTCTATAATGTATCCAGGGAACATACAACTATGTAGGGATTCAGATGGAGACAGAGAGAATTAATGTTTAATGTATGATAAGAGGTGACAGGATATTAGCACATTTTTCATCACTCCTTTATCATGTCACTTGGTTTATTTCATTTGTTTGCCTTTGGATTGTTACCCTTTTGTTAATGGGATCAAGGCCAGGTGGCATTAATTGTATCAAGGAAAGTGTGTGTGCTAATACGTGTGAATAAAGCAGTTTAAGCAGCTTTATTGTACATAGTGAGCTTGGGGTAAAGATTTACATATGGTGTGAGTAAAGGTCAGGAATGAGCAACAGAGTCACAATTTTTTGTTGTATTGAGGCTGTGTTGCTTGAAAATGGAATTTCACAGTGAAGGTCATACAGTGCTACAACCTCCCAAAATCCCCTATGTAATGATGCAGCCCTCCTCACACACAGTTAAATGTGCATAGTGCATTCTGATGCACCTTCAACTAGAAGAAGTCAGTGAGGCAGACAGAAAGCAGGATTAGCATGCAGCACACTGGCACTGCCCTGAGTGTAAGTGATGTGACAGTATCTCTGTGTTTTCCTTTCTTGCAGGTAAATACGGCCATGCACGAGGCCAAGCTAGTGGAGGAGTGCGATGAGCTGGTGGAAATCATTCGCCAGAGGAAACAGGTCATCGCTGTCAAAATCAAAGAGTCAAAGGTACATTAGCCCACACTCATGCTCCTCCACGACAGCACACAAGACAAATTAATTGCAAATTTGAGGCAGCCCCAGAGGTGCTGTGTCTGGCTGTGCTTGTACGTTGCATGCCAATCAATTACACCTAAAACAGGCTATTATGTATTCAGATCAAGTGACATGATACAGCCAAAAGTTACTTCAACCGCGGAAATGGAATGAGTTGTAGAAATGGGTTTTTAAAAAGCATAGACTCCTCACAAGCTTCAGTTTCTTCTTTGTCTTTAAGGACCCATCTGTGCTCACTCCCCAGCAACCTGTCAAATAGAGAGGCCCATATGGAGACGACAGCTCTGAGCTTACTCTCAAAACTCCTCACTAGATCTGTGTCAGTGGAAGTGATGCTACCAGACCAGTCACTTGCCTTCTGTCTATGATGCTGGAAAAAAGGGGAGGGATCGCTCATGTGCCTTCTAATAACAAATACTAAGAAAGTAGCAATTTTTTTTTTTAAGTGTGATGCATGTCCCTCCTTGGGGATATCTCTAAGGGGTTTTGTTGACTGCTTTGAGATAAATCTGGAGAGTGGAGGAAACTGTGAATTCAGCCACAAACTTTCACAAGCAGAGTGGTGAGAGGTGCTGGCACGAAGGAGAAAAGGGGCTGAGAGAGGAAGTGAAAGGGAGAAACAATGCTCATGTGAGACCAATGAGGTTAGACAGAGCCAGGCTCAGGTTCATTCCAGCCAGGCATGGCGTGTTGGTTCCAGCCATGTGAGATCACTTAACAAGCATCCTCTGGCAAGAAGAAGCAGCGCTTCACTAATGCCAATCGGCTCAAACACAAACAAGAAGGCCGGTCTACTGCACTTTTCTAGGTTGACTTAACTGTTGGTACACTAAAGACACCAAAGGACCAGATTTGGTTCTTTGTTGTTGTTTTTGTTTGTTTGTTTGTTTGTTGTTGTTTTTTAAATAAACTAACCAGGGGAAATCCCTTAGCTCTCAGCATTATATTTATACGAATTGATTTGTTCATTAACGCTAGTATTTTGTGGACTTTTGCTCTAAATAGTGACTCTGATACCCCTTTTCGACCAACAGGGAAAGGGTTCTGTTCTGATTAGCGCACCAAATTTTGAACCATTCAGAGCATTTCGACCAAAAATAAATTGATTCGGAA
>JAOTRR010000038.1:16967776-16980483 GCA_028570945.1 Gogo arcuatus
CATAATCAATGTAATTCACTTTACCTGTCAGTGTTTTTAATTTTATGGCTGATCGATGTACTTGCTTATCATTCATATTGTTGGGCCTTGTTCAAAATATGCATTAGGTTGTTAAGTACCTAACTTCCAGAGGATCAATGATTTGATAAGAATTACTATCTGCATGTAATTCAAGATTGCTATTTAAATTCCATTCTGAAGAATTTGCTAACTCAGTGTGTAGATTACTGTCAGTAAAGATGTACAATCTGGGAAATTATGTAGATCTATCATACACCAGCTTTATCATTGTTCCATCAGTAGAGAGCAAGTGAGCCTGGTGATAATAATAGCACTGTTGTTCAGCGTGTGTGTTTGTGTCCAGATGTCACCTGCATGGTAACGCCTCATCCTGCCTTCTCTCAATCATGTTACAAAATACCCACAAGCTCTAGAAGATATTATTTAAATGGATGACTGGATGAGAGGCTTCATGCTGAGGGGTTTAGGAGTGAAATACAGGCTGTCTGGAAGGAAATGGTTAACATTGTGATCCTCCTATTGTTTCCTGTATTTCTCTCTGCCTTAGCCTGTGTTATCACAAGCATCACTTTTTGCTTTATTTGTCTGTTTGATCAAAGGCAGTCTGGATTCCTGTTGTGTTGGCTGGGGTTTTCGGTGCTGTTAGTTTACTCAGCACACAGCTTGCATGGTAAAGACAGGCTTTACATGGTGAGGGATCAAAGGCCAGTTATGGGAATCTTTCAGTAAGAGTCACGTCACTTAGCAGGTGTGTTTACCAGGAACACTGTCACGTAGTGCCACGTACAGGCCTGATGGTCTGGCCAAGGCCACAGTGCCTCCTGTCCTTGTGACTTTGTACATGTCCCTCATCTGTTTTCCTTCCCTCTGCCCCTACATGTACACTCTCACACAGTCACACACAAGAACACAATAGCCTACTCTAAAAAGCAGCGCTACTATCTGAATCCATTTACATAAACTCTTTGTGTTTGATTAAGAGATTCAGAGTGAGCAGATTCTGAAACACAGTCTTTTGTTTCCAGCAAGTCTCTGTCTCAGCATGATCAGCTGGCTGTAATTATCCAGAAGCAGAGCTGCTTGTGACTGCATCGTTAAAGTGAAATCTTGCTAACAGCAGCCTCATAAGTAGCCAAGTGTGTGTGGGGTATGCATGAGGAGAGTAGCTAGCAACAAGAGTCAAGAAGAACTTGTCATGAGTCTTCTTGGCTTCTATTTGTATACAAGTATATAAGTATATACAATCTTGGTGCACATATAGCACAAGGCAAGGGCAAGAGTGCGTGAACCGAAACATCTACAAGCAAGCATAAAATGCAAAAGTTCCTTTTTATTTAGGAATTATATTTAAATGTGTAATCATTTAAAACATTTAACATACGAGTGCATTTGGATATTAATAAGCCTTTTATTTTATTTAAATTATTTACGGTGTCTTCATCATTCAGATAGGCAAATTCAATATGACTTCATGCGCTATATATGCTCACTACATAATGTATAGCATCATTGCACATAGAACATGCATTATATGTGTAATAAAATGGCATTTGAGATTCAGTTATCAAAAATGAGTGACTGCTAATACCTGTCAGAAATTTCATTAAAGTTCACAATGTGTAATATGGTTAGGGTTAGTGATTCCGTGTGTGTGTATTACTCAGAATACACTATATGGCATGTATTAAGGGTAAAATAAGAGAGTGTAAAATTATGAAGTACATGAACCTTAGTTATATAAACCTAAACAATTTGACACATTGCATGTGACATGGCCTAGTATGTACTTTAAACAGTCTGTTAGTGGAATTTAGAACAGCAGGTTGTTAAGAAGACTGTCAGTTTGGGGAAAGAAGCTGTTTGAGTCTGGCACACATGGCCTAAATGTTGCATGACCTTTTACCAGATGCAGGGGAGCAAAAAGTCCCTGGTAGCAAATAATTTGGCTTTACAGATGCAGTGCTTGTGATGCTCTCACCCATTTTCAGGTTGTGTTACAGGTCTGAGACATACTACCCATGTCAGACCTTAATACATCTTGTCAGGATGTTCTCAGAAGTATACCTGTAGAACATGGTGAAGACAGGGCTTAGCCATCCCTTACTTTAAGCCAGTTAAATCATATCATGTCATATCATGCCTCAAGGGCAACCATGGAGAAGGAGAAGAAGCATTGTCTTTTTGCAGGCTTGTAATATAGAAATCAAAGCCACACTGACAGAGGCTGTAAATATGAAATAGCTGCCTCTGGGTGTGTTGCGAGACATTTTTTTTCCCATCTTAAATATTCAAAAAGTTTAGATTTGCAAGCCACATTTTCAGTCCAGGCTGAAAATATACATTGTCAAACACCAGGACCAGTGCAGGAGATCTCAAATAGTCCTGTAGGCATCCAGTAAAATGTCACTTCATCATGTGAGGGATGAGAAATCAAGCTCTGCTGAAGTATGTCCCAATTAGTGTGTTATTCTCTGTCAGTAAGCAACCTACACAGTCGTACCTCCATAGTTAATGGTGCGCGTGTGTGCATGTGTGTGTCCAACAGCCAACAGAAAGCTCTGTTTAATCAGCAGTGCTACAGCTGATGATGCACATGAAACCAAATGAAATGAGCCCAGTGGGGAAAACTGGAAACCGATTTAGTATCAGTATTCTTATAGTCAATATTTTAAAATCATTTTGATGCTTTATGTACATTTTCATCTTTATTTTCTTCATAATATGTGTATATACGTTATTATTATTTTTGGAAATATCCAAAAATGTTGCATAATCAGAACTCTTATTCTAATTTTTAGGTGTTACTAGGCTCCAGGCTTGTCTGTTTATGTCTTGGCACCTACAGGAGGTCATCTGAAGCATTCATTTATTGTGTGTCTTAATTAGAATAAACAAGTATAGGTGTGTGGAATACTTAATGAGATGCTGTTAAGTGTCTAAGAGTTACCTTGTCCTCTTTGCACTTGTTTAATTGCCTGATTTACATTATGAGACAGGGCACGTCAGCCATTTTATTTTTTTCAACACTTTATTTTCATTGCACAAAAGAAAATCTTTCAGAACTATGTAAGTCACATTACGAGTTGTTTAAAAAAAAAAAAGCAAGACCTGGTGTCCTGGTGCTGTTCCCTGTTATATAGGAAAAGAATGTGAGATGAAACACCCTTCCCTTCCAACCACACTAATCAGCACTTATGTTTATATTGTGAACATGTTCATATCAGATCCCTTTAGAGTTAGAAATGTGGTAGTCTTTCCCACTCCTGAGTGCAGCTCTCCTACACAGTCTGCTGTTCGCAGATATGGTGCACATTGGATGTTCTCACTGAGCTACACAAGCTTACTCCACATTTGTATTAAAGGTGTTGGTTCATTTGTTATAATAGGCTACAGGTATTCTGCTTCATTTACCCTGGCTATAGAATGCAATGTGTCTGTGTGTGTGTATGTGTGTGTGTATATGACTCCTTTGTTGCTTGCCAGATCCAACCCCAATGGAAAGGCATGACTGTGCACATGTGTTTGGGGAGGACTGCACTCACCGCGATAAGCAGTTCAAAGCACATTAATGGAATTGGCTTGAAGTAGCACATTGCCTGAATGCCTCATAGCCAGGCACAGTAACTCACACTGCGAGTGAAGCTAGACATGCCAGCTGATCGTTGTACTGTGCTGTCAGTCATTAGGGTGGGAATCAGAGGATTAGCTACAGGTCTGATTGAAATGTCAGGCCTGACCTGTGTTTAAAGCCTAATCCCAGACCTCTACATTGAGAGATTGAGGGACGGAAAACATCCTCATCTAGATTTGTGGGCTCTCATGCTGATTTTCCTTTTTCACATTTCCACATTCCTTGATTTTACCAGCTAATTAAAAATATGAAGTTTGTATTGACAGGCATAGATTGCACTGGAGCATAATAGAGGCTAATGCTAGTAATAATCCCTAGTAGTAAATGTATACATAAGAATTCACATAGACAAACTGTAATTTAATAAACACTCTTTTTTTTAATGAGCAGGAGATTCTTCATCATTTTGTCAGCTTGTGCTAAAATTCAAAGTAAATTTCACATATTTCTCCTAGGGCTGCATTTCCAGCCCTGGTCCTTGAGTAACTCTTCACTGCTCTACATTATTTTATCATATGTAACAGCCATTTTGAAGGCTCGCTAAGTTAATTCAAGTGTGTTGGGATCAGGGAAAATGCTTAAATTGACCAAGCTTGAAAAACCTTGTCCTAGACTGAGATATGTTCCTGCTGTCTCTTTCAATTCAGTCATGTCTCTTCATCCACAGGCCAGCCTTTTAAACTGGACCCAAAGACGGCTCATAAGAAGCTGCGCCTATCCAACGACTGCCTGACCATGGAGAAGGATGAGAGCTCTTTAAAGAAGAGCCACACACCAGAGCGCTTCAGTGGTACAGGTTCCTATGGCGCTGCTGGCAACGTATTTATCGACAGTGGTTGCCATTACTGGGAGGTGTTGTTAGGAGCATCCACATGGTGAGTACAAAATAACTGTGGCACAGGAACAGTGCTCCTCTGGGCCATTTATTAGCCTTGTACCAGTGCCATTTTGTTGCCAATTGTTATATTTGTAAAGTTATGCACTGGTGTAAGTTAGTGTTTGCATCGCAGAGACTGACTCACTTTTTCTAACCTGATTTGTAAAAAAAAAAAAAAAAAAATCCTCCCAGCTCTCACCCAATCAACATTTTTGTGTACAGCTGCCCTTCATACCTATTTAACCCCAGCAAGCTCCACAAAGTCAAAAATCTTTCAACCATCCTACTCCAAATTAGTCTTCGTGTGATATACACATTATCTGGTGTGCGTGTTGTACATTATTGTATTTCAAGAAGCTAAAATTCCTTTTTTTTTTTGACCCTAGAATCACTGCTTAGCAACCAGTCCTATCCGTTTTTATTTGTTTTTCCACCCAAAACCAAAACTAAAAATAATGCTAAAAGAAAATGTCAGCTTTGGATTTGTCTGTGTGATATACCAGATTTTGCCATCAGATGAACGCAACCATCAACCCATCTGCTCAAAGGCGAGATGTTTCATCTGCTGTTAATTCTACTGGTTAAACGAGCTAGTTTTGACTTAATAATAATCTTTCAGTATTATACTCCTGCAAAACATTTATGCTTTAACATCTCAAACATGGCTCAACTTAGCTGGCATACTACAGATTTGCTGAATCATCCTTTTTTTTTTTACATCTTAGCATAAAGCCATTTTATGCTGATTGTTTAGTTAAAATTAACCATAAAATATTGCTTTTCCCATGTTAGCTGTGCAGTAACTTTATCAAGTAGAAAATCAAGATCAGCTTAAGTCAATACTGATTGCATTTGGCCTTAGTTTCTTTTTGCCATTATCCATTTATGAATTTATCTATCATGTACTGAGGGCCTTGCTGTCCGCTTCTACCTGAAACCATTCCTAGTCCATAAACGGATCTCTCTTGAAAAATATTGACCTACGTAGCAACAATAACCGTGTATGGGCTGGGCTTTGGGGTTGGTTTATCATGCTGCCAAACCGAACACAGATGTTTATTATTTTTGATACACAGAACCATTGCATTCAAAACACATGTTGTGCTGCAGGTACACCGTGGGTGTGGCATACAAGTCGGCCCCGAAGAACGAGTGGAACGGCAAAAACTCGTCCTCATGGGTGTTCTCTCGCTGCAACAATAACTTTCTGGTGCGGCACAATGGCAAAGAGATGCTGGTGGAGGCGTCACTGCAGCTGCGGAGGCTGGGAGTGCTACTGGACTATGATAACAACACACTCTCCTTCTATGATGCCATGAACTCACAGCACCTGCACACATTTGACATCTCTTTCCTGCTTCCCGTTGCCCCTACCTTTATGATCTCAAATAAATCACTGATGATCCTGTCTGGCCTGCCTGTGCCCGACTTTGTGGACTGCCCTGAGCAGCAGGACGGCAGCAGCAGGCAGCAAGAGTCTCCATATGGCCTGACTATGAAGAGCTGCAACTGAGACACTCGTTCCGACTTTTCCAGAACAGTCCAAGAACTATGGGCTCGTTTTCTCCACTCTGCGTCCTCACTTTTATTTTGGCCCGAACACTGGCTCACATTGTTGATGGTGTGGATAGAATTGGTGGAGCTGGGTTTGAAGGATGTGCTAGTTTTTCCTTGATCATTGCAGTTTGAGTTGTGTTGCATGACTACTAGTCATGGATTCTGAGACCTTTAATGGAGTGGGAAAAGTATGTAAATTATTCATGACTAATAGGTTGCTTTGCCTCTTTTGTCAGTTTTACTATTATCCTTAAAAGCACTTTTTTGAACATTTTTGAGTGCCCCTGTATGTAAAAAGAGAAAAAAGAAACTTGACTTAGGACAGGGCTGGACATTGTTTGGATATAATATAGTAGATTTATCTTCTAATAGAAAAAGGGATATGGCGTTTCTACTGAGGTTAACATTTAATAATATCTGATGAAATAAACTCACACTTTCATATTCAGGGAGAACAAGGAGAACATTTTCTGTGTTTTTGTCTAGACGTTTATAGCATGATATGTATTTCCTCTGTGATTTGTTCCACTCTATTTGGTTTCTTGTTCTGTATTTTGTGGAAAAGCATGACAGTCCCACTGCTGATTTTATAGACATGGATCCCTACTGATCCATGTAGATTTTTTTTTTATTGTACAGCTAAATCCATTTCACCAAATCAATCAACTAATAAAAGCATTGCGGGTGAACTAAATCTCCAAAGGGCTTTATGGAATACATTTTATGCTTTCACATATAGATTCATTCAAACAGTTGAAAGGAGGGGCCGATTATATATAACGTTATTAAGTTCATTGCTCATTTTTTCATGGGTTGTGACATTCTTCAAAGGGAAGTCTACTTTGACGTGAACATGCAAGCATCTTGAATCCAACAATCCCATCCCTGCTTTAGAAATTTTTTTGCCTCATTTATGATATTCCTCAGTACAACATTCAGGGAGGAATCAGTGAACGATGTCACAGACAATCATTTCTACCTTGCGGGCAAAAAAATATTATGTAGCATGATAATGTATATTGGCAATAGTGTGTTATAACTGAGCCCCTCCTTGAAACAGAAATGGGCATCCAACTTAACTATACTGTATCTGTGCAGCCTTGAGAGCAGACGTACTACTGATGGCACTCTCCTGCTGCTGCTATAGTCGTGTGTGGGGTCTCTCTCATTTATTTTTCTGTCCCGGTAGCTGTTCAGCTCAGCACTCCCCTCTCCCATGGCCATTTTTGCTTTTCACTGTTATTGTGCTAAAATCCCAGCGCATGCTTCTGATCACAGTACTAATGCAATTCATTTTTCCCATTGCGCAAGGTTACAACATAATATTCTTTCCTGTGTGTTCTGTGAGGTTATTACAACTATTAATACTATTGGAAAAGTACATGCACAATAAATGGGCAGTTGTTGCAAGAATCAAGCTGTCCAGTATCTTGATTCTTTATATTGTCAAGATGCCATAGTGGACCCTAAACCTGAAAGCAATATATGTAGATTGTGACAGTCCATTTTGAATATTTCCATTTCACTTTTTTGGTTTTTAATTCTAATGGCAGTTATATTTCAGAAGCCATTGAGGTTGAGTAACAGGTAAGCAAAGGTTTTCCAAAATGCTTATAAAAGTTTTATTCAGGGGCTGTTCATCTCTGACAGGTTTGAATTGTTTTTTGAGTATGTCACTGGGTCTTTCAGACCAATTTTGAACTGCTTCCTATTAATATTCTATACTGTTTTGTAAAGAGAATGTGCAGCATAGAGATCACTGAACATTTTTGCTTTACTGCATATCAGGTTTACAATTAGCTGTGCATTTATTTGCATTAAAATGGTAGACTGATGAACTATTTACATTTTCATTGTTCACTGATTACTTTTACATCTCCAGTAAGGAAAAAAGAATGATTACACAATATTTCATTGTTATTTGAGTTTTTATTAGATGATCAAACACTAGTGTGTTTATCATGTTTCTGTTTCAGTCTATCTGTCAGCTTTAGTAAGACAAGGATGTAAAATCATAGGGGGAAATATATATTATATGAAATTGTATAATATACAAATATATATGAACATTGTTATTTATGTGAGCTGAAACCCAATTAAAAAATCTGATCCCAAACATCCAAGTTGGACTGTGTTTTGTTTTCCTTCCCTTACATTTGTATTCTCTCTGTACACAGATTGTGTCACAGGAAGAGAAGGCTAATGATGCCAATCCAAGTGTGCTCACAAACCCCACAGGCATGAGAGGCTAGAGAGGAGTCTGCTGCACTGGCAGGGTGCTGAGTGCCCACAGTCAGGAGACGGGGCATTGCCCATGCTCTTCAGCTGGCTCTCCTGGCACAGGGTGCAGTTAGGCCAGGAAACCAAAGGGTGAGTTTTACTAAGATGGAACAAGTAGGAGGTGTAGAGAGAGAGAGGAATCCAACACCAGATCATCACATTGGACAATATGCATAATATTATGCAGAGGACTTTTTCCATAGAACAAGAAATAAGTTGATTGAAGCAGAGAAGTTCAGGAAACCTGATGAACTCTTATTTCCATGTTTCATTGTCTTGTATTTAGAAAATATGAGCTCTGGGGTGGCTGGCATAAATGGACTAGCAGGGTTAAGCTCCCCCTGTCTTTCAAAGATAAAAAGACATCAATGTAAGTTTCATTTGTGACATCCACATCAGATAATTTGCTGTTAACAAATGGTTTAATGTGGATTTTTATGGAATCAAGCATAACAGCACCACCAGTAGTCATAAGAAAAATACACAGAACAGTATGATGAAGCAAAGCTGGGACTGATTGATTTCTTTCTAGCTCAGATTATAGATTCATACTGATTATCGGTGACAGTCATATCAGGTGATTACACAGAGTGAAACACATCCGTAGTGCATCATTAGCACTGTTTGTGAAGTGTATGTGAAATACAGTCCATGGTGTAATGATTGTGAGCAAAGTAGCTTATTTAGTCTATCTTTCTTTTTTTTCCAAAATGCCGTTAAAGGAGAAACTAAAAGTACATAGATAGACTGAGCATGCAATGTCCAAAGTACAAATTACACAAAAGGACAGATGACCAATCTCTAAGGTTTTTGTCTGTTTAGCATGTTTGGTGTTCTGGGAAAACGCAACATGAACCCAGTAGTGCATTACAGATTCACAACACGTGCTGACTTTAAGTGTGTATAATAATTGTGTAATAGCCCCACATCGTTCTTATTATGCCATTGATGACATCTTATGATATGTAAGGAATAACACATGACAGACCTTGCTGTTAACACACATACTGATCAAACAGATTCGAGCATTCAGCCACGCTGTGGTGTAAAATGTATTGCTCAACCCTAAAAGTTTCATTGTCAAGCTCATGATAAATAACCTTTAGCCCTCCCATCTAATATCATGACCAGCTGCCATTCTAAAAGGTGCTTTATAACGTGTCTTCTTTCAGCATCTGTTCATCAGTGGTTCTTTCCCCCAGAACCACTGTGTCCTGCATCACACTCAGTAGACACTTTACAGTGCTGCTCAATAACGCTGCTTATCAGCCACACTGCAAAAGCACACAAATGGGCCCATATTCAAGGCTCTTTAGAGACACACACAAGCCTCTTTAATTACTCCACCATTACTGTTGTGGAAACTGTAAAGTCTCTGAATTGTGATGTTCCCAGGCGAAATGGGAAATGATTAAAATAGAGAACTGGAGGAACAGGCAGGCAGATATTGTGGCTGTTGTGCAGATTGTGTAATGTGAAGACATGATGTGTGTACAAGGAAGCTGAAGTTAGAAAAATACATAAATGTAGTCTCGGGTTAATGAGACTAAATGTAATGTAGTCTCAAGAATGAATGAGATGTAGTCTCAAGAATAAATGTAGTCTCAATAATGCATGTTGCACATTTTTATATATGCTATTACCACCGATTATTGTTTTTTCCCCAAACTGGTATTTAAGAGCTGATCATGTGATTGTAAATATTATTTACAATTTATTATTTAAAGCAGCATAATTTGCAATCATTAGGTTTACTGCACTTTTAGTGCAGTCTGACTGTAAATTGTGCAAGCCTAAGGCTTTACCATAATAAGGCATCCTCGGATTGTGCTGTAGATTCATCCTTTTTTATCACGAGTCAGATTTAGTGTTCTCTGGTGACATGCCACTCTGCTGAAATGTTCAAAATCACTGTAATCCCCATAGTGTAGGGCTCTACAGGATTTCAGCCCTCTGCCTGTGTTATATCCATACTGCAGCAGGGTAGTCAATCCTTATAGCGCTTGTGGATCATAAGGTGTGCATTTTAAAATGCCACAAATGTTCATTCTAATGAACATAATCAGCAGGTTGTATCAAAGGATTTATGACTAAGATCCTAAGGATTTTGTGCATCCTTACATCAAACATTGTTTCTGACAATCATTAATGTTAGAAACAACATATTGCACATAGCAATGGGATGACAACAGCAACAGTTAATGTGTACTGGATTACTAACTAGCTAAGTTATACAAGACAGGATCTAGCCATTAGCCTGAAGTGTAGGGTAGTATTTGAAACCTCCAGCTAAATTGAAGTTGACGGGAAACATTGAAGAACAATCTAGAAGATTTAAGCATTGCTAAATGCTATACTTGACTATACTTGACTTGTGTGGCCAAAGGAAAAAAAGACTTTCTTCCTGATAGTGGCTGAAGTAGATACTCAGGAAGTCTTCAGTAGTATACCGCTAATGGTGGTGCTGTGGCAGGACCACCACCTGTGATCACTGGATTTAAATCTTTTTGTTCTCCCAAGAAAAAAGACATATTAAAGATGGCAGATCACAATTGGCCTGGGAACAGACATTTAAGGAATTGCCATGGGACTGAGAGAAATGTTACTCAAGTAGTCTGATCAGATGTTAGAAAAGAGATGCAACAGGATAGAAGGAAAAATGTGGATTCCAGTTGGAGGAAAGTCAGGGGATGTCTGAATGATTAGAAAGAGAAAGAACAAAAGAACAAACATGTTGATAACATTGACATCCCATACAAAGGCTCTGGTGATCTCCTTGTCAGAAGCATCTCCAGCATGGAAAAAGATGGACACTGGACTGCTGGACAGATGCCTTCTTCAAATTGAACACATACACATGGCAGTATAGTGTCAGAACCAGAACTAGCCAGAGTGTGATGGAAGACAGTGGGAAGTCTGTCCCTATGCTATGGTAATGTGTTAAAATCTAGAACAAACCAAGACAGCCGAACAATCCATTTCAGATTGGAGCCAAAAAACCACCTACAGTCCCCTTCAAAAGTATTGGGACAGCACGGCCAATTCTTTTTGTTTACACTCTCTACATCTTTGTGATTCCAATCTGGCCTTCTGATTCTTACTGCTGATGAGTGGTTTGCTGATCTTGTGGTATGGCCTCTATATTTCTGATCTCAAAGTCTTCTTCAAACAGTGCATTGTGATATTTTCACCCCTGCCCTGTGGAGTTTGTAGGTGATGTCACTGACTGTTGTTTTTGGGTTTTTCTTCACAGCTTTCAATGTTTCTGTCATCAATTGCTGTTGTTTTCCTTGGTCATCCTGTTTCATGTCTGGTTGTTAGTATACCAGTGAGCTCTTTCTTTTTCAGGACATTCCAAATTGCTATACTGGCTAAGCCCAATGGCTCTGATTGATTTCCCCTCTTTTCTCGGCTTGCTTTTCGTCCATAGACAGCTCTGTGGTCTTCATGTTGGTTTATCTTTTTTTTAACAACACAGGTGAACCCCAGGGCTCACACCAAGAGTAGACATTCAGAGCTATTAATTGTTTAAACAATCAATCTAATGGGGCACAACTGTGCAACAAGAAACACCTGTCAGGCACATGTCCCAATACTTTTGATCGCTAGTGGAATGGGTGGGTTCAAATAAAAGGTGCCATGTTCTAGATGTAAATATCAGGAAATGAAAACTGAAATTCTGATCTGTCATCTCATAGTCATCTTTTGAACTCAAACCCAAATGTCTGCAGTGTACAGCAAAAACAAAAAAAATTGGCCTTGCCATTCCAATACTTTTGGAGGCAACTGTGTAAGAAAGGACAAGGAATTCAAAAAGCTTAATTATAAAACTAATATAGAAAGTGCTGTTTAAAAAAGCACTACAAGGATAAAAGATAAACCAATTCAACCAAAATCTCATTTAATGCATCCAAATATGAACATGAATGTGTTGTTTCAGAATCTTGGATGACACAAAGTGGAATGAAAAGGTAAATATATAATCTACAGCTAGAATACACACAGTACAAAAATATGAGTAAGACAAAGTAAATTGTGTCAAGCTGTGATCATAAAATGTTGTCCATTTTTGGAATGTTTACAAAGGTACTTGTACTTTACTTGAGTATTTCCATTTTATGCAACATTATACTTCTACTCCATTATATAACAGAGGCAAATATTGTACTTTTTACTCCACTACATTTGTCTGACAGCTGACTACTAGTTACTTTTAAGATGACAATTTTTCATACCTTGCCTCTCCAGTGAAAACCATGTATCACCAAATTTGGTGAATTTGAATATTTGCAATAAACTGAAGGATTAAGTGTTCCTTTATGGGTTGAGAAAATTGTCCTA
>JAOTRR010000038.1:17020741-17030912 GCA_028570945.1 Gogo arcuatus
ACATACATATACACTCACACACTGAACTAATATATATAGTTTAGTATAAATCATATATGATTATTATATTAGAAGAGTGCAATAAATATATAGTGGAAGGGTTTTTTTTTCTCAAATTTCTTCTTATTTCTCCATAGATCATTTAAATGACTATTCCTTCTTGTTGCTATGACTTATTGTAACATATTGTAATATTTGCCAGTTTTAAGATCTTTAAGAAGGCTGCATGCTCAACACGCGGTCTCTTGGTCAATGTTGAATATGAGGTAGCAGGTCTCCAGATGGTCAGTTCCTACCATGTGCTGGAACTGTGGCTGAAGGTCCTCTGGTTTCAAGCCGTTCACAAAATGTTCACTGATCTCTTCATAAAGTAAAGGACCAACATCCTCTGCAAAATGAACAGAGAGAACAAGCCTTATTTCACAACTGCAGCAAATCATCATCACATGTAAATTTATTCATATTATTAATGATTTGGGGGCTCTGAAGTGGTGCAAGAGGAAAGTGTTCACCCAATTGTTTGGAATCTCGAACTCCCTAAAGAAGAAGAAGACTTTATTTTTCACATACACATTACAGCACAGTGAAATTCTTTTCTTCATATATCCCAGCTTGTTAGGAAGCTGGGGTAAGAGCACAGGGTCAGACATAATACTGTGCACCTGGAGCAGAGAGGGTTAAGGGCCTTGCTCAAGGGCCCAACAGTGGCAGCTTAGCCGTGCTTTGGCTTGAACCGCCAACCTTCTGATCAGTAATCCAGAGCCTCAACCATTGAGCCACCCTCAAAAAGCAAAACTGTCCGTGCAAAAACACAAGAGTTCAATACATCAGGCAAAATCAACTGAAAAGACCAAACCAAAAACAATTAGTTTTTCATGACCTCTTCAGTCTCAAGAAAAAAATTAAAGAAGTCAATGTATGACAACTGGCCTGAGGGCTGAGGATGCAAACTTCTGAAATTGTTTTTTGTTCATAAATAAAACTCTCAATATAACATATCTTTTTATATACATATACAGAAAAAAAGCATTTGCATACTGACCAATGTACTTCTCTCTCAGAGTTCTCACAGTGACTGATGGACCATCGCTGTCTTTCAGCTCAAGAGAATCACCTCCTGAAAGAGTCTCCATGGCATTTCGAGCGCAGCTCACCACTTCAGCCAACTCGTCCTCATCCTCAAAGTCATCTGAGTACTCAGTAGCATCCACATCTTCAAGGAGAACTGCAGCATGTACCACATAGTGCACAAATTTAATTTAACAGAACACCCTGGTTTGGAAATGTAAAATGTTAGGACACATTCATACTATGCATAACCATGTTCCCTATCATCATGGTTTCAGTATATCATGGTATTTGATTAGAACTTTTAGCAATTTGTTTCCAAAGAGGATGTAAAACTTGTGTGACAGTGGAACACTTCATGACAGTATAATGTCAGCTTTATCCAGCAAAGTTTGCATTGTACTGCATGTTCTTTTAGTTTTTCTTAGAACTGTCACATAGGACCCTTTATTTCATTTGTGTTGGACCAGTCTGTCACCAAAAAGTACAGTTGGATTATAGGTATCTGACACTTATTGGTTCTTAAATGGTAGAATGCTAAGCACAGCTTAATTCGTCCAATAACATTCAAATACACCTCATTTATTATTTGATTTCTTTTGAATATTTGAACATTTAAGGTCATCATATAGACGCCTCTCAATCTGGTTTCTTCCCACCTCCTAACAACATGCTGGTAGGTGGACTGGCTACTCTAAGGGTGTGTGTGTGTCACCCTGTGATGGACTGGCATACCATCCATGGTGTATTCACAGTGGTCTTGGTATACACATTGGATCCACAGTGAACAGCAGCTACGGCAGTTAGTGTAGAGAGATACAATTATTTGAACATACTGACTCATCCCTGGATAAGAAGATAGCTCTCAGCCATTCAGTAACAACACAGAATTAGCATTTGCTCTGATTTTTTTTTAATCTGATATGCTTATTCTTTGAAAAGTAGGTTAACTGTTTTTAACCCTGTAGCATATCTCAAAGCTGTACTGCACCTTGAAATATTTTTGTCATTTTATTATCTTTACTAGTATACCCTTATGTCTAACTGTTTCACATTTTCTCATTTTGCTATACTGTCTTACTGATATATGATTACACACCTAGATCATAAAGATGATAAACTCAGTATGAAGATCTTAGATGGAAAGCAAATCACTCGATGGGTGTCTCATGTGCAAATCACCTCTGCTTACCATGCAGCTCTTCTGCAACTCCTCCATGCTCTAAACTAGAGGAGGAGGAATTCTTTTTTGAATAATCTTCAATGGACGACATGCTGTCGTTTTCATCAAAGTCTTCTGAATATTCGGACTCAGTCCCAGCATGTGCCACCTCGTCCTCTACAATAACAGGCGCTTGACCGTTTTCTTCCATATTCTCAGCTTTATACAGATCAGGCACTTCAATGCGAACAGTGTCGTTCCAGGTTAATGTGACATCTTCGCTCTCAGCAGGTATGGAATCAGTATTAACCTTTGTCAATTCCGTCTCTTGATGCTGAATAAACAGTTCCAGATGTTCCTGCACAGAGGGCATGGCCAGGATGCAGCTAGCACTCGGTCTGTTTTCAGGAAGCAAGCATAACATCTTCTTGATCAGTGCGTGAAGGTTATCCGAGTAGCTAGCAGGGACCAGGCTGTATTCACCCTTTATAATCTTATAAAACAAACTCAGTAGATTCTTAGCAATAAAAGCTGGTTTAAGTGCACAAAGCTCATACAGTAAGCAGCCAAGGGCCCATATATCAGATTTGGTGCTGTATGGAACATCCTGGCACAGCTCAGGGCTGAGGTAGCTGGGTGTCCCTACGCAGGTGGAGGCCATGTCCAGTGTGTGGTTCATGATCTTTGATATTCCAAAATCTCCCAACTTAATCATCTCCCTCTTTGTTAGCAGTACATTGGAGGGCTTAATATCTCTGTGCAGAATTCTTACAGAATGAATATAACTGACCGCCATGACAATCTGCACAAACCATTTCATAACAGTAGGCTCTGAGAAATATTCTTCTGCCTTTCTGCCTTTAATCTGGTCATCCAGTGTCCCACCATCACAGTAATCCATAGCAATGTAGATGTGCTCTTTTTCTGGATCAAAGAAAGTGTTGTTCCATGTCACAATATGGGGGTGTTTCAGATTCCTCAGAATTTCAGCCTCTTGCAGTATGTTGTCTTTGGACTTTGTTTTTCGAGAGTTGTCAACTTCTATTTTCTTCACAGCATAGAGCTTTTTTGTTTCTTTGTGTCTCATCAGCAAGATGACACCCGCTCCTCCTCTGCCAACTTCAAGAATTTGCTCGTATGCTTCCATGTCTTTATCCATACCTAAAAGGTCTGCTTTTATAGCTAAGTTCATTAACTAACTGTCCTCTGTATATCCATCTGATTAATCTGATCATCTAAATATGTATAATAATAATAATAATAATGCTTTTATTTCCATGAGTCAATCGCTTTTAAAATTTGTTACTAGGACATCTTAACACCTATACACCTGTGTAAAAAATCATTTTTAGTTAAAGAGTTAGTTATATTACAGATCAGCCGTTCTATCAATCCTGGTTTGATACAGGCTACATGTTAGCTAATACTAATTCTTGCTAGCTACTATCCTATTGGTGTTGTGACTATCCCTTACTACTAAAAACATAGTCGGGTTGCTTTTATTCATAAATAACACTCTTACAATACAACTACATCGGTCTAAATGTAATTTAGTGTTTGTCGCTGCTTTTCTAACGTAACTAGCTAGCTTAAATTCATTATTGAAGTCACCTCCATCAACGGTTTGTTGTAGTTTTGCGAACCATTTCCATGGCAACAGTCCGTGTGCTAACAAGCAGGTTTTTCATTGGTCCAAGGAGAGGGCAGTGCAGTGACGTAGGCTACATCAGAAATCGCCCACTACCGCTATATCACGTTTTAATGAGCCAGAGTAATCGGCTCAGCTCAACAATGAGAGTCGACTCTTTCGGCACCCAAACGGTTCATTTACGATTTCTGGCCAATATTGCTATATTACAGACACCGACCCCTCTGCCTGACTTTCATACCCGGTCTTTTGCTGCCATCTTGTTAGCGTTTGGCGGTACTTCAGATTACAAACACAGTAATCTACAGGGGAAGACCGCTTTTCTCAGGCCTCGGGGTAAATCTGTCCCCCCTCGTGTTCTCAGTGGAAACAAATGCTCTGAGTGCGATAAATAGTTGTTGATAAAACGTGTACACAGTACTTTCGTTGCTGTACTATTTTAATCATACATCATTGGAATATACTGGGGAAACTAATTTCCCAGGGGGACAGTGTCATCGTTTCCCCCTGTTTCTTAATTATAAAAGCAGAGGGGAAACAGAGAGATCACCATAATCATTTGTATTACAAAGCAATTTCAGTTGTAATATATTGTAATATTTGTAAGAAACCTCATTTTCAGCAAAATCCAGTTCTCTCTGTGTGAAAGAATGCAGTGTGGATGAAACTTGCTGAATGAAACTAGTTTTCTAGGTGAACTTCTCAAGAGTCAAGCTTAGTGTGTAACTGAGTAAAATAATAACACAGACCACTTATTGTGCCGTGAAATGTAGTTTATTTGTGTCTGCAACAAAACTTCAGGCTGTGTGACAAAAAATTAGACACACACACAAATAATAATAATAATAATAATAATAATAATAATAATAATAATAATAATAATACACAAGAGAATGCCCCCGAATAACTAGGTATTTACAGTTCTAACCGGGATATAAACGGTCATTAAACCTGACGCTTTAATTCTCGCTCTTACACAAAAACTCTGAAAACGGGGCGAAAGCAAGAAATATATCTGACTAAAGACTGAGCAATAAAACCTCTGACAACATATTCTATACTTTACAGTATGGATTTGATTGCAAACTATTTACCTTCTGCTGATGAAAAGTAAATAACGCTATAAACAAACACGCACTGACAATGACTATGACTCCGAGGAGGATGAATGTTTTTTGTTTTTTTTGAACAACATTGATCCAGTTTATGAGTAAGTTATTGTGGGGGGGGGGGGGGGGGTTTTTTTGAATTTGTTGTTTTTTTGCATTTTGAACAACTTTCTAGTGCATGCTTGTTAGTTTCACTGATAATGTAAAGACACAAAGATTTACATGATCGATTCCCCCAAAACAAGCAGGGACTAGCATGGTAGCGCACGTGCGCTGTTACTATTATCGTGTAGCCTGAAAACCTTTACACTTGGCGTGGCATTAACGCACTAATCCTCGCTCCTTCCCTTGCGTATTTGATGATGGCTAATAGTGGGACTTAGGGGTTTATTTCGCCAGCTGGAAAAGCGTTTGTGTACCTCTCGATTATCCTACCGCAACCACGTGGTTCAGCATGTAAACAGCTAGACAGCTGCTTGTGTGATTGGTCTATGGGACTATTGTTTGTGTTTTCATTATTTCTGCTGTGTAATTCCATCATATAAATACATATTTACTGAATATCGATCTCTTTTGGCTAAACATGTTATTGTGAATTGGACAGATTTTGTAACAGAATGATTCTCGTTGCCTCCATTTTCATAGCCAAGAAGATGGCGACTGGGATGAGACCTCAGGTCCATCTGGCACCAGCAGCACTGCAGTCACCCAGCCCTCCACCCCTCCAGCAGAGACGTCATCTCCTCCTTCAAGGTTTGTGTATTGAGCTGTCTATTGTACGAACCATTTTGGTTTCAAACTGTATGTGATATATCCATTACAACTTTATAAGTATATTCATAAGCCCTTATGCAGTAAGAATTTGATGTGACTTATTTTGATAAACCAATGCAGAATGACACTAAAACCATCTCTCTTCATCGATCTCTCTGTTTCCATAGTGAGAAGGAGGATGATGATGGAGACGAGGAGTTTGTACCACTTGCACGGAAGACACGTTCAAGTTCTGCTACCTCAAGGCCTCTGACACACAGACCACGGAGAGCCTCTGGCTCTAGACCAGCACAGAGATCATCCTCTAGTTCTAGGTCCTTGTCCCTGCTTTGGACTGCCAGTAAGTGGCCAAAGAGGGCTACCTCTGAATGTAATGGTGGTGATGAGCAGGAGAGGTGGTGTAATCCAGAGGAGCTGGATGTGGAACCACCAAGGCCCAAGTTCCAGCCGAAAAATCCAATAGGGCCTCGGATTGACAGGACTGTGACATGGTCACCACTGAGTTTGTTCAAGCTTTTCTTCAGCTCCACTGTGATTCACACAATCATCAATAACACCAATGCCAATGCAGAAAGAAGAAAAGCATCAGGGATGCAATTCAAGTGGTCTCCCCTCTCAGCTGAGGACATTTACATATTTTTGGCCATAATAATCTTTTCTGGGATGGTCCAAGTACATACAAGAGCAGACATGTGGAGAAGAGAGTGGCTCTACAACTTCCCATTTCCACAGAGCAGCATGACCATGGACAGATTTGAGGCCATTTTTTGGTCCCTTCATCTGTGTAACATCAAAGAGGATGAAGAAAATCAGAAAAAGAAGGGAACACTACAATATGACCTGCTCTTCAAAATCAAACCCCTCTACAGCCAGATTGTCAGTGCTTGCAACTCTCTCTTCCAGCCAGGCAGGGAAATATCTATTGATGAGAGGATGGTGGCAAGCAAGGCCAGAATTGGATTCAGACAGATCATGAAAGATAAGCCAGCCAAATCTGCATACAAACTGTTTGTCTTAGCTGATTCCCAGACTGGATACACATTGAACTTGTTTGTTTATTAAGGAAAAACTGCCAATTTTCAGAGGGAGGGCCTCAGTTACACATCAGTTATGGACTTAATGAACTTTGCTCTACTGGGAAAAGGTTACCATCTATATGTCGACAACTTTTACTCAAGCCCAGCACTTTTCCATAAACTTGCCACCAATAACACGCTAGCTTGTGGAACCATCCAACAGTCACGCATTGGCTTTCCCAAAACAAGACGGAACGATTTACCAAAGAAGGCTGAGAGGGGAGACATGAGGTGGCTGCGGAAGGACAACCTTCTCTTTGTCAAGTGGAAGGACACCAAGGAGGTGGCAGTATGCAGCAGTTTCCACAAAGCATACAGTGGAGACACTACATCCAGGAGAGTGAAGGAGGCTGGAAAACGGTGCTATAAAAACACTCCCATTCCTGATGCCATCAAGGATTATAATAAGTACATGGGTGGGATGGATCTGTCGGATGCCGTCATCCAATATTACTCTGTTCGAGGGAACATGAAATGGTATAAGACCCTTTTCTACCATTTTGTTGACGTTGCAATTGTGAATTCATACAATTGTTCAAGGTATTGGCCAACGGACAATCAAAGACTCTCATGACACAGAAACGATTTAGGGAGGTCCTGATAAAAGAGTTGGTTTCAGAGGCCAGAGTTGAAGCTGCAGTTAATGCTGCTGCCCCTCACCCCACCCTCAGCACCACTTGTATGCCCATGTACTTTGGGGAAACTGGCAGTGCCCAGCGGAGGGTCTGTGTTCTCTGCAAGGACCAGGGGGGAAAAAGGTAAAGACACCACTGTACTGCAGCAACTGCAATGTTGCCCTGTGTCTCGCCTTGACCAGGAACTGCTTTCAATAGTACCATATGTGGATGTAGACAATTTTGAAATCACAGCACTCAATCAGTGCATACCCCAGGAACATTCTTTTGTATACTGATTTTTTTGTAAGTTGATTTGATTTTATACTGTGCACAATGGTTGAATCTGATGACGCACTGGGTAAATGTCATGGCCAATGGCTGCATTGTGTGCACATAGCCTCCTGTAGTGGAAATCAGTAGTATTTTGTAGTCAGATTCCCTTTCAAGAGGTAAAAAAGCCATTTGGCACACTTTGGGTATCCAAGTGGCCAAATGGAGAGTCCACCTGGTCCTATCCTGTCCTTACTAAAACCTTTGTAGGATCTATGTGCTGTGTGGTAATGCTATGTACTTTGGTACAGTTGTAGTCAAGGAGTTGCTGAATGAATTCAGTGGCATTTTTGTGGATGAGTTTGTTGCTATCATGATGTTACCCACTGTCTAATCTAGAATAAATTTTAGGTGAGGATAAAAATGTAAATTTTCTCCTTTGGTTTATCACAATGTACTCAGGCATAGTAACAGTCACAATGTTACTGACACTCGGAATATATTCTCTTACCTATAAATAGGTCTTACCTATGCATAGAGACCAAGATTATGCATATTGACCTGATAGTTGTGGAGCTGTTCTTTATTTTGGGTATGTCTGTCTAGGCGAGCCACTCCTCCCAGCACCCTAGGGTTTAACAGGTTAACGTTCATTAAACTGCAGTTTGAAAAAGATCCATGTCCATTTATCCTGTTAACCGTTCATTTCACAAATACACTACATATAACAAGACAAAAA
Source organism: Gogo arcuatus (assembly GCA_028570945.1). Lineage (NCBI taxonomy): Eukaryota > Metazoa > Chordata > Actinopteri > Siluriformes > Anchariidae > Gogo > Gogo arcuatus. The sequence goes on from JAOTRR010000038.1 coordinate 17,029,205, forward strand.
GCATTTGGACCCTCATGCTGGCTCACATGCACATCAACAACAAACTCGCTAGAGCCAACTCTAGAGAACTATTATTTTGTGTCAAATAACTCTCATGTTAAGACTCAGTAGATGAATTTTCGGCATTAAAAGAATCATCAAAGAATTGTGAATACTGCTGGATTTTCAGCAAAAGGGTGAAGGCATTTATTCTTTCTTTTTATTTATGCAAATTGGCTCTCAATATTCACCTAAAAGAGCCAGGTTAAAGAGTCAAATTGTTCATGAACGATACACCACTTGTGTCAAAATAGTACTACGCCTACGTTAGTAAGGTATTACGCCATTTTAAACCTACAGTGAAGTCGGCATATCTGTAACACAAAATGAAAATGACGTAATTTTAGGCCAGCAAAGATTTTATTTAATGTAAATTCAGCAACAAAAACAATTCGGCAACAAAGATTACCAACAGTGTATAAGATAATACTAGATAAAACCCATATCACTTCTCATCTTCCTTTATGCATTTCTAATAATTGCCTTTACAAGTGCCCCTAGACTTTTTGTGCATATTTTGCAATACAGTAGATATAGTATATCCCCTCTATCCTCTTTACACTTCTGTCCTCAAGATTACTTATTTAACTTCAGTCACTGACTGAAGCCTGGTGATCAAATTCTAGCAAAGTCTGAAAGTGATTCCATGACTGTTGTCATTTAGCCCTTGCGACTCTAAGAAATCTAAACACTGAATCTAAGAAAATATACTTAATCCTTTCAAAAATGTTATCCAATCTCTCTCTCTCTCTCTTCTACAAGGTTTCTTTGTCTACAGTGGCTGCATTTGCTCTTAAATGAGTAACAGTGTTTAAAGCAAGAGGGTTGAGATTTTTTTTTAACATAAATACACACTCATTAACATACATGATTGGACATTGACGAGGTTCTAGTGATTTAAAATGATTATTTTTTCTTAATTATAAAAAATCTTCAGTGACAAGGTTGTAGCCTTTCAAAGTGACCTCATCAGACCTCATCAATATCATAATATCACTGAGGGGAAAAAATCAGAATCTTCAGGAAATTCAGATGATGCAACTTCCTGTTGTACCTGTGACTTCCATCTATTTCATAGGGGTGAATGAATGTTGTGGGACACAACTATAATGTATATTGGACTTATGGAAAAGTATGTTTCAAGCATGTGATATTAAATGGATTCCACATAAATGAAAAAATAAGATTTTTAAAGTATTTTAATGATGATATTTCAAGGTAAAGTTTAGTTATAGTGGATGTGCCTTGCTTTGGGTAACAAAATGTAATGACAACAGACAGAAACTGAAATAAGTAATATAATTAGTAATAACAATATACAGTATACTTTGTAATTTATAATGGGTTCTGTTGCAAAAGAAAAGCATGATTTGATCTTTTATATTATTCTTATTACAAATAGCTAACATAAATACCACTTTAAAGCCATTCTACTATCATGGTTAATAGTATCACAACTATAATTACCACAAGATAACCATGTTAATGAGGTTAACTCAGTGCTAAGTACTCAGTGCTGCCTCAGTGACTAAGGCACTGAGTGACTGGAAGGTTGTGAGTTTATACAGCTCATATTTTACTTTCAGGTTACCTGAGTGTTTAGGAACTGTTAAGTCAAGTCAAGTTTCAAGTCAAGTTTATTTGTATAGCGCTTTTAACAACAGAATTG
>JAOTRR010000038.1:17076071-17107361 GCA_028570945.1 Gogo arcuatus
TTTAGGACTTGTGTGAAAATCTGATGATGTTTTAGGTCAAATTTATGCAGAAATACAGAAAATTCTAAAGGGTTCACAAGTTTTCAAGCACCACTGTAAGTGACCAATCTAATATGTCTCAAGCTGCAATGTGCCATGTACTCCCTACTATGCTGCATGCCAACAGGCTTCCTAGGCAATTATTGTGCGAGGGATTTCTGGTTGACAGTTTACAAGACCGGATCACCTGGGAACAGTGATATATATTTTCTTCATTTTCAAGTCAAACCATTTTCTTTTCACATCACATTCAACTCAATTTTCTCCAATTTAGCTCCAGACTTTGGCCTTTTTAGGTGCTGTTACACTGTTAAATAATATATTTTTATTGGCATAGACGTGACTCAAAATAACTTCCACCTCTTCCAATGAGAAAGTCTTTTTTTTGGCGTGTACTCGTCATTTTATCGTTATGAGCTTTGCCCCTATTTCTTAATCAAACTTTGAATAAAGCGCCATAACCAATTTGGCCACTAGATGTCACCCACAGTCCAGTGTGATGGGTCGTGACCATGTGACCAGCAGGTGGCAGCTTTGTGCCGTTTCTCTCGCTCGATCATCGAAACAACCAAACCAAGCGGTGCGAGCGGGTTGAGTGTGTGTCTGAAACAGACAGCCTCTGACCGCCACTTTCAAACTAACATCCATGAATCTGTCTGGGCTTTTCGTTCAAAACAACTAGCGCCACCCGACACTGTTACGGAGTTGCATGTGTGCTGGATTCAATACTGGTGGTAGGTAAGTTGTAAAATGGCGGAGACGTTTACAGAAGTTGGTGGGGTTTAGTGATATTTTGCTGGTGCGCCGAGCTGAAAGCTAGCCCTGGTTAGCTTGCGTACCCGAATACGCGGGACTTGAGAGGAGTGAAGTCGGTTTAGCTTACCGAAACAGCCGTATAAGCTAGGTAGCTTTTGTTGGTTTGAGCCGCGTTTTAAAACATTTCAGTTTAAGGTTTTAAACGTGTATTAGTGCTCGCCAGTTTTAGTAACTGACACCGTAGGCCACTTCCGCGGTATTTCTGTGAGCTGTTTTGTTGATGTAGCTAGCTGGCTAAACACCGCGAGCCCGCGAGCGCAGCCGCTATGGCGAAACTGGAGCACAAATTCACAACCAAGATGGAGGACACGGGGAGGCGTTTTTTCCCCCTCGCACGTGAAAAGAAAAAAACTGTTGTCGCACGAACAAAAAACGAGTCTTGGACTCCTTGTATTAAAGTCATATATTCGATTAATAGATATTTAACGATAATTAATGTAAATCAAAACACGACTCGCTCGGCTGGAATGCATAATGACTGACTGTAAGCGGAGCCAAAATGGAGAATCCCGAAAACAGCTGCTGGATTGGTTTCAAGATGGAGATTTTTTTTTCCTCCCTATTCGCGTTTCTCCTATAACTTGTTTGTCGTGGCTGTTTTATTTTTGCTTTCTCCAGTCACCGTGGTCGCTTGTGAAAATCGTATTATACACTCACAGCAGAGAATAAGAGCAAACTTAAAACTGCTCTGAGGGATGATTGATCAGGGGGAATTTCGTATCCGTCCGTTTCTCGTCCCACTAATATTTCCCCTGAGCTAGCATAGCTGACCGGACTCTTCACTCGGCTAGCTGGCCGACTGTTTGTTATGTTTGAATAATTTATCGCCCGAATTCGAGCGAATACTTTTAATGTGGTAAATGTGTAGTGCACTCTGAGCTCACTGACTCTTATTGTTAACCGTGTGGAGGTAGTTTGTGTGAAGTTACAGCACCAGTTCTAGATAACAACTAACTTTGTGGAGGATGTTTAGGCCAGATGCGTCGATTGAAGTGTTTGTTTGACAGACGCTGGCAACAAGCTAACGTGGATGCTAACTAGCGATGTAACTCATACTCAGTCTCTACTTGACGTTTTACTAAGTACGGGCTTCTTCAAAACGTTTAATCGTTTATGTAAGTAATGTATGTATGTAGCCGACTAACCTGTGAAACCCGAAATATCACAATTGCGGTGTCGTGATGATTGTTAGCTTCATTTGGCGCCACTTTTCAAGGAGTGAATCTTGCTGATTTCCTTCAAGGGTTTGCAGCTTTTTCACATACTATCTTTTACCTAGATAAATTTTGTTATCAGACGCTATTTGGTTACAGTCTGTTTTTGTTTTAATCACTGGATAGTTCGTAATAGCCGTGCTTACACCTCAGACTAACGGCGCCACATATGCAGTTTTGAAGGCATGCACACTTTAATTTGTGGCTTCTAATTCAATTTAGTAAAGACTAAACTTAGCGTGGTATATGTTTATTATGTTTTACTATTGCCCGTCAAGCTTGTGCACTTTTGCTGCATTATTGTGGTTCACTTATTACTAACATTAGCCTTAGAAACGTCACCCGGGCTTGACCTTAAAGTAAACCTGGGTCTTGGTTATTCTATAACTGTGCATGTGTGATTATCCAGTTCCTATTTTGAGGACCTTAACTGTTAGTGATCATAAAGAAATCTAAAATAATACTTCTTTAATGTATACGCCACGCCCCAGTGCATTATTGTGTTGTGTTTGTTTTTTTGTTTTTTTTTTTGTTTTTAAACCTGTAGTGTGCTTAATTGTAAGGCAAGTATATTTTCTCCAAAAGTTCTTTAGGGCCTTATCAGACAAACTATTAAGAACTACTAATGAAATTTCGCATTTATACACGCAAACACACCAAGCGTCTCCCTTCCACAGATTCTTTTACTTGCTTCCTTCCTTCCTTCTCCCACTTATTCATGTTTACGGCCACGAATGATAATGACCGTCTGTGATTGGAAGCGATAAGCACGAGGGCGGATAGATTAATACCTTATATGGTAACGGAGGAAGCCCGCTCCCATGTTTGTTTCCTGGAAACCGGAGACGGAACGGCCAATGAAAACGCCGCATAGAGTGACAGTGTGCGGGCCGCCACGCCCCCTTGTTTTCATCTATATCCGCAAGCACATTTTCAGGCGTGTGGCGCTTTCACAGCACGGTACCGAATTGCAGACAGCCAGCATTTCGTGGCGGTGTTACGCCGCACTAATTAATGCTTTTGGTTTTGAGGTAATGCATAGCGACGGTTGATGAGCAGGGGTTTTGGAATTTATGAACGTCCGTTCAGGTTCAAAAGTCGCACGTGCTGTGACATGGTTGTATTTTTCCGTGCAGTCTCATTCTCCGCTCCAACTCAAAGATGTGCGGACATCTCCATTCATTACCAAAATCAGTAATTAACAGTTAAATGTGGAACTGTTAAAGCATGATCGGTTCAGCTGCTGTGATGTGGAAATAATATCCAGTATTCATTTTTTAACCAGGCAAGTCACTAAGAACAAGTTCTTCTTTACAGTGGTGGCCTCATAAGAATATAAAGGTTATTTGGATTAATGCATTATCTGTACTTGGTCTACACTGGCTGCATGGTTTTAGGCAAACATTTGCTGGTACTACTTTAACCAAAATGGGATGGGTATCTTGTAGGGGTGTAAGGTTATGCCATCAGCTGTATGTGTTCTGTGTCCTGACATGTCTGTCATTATTCAGACTTAAACAGGAGCTGGGCATGGTCTAAACTGCAAGATTTCACTTATTAATTTATTTTTATTGAATAGGAATTCTGCCGCTATGTACATTTAAAAACAGTGAAGAACACTGAAAAAAAATCTGACTGTAGAAATGCCAGCTCTGACAGCATGGTCTTAGTTCTGTCTCTGACAGAATTCCTTATCCTCAGCTACAGTACTAGAGTTCATAATTTATCAACTAGGGATGTTCACAGTACATACAGATAAGAAACTAGTAGCCTAATTTACACCATTTGCCCCTAACCAGGCAGTTACTGAGGATGCTGTAAATGTGCAGTGCCACACATTCATGTTAATGAACATAGGTTTTGTTGTCCTACGAACTTCATATGTTACTGTTTGCTTGCATCCAAGTTTGTGTCCTGTGAGATTTCAGTGCTGATGCAGACATCTGGTCTCAACTCGATATCAAGCCATGTGAACCTTTCTGGCAAGCTTTTTTTTGGGTGGGGGGGAAGCATGTCTCCTACATATCTCTTATTTGTTTCAGTTTAGAACATGTTATTGGTTCATTCAGAATAACGTATTCGTATTAAGTTGAATACCTAGTATCTAGAGTAGTCCCAACTAAAGGGGAGCAAGTGTAGCTGAAAACAAATGTTAAGTACATCTACGCAGTCAGTTTTATTTCATTCAGGATTGACTGCAAAATACCTTTTAAGTTCTAATGAAATCTGAGTCTGGCCAGGGATTAGAGTTCATTGTTTGTTTGTTTTTTCCTGTCAGCATTTCTCTAACTTTCCTGATGTACACTGTACAATGCACTGAAGATTTAATCATAACTGATTGTATAAAAATCTGCCTGTCTGAGCAAATTAGTTTACTGTAGACACACGTAACTCGACAGCCTTCTGTTTAAAACTAATTTCATTTTTGCTGAAACAGCGCTGGTACAGCTCGTAGTTAAATTCTGGTAGTAAAGGAAATGTATCTTAAGACCAAATGTAAGCACATTCACTTATTTTCATCTTTGCTCCCAGGGGCACAGCTACTGGTAACATCTGTTCTGAGACAGGAGTTTGGAACTGGGATTTATCTTGAGAACACATGTATTACTTTTATTTCCTGTTTCTGGTTTCTGTCTCAGTGCATCACCCACATAGACAAGCACTCACAGATCGCAGCTGCTCAAAAGTAGTGCAACACTGCTCCCCTTGTGGCCTTGATGTAACCACAACTTCAGACTGTACCTCTCAGCTTTTCTCTCACTGCTCCTTGCATAAATGGTTTCATGGTTGAATACAATCTCTCCATATTTCATACCATGTTTTGGTATAAAAAATTTTTTAGGACTTATTGGTATTTGGTTTTCTCTCTCCCTCCATCTCTCTCTGAGCTTACACATTTTTAAATAATTAGACTTGGAAAATAAAGACAGATTTTCTGATTGTTTACTTTGGAACTGTTCTAGGTCATATGACACAAAGGTACCTGCATTTGCTGCTAGCGTTTACACAAGATTAACACTTTGACAAGTTAAGGTGGTCCAGAAGATGTTAAAGAAATGATAGCAGCACCAGAATTACAAGCGGAGTTTCATTATCCCCAGTAAGTCACCCTTCATATTATTATCCATAAATATATGCTCAATCTAGTGTGTAACGAGATAGTGGTTATGATTGAGTTTTGTGTTTTAACAGGGACACAGACACACGGTTCTCCTCAGATACTGACTTTGATGATTCTGATGGGAGAAATGCTGTTCAAGCCAAAGGAAAGGTATGTCTTGAGTGACTAAGCACTGACCAATCAATTGTCCTGTGATCAGTGATCTTACATTGCACAGTAACATGCATATGTGCAATATGTTTGAGCCTAAGAAGAGTTTGTGACCACTGTAAACTGCTCAACATTTACCCAAAATTCAGCAACAAGGAGGTTGTTGAAATGAGCAAAATGCACATGATAGTGTTCATTGTACTACAGCGCGGTTGAATTCTCAAATCTCACCAGTTTGGACAGTAGTTCAGGCTGTAACGTGAACAACGGGTTTATGTTAATGCGCTTGTTCTAATACATTATTGTTTTTATAGTGATGGCTCATTGTCAGGGACTTCTGTGGCGGACACTCGTCATAATCTAAGAATATGAAATGAATTTTAAAAATATATTTAACAAAGTAAAACCTGTAATTGTTGACAGTGACTTTTTTTTTTTTTTTTTTTTTTTTTAAGGACACGTTTATGGAATGAGTGTTGGTTGTCAGCACTTTATAACAGTCACAGTGCTTTGCAAAGTTTCCCAGCACGGGAAAGTTTTCATGGCAGTTCTTCACGCTTTCTGGTTTCTCTATGAAGTGACAGGTTGTGCGGTTCAAGAGAAAGAGAGGCTGTTTTTACGGCTTTGACATCAATTATAACAGGATATAACTTGTTTCTTGGACGCTTCACAACATTGCCTCTAACTTTAAACTGTTAAAATGTGTGCTGTCATTCAATAAATTAAATGTTGTAATCATTAGCAAATTGCTGTGGTATAAGGGGAATAACACACTCCAGGCCATGCAGTTATACAAAAATCAACACCTTTGGGGTGGTATCATGTCATGCTGCATCACACCACCCCAGTGTGGATTATTTTCATATTAATGGTCTGTTGTGTGTTATTCCTTACTTAAAGCAGATATATTGCCTTACTTATTTTCCGTTGTTACCAGCATTAAAAGGTATTGTCTGGTAATAACTGCACAAAAATATCCTCACTCATCAACCTCATAATTATCTTTAAATAGAATCATAACACAAATGCACAAGTATAGAGCGTGCACACAAATTCCGATAATGAGGGTAATCACAATGCGTCATATGGCTATTATTCTTTTATTTAAAAGTTTATTAAAAGGTCTTTCCTCCCAGTTGGATTTAAATTTTAATTGGGATGGCTTTAATTGGACATTAGGTGTGGGATTCACTGCAGTAAACTTGGCTCAGTGGTTGATCTTCAACATTCAGTAAGAATGCTATCGTTAAAACTTGTATGTTGATAAACATCAGACATGGTGCCAAGTTTACTATGATCAAGAGTTAATTTAATTTGGATTGAAGATTGTTTAAACAGCCATTGTTGAGGCTATACTGAATCCTTTGTTTTAGGTGAAAAAGGGGAAGAAGGCCCCTGGGGACAAGGGGAAAGGAGGTGGAAAGGGCGCTGGTCGCTTAAATGGACACCATCAAGAGAATGGCATGGAGAATATTATGCTGTTTGAAGTGGTCAAGCTGGGAAAGAGCGCCATGCAGGTCAGTGTCGACATTGCTGAGCTCTCAAATTCTTACTTTATTTTACTGTTTTAAATTTAGAAATTTCTATTGGTCTGACATATTTTGATTTTTCTTCCCCCCCCCAGTCTGTGGTGGACGATTGGATTGAGTCCTACAAACAGGACCGAGACATGGCTCTCCTTGACTTGATCAACTTCTTTATCCAGTGTTCTGGCTGTAAAGGTACATTTACAGTTCACCCGATAGCGAGCTAGAAATAAGTTGCAGTGTCATCTGGTCCGTTATTGAGGAGCACTCCCTCTGTTTATTTCAGGCGTTGTGAGTGGGGAGATGTTTCGGCACATGCAGAACTCTGAGATCATCAGAAAGATGACTGAAGAATTTGATGAGGCAAGATTTTACTTCCTATAAAGCATGCTTTTGGTGATGTATAATATGTTGGGCATCTCTGTCTCAGTGCTAAATAAGAGTATTGTGTTTTGTCACTGTAGGACAGTGGAGACTACCCACTCACAATGGCTGGGCCACAGTGGAAAAAGTTCAAGTCCAGCTTTTGCGAGTTCATTTCCGTGTTGGTCCGACAGTGTCAGTACAGCATCATCTATGATGAGTATATGATGGACACAGTCATCTCCCTGCTCACTGGTCTGTCAGACTCCCAAGTGCGAGCCTTTAGGCACACAAGCACACTAGCAGGTCAGACCTACCATCTTGCAAATTATTTATAGTGGTCACGTGTCCTTCACACAATACCTCTGAGAGGGTATATGTACTATTGCTTCTGATCTCAGGGTGGATGAGTTGCACGTGTCTATGGCTGATGGTTAGATCAACAGCATATTGTTTTAATTCATCCCTGTTTGTCGTGTGCGTTATGATCTGCACAGCCATGAAGCTGATGACGGCTCTGGTGAATGTAGCGCTGAACCTCAGCATTAACATGGACAACACACAACGCCAGTATGAGGCCGAGCGTAACAAGATGATCGGCAAGCGGGCCAGTGACCGGTTGGAGCTGCTCCTACAGAAACGCAAGGAGGTGAGACTAGCATTGCAAATTTCATACATGACTCTCATAATGATGTTTGTAATTTGAAAGCCCTAACTTGTCAATTTTCTGGTGTTAAGCACGTGTTCTATATAAAACTCTTGCTTTGGTACTGCAAAGGATTATACTGAGATCATGACTGAGAGTCAATAAATCACCACACAACAAGAAAGACCTCTTTGGTCTAAACCAGGCACCTTCCATGTTGTGTTGTAAACAGCCACGAAGCAGCTTTTACCTAGTTTGCAGAAAATTCACCTGGTGCAAATTTTCAGTGCCCTGAGACAACACTGATAACAGGTCGGCATGCAAATGATGAGAGAGGTAGTTGTCTATTCAATACTTTCCATGAAGGGGAATATATGGAAAATGCATTATTTTATTCATGTCCTAGTACAAGGAACTCTACAACACCAATCATTATAAAGCATAGCAGCGAGCAGTGTTAGTCTTCCAGGTCTGTAGCTAATAGTATTTCAGATTTGTAAGGTAGCATAGTTTGTCTGTAGCTACTGACCTGTGTAGCCATATTACCTGTAATAGAAGTGGCATGTTTTTATTTGGACAGATAGAAGCATGCATGCGTGTGCACACACACGTGTGTGTGTGTGTGTGTGTGTGTGTGTGTGTGTGTATGTATATATATATATATATATATATAGTGTGTGTATGTGTGTGTGTGTGTGTGTGTATATATATATATTTATTTTGTCTGTTTCAGGCAGATGTAGATATTTTATGGTCTTTGTAATGCATGCTGAATGTTACACCTCAGCAAGTGTGGTGTATGTCGGAAAATATCAACAACAAAAGCAGCTTCGGATTACAGATAACGGCACTACTGATGATTATGCTAAAGCACCGTGCCAAGGAGCTAGTGGATAAGCAAAAGTGTCTTTAAGTATCTGGGTCATGACATCCATTACTTTCTGTGTTTAATATTCTTTTGGCAAAGTAAATAGCTGTTATTAATATTTATCAGTGTTTAATAAACTTGTAAGAATAAAACCAAATATTCTTTAATAGCGTATGTCTATTAATGGATTATTTGATTGAAATTGTATTGGCTAATGTGCCATGTGATGTGCAGTCCTACTGGTGAATGTGTTTTTGTTAAGGAATCTTTCTAACCACCATGTTTTCCTTTCAAAGATTGTGTGCACACAAAAAAACACTTGTCTTAGAGCCCTACCTGATGGAAAAAAAGGAATGAAATAAACTGACTCCCCCCAAAAAGATTTAGTCATGAGGACTTATTTAAATAACATATAATCATGTATAACACTGCATTGTCAGGATGATTGCAAATAGCAGAGCTATCTTTAGTTTGGAGCACTAATATTAATTAACAGTTCAGTTATGTAATGATAGTCCTGCTGGCTGGCCATCTGTGTGTGTGTGTTAGAAGGAGGTGTGTGATTTAACTGGGAATGACCATTCATGTCTCTCGAGCATTGTATTAAAACTAATCACAAACCTGGGTGTTGTTTTACGAGGGCATGGTTGAACTAGCATATAAATGTTTTTACCAAGATGTTTTTGGATTTATGTAATAAATTTTGTACTTCTATTTGCAGCTACAAGAAAATCAAGATGAAATTGAAAATATGATGAACGCTATTTTCAAGGGAGTTTTCGTACACAGATACCGGTATGCCATCATTTGTTCTGATAAATGCATTTGTCGTTCTAACGTGTTAGAATATTTGTGTGAATTCTTCTTTTTAAAAAATAGTACATTGTATATGCTTGATTGCTTATGCTTATTAATACAAATTGAATTACTGAATTAATATATGAAAAAAGCTGGATAATTCTGTTCATTAGAGAGACAGGGCAAGGATTCAGATAAAGTGATTAGTGAAAAAATATGATTTACATAATTCTTTTACAGTTGCTTGCTGTATTTCTAAATAGAGAAATCAGGGATGTGAGATTCTTCTGGATTAATCCAGAAATCTGTAAAATACATAAATAAATAAATTGCACTGGGGGTATGAGCTGCTATATCTATAGGCTGAAGTGCATGAAGATTTCTTTCCTTTCCAAGTATCCACCCCCGTCCAAGATTCTTAAATGGTCGACTGATTCCAGGCTGGTCGCATGATGAAATGTACAGGGTTACAGTTAGTCAAGAGAACCACCTTAACCTTTAATAAATATGTATAGCAAAAAAGAAAGGAAAAGAGGAGAGGAAGAGGCCAGATTAAAGAAGAGAAAAGTGTTAGACGCAAGTAAAAGTGCCAAACTTACAGATGTTTGTCACAGCAACAAGCCCAGATGATAGCAATGCAGCTGCTGAGATAGGTGTCTATGGAGCACAGTATAGCAACTGCATAATACACACTACTCACAGTGACTGTTGTGCTATAATCCCAGCGTAAATAATATAAACACAAATTACCTACAATTTCTAGGTAGCCTATCTTTCCTTCATCTTGAAGCTACTTTCAGTTTAGTGTTAGTGATTTTAGCATCAAAGAATTTTCAAGGCATTGCAAGGATATTTATGAAGGACTGAATTGTTAATTTCAAAATGGTTACGTGGTTGTCTAAGTGTGAAATATATTTGCCATTTTTGTAGTCTCTGTGAAGTGTTATTCGTATTTGCATTACTAGTGGCCCGTGGGGGGGATGTATGTATATATAAAAATATTTTTGGGTCCTTTGCCAATCACATGCCTGAGAAATGTCAGCTTTTGTCAACCATGTTTATAATCAAAAGCTTGCATCTAGACATCATGACAAATGGGGCTCTGGTTACTAATTGATGTTGTCCCTGCAGTGATGCAATAGCAGAGATCCGAGCGATCTGCATCGAGGAGATCGGGGTGTGGATGAAAATGTACAGTGACGCGTTTCTCAACGACAGCTACCTGAAATATGTAGGCTGGACCATGCACGACAAGGTGAGGTTGATTATTTCCCAACTGTTTGACACACACAGGAATGAAGCTTATGTTGGTCATTAATGGTGAAGCCTCATTGTTTCTCTGCTCTCTTCAACAGCAAGGCGAAGTGCGGCTGAAATGCCTCACAGCTCTGCAGGGCCTCTACTACAACCGAGAGCTCAATGCCAAGTTGGAGCTCTTTACCAGCCGCTTCAAGGTGAGAGCCATCTGTAGTTTATTTCATTCCAAATGCATAGAGGGAGAAAGCAGTATTGAGTTAGTCTCCAAGTAAAGAGCAGAATTTCATTAAAGTGGGATGGAAGAATTGTTTGTAGTTAATTGTTATTTTTAACAGTGACCAGATATTTGCTAAAATTTCATTTAAAATATCTATCCGTCCATTATTAATTATTTGTGCCTCAGTATTATTTGAAATATTTTCATGTATATGAGCTTATGTAACTTACCACTAACTTTCTCTCTCCTTTCAGGACCGCATTGTTTCCATGACACTGGACAAGGAGTATGATGTCGCCGTGCAAGCAATAAAACTACTCACACTTGTGTTACAGTAAGTATGCATCTTCAGACATTGCCTAAATCATGATCTGCATTTAGATAACACACAACATGGTAGTGTGTTAACATGATTCTGGTGTTTGCTTTTCCAGTAGCAGTGATGAGGTCCTGACAGCGGAGGACTGTGAGAGCGTCTACCACTTGGTGTACTCAGCCCACCGGCCGGTCGCTGTGGCTGCTGGAGAGTTCCTTTTTAAAAAGTGAGACTTACTTTCACGTCTGTTTTTTAACTTTGAGACAAACACAGTTGTGCCTCACTCCAAAACCTCTGTATTTCCTAAACCAGGGTGTGTTTTGGACAGTAGAGATTAGGGCAACATAAAGCATGCTGAGCACATGAGTGCAGAATAGTCTAAGCATAGTGCTGTGAGGTTCAGGATCAGCATAGTTTTTAGACTTACAGGCTTTGGGCAAGCCTGAGGCTTAGGCCATAGTTGAGCCATATTTTTGGTATACATTTCTTTGTATATTGCTTGTGGGTACCCAATATATCAGCCAAGACCTGAGGAGGGTGAAGGCTAATTCATGCTTCCTCCAAATCCAGCCAATAGAGACTCTTCAAACTGCTGCTCATGTGGTGTCACAGGCAGTGTAACACGCATGGAGGAAAGTGCTATATGCTCTCTTCCATGTGCATGAGTTCACAGATGCCCTTGATTGGCTAGTATTGAGGTGATTGATGGAAGGAGTGTGCTATCAGTCCAACTTGGAGAGCATGGCCAATTTTGCTCCCATGGCTCACGGCTATGGATGGCTGTGGCATTTTCAGGATTTTAACTCGCAATCTCATGACAATAGGGCGAACGCTTTTCCATTGTGCCACTATGCAACGTACTCTTGCTCTTCTCCATATTGGCCACCACCTCCTGTCTGTCACCATGTAGTGGGACTTCTGGTGTGTTGGGGTATGATGATGTGTGACTTATCTGAGCTGTCCTGTAACATATACACATTTCCCCAAATTACAACTCAACACTCTGGCACAGTGCTGACTGCCAATTAATATCAAAGGATTGTCAGGGCAATTCAGCAGTTCAGGAACATTATAATATAGATGATATTTTGTTCCCTGACTCCTTTTTCCCTACTCATGTGAAATTAATGTGATAGAGGGTCCACAGTGTGCTCCTGTTCTCTATGTGAAGATGAAATACAGGGTCAGGATCTAAATGACGTTTGATATCCCTCACTGAAACATCTTTGTTTTCCTTTACAGGTTGTTCAGCCATCAAAACATAGAGGATGACAGCATGCCTAAGAGACGAGGTAGACAGAGTCTGAATGCCAATCTCATGAAAACTACTGTTTTCTTCTTCCTGGAGAGTGAGGTGAGTCACAGCAACCCATTCAGTCTCATTTCTGTGTTGACCTAAATAATGTATTTTGCTGTAGTTGCATGAGCAGGTAATCATCATGTCAGGGTGTTGAACACCTTTATAGACCAAACATATATTTAAAAAAAAATTTTTTTAACAAGGTAATGACTCAATATGTCCAGACATTATACGCTCACTATTTAACATGCTGTCTCGTCTTCAGCTGCATGAACATGCTGCATACCTGGTGGACAGCATGTGGGACTGCGCCTCTGAGCTGCTGAAGGACTGGGAGTGCATGATCAGTCTGCTGCTGGATGAGCCCCTGCCTGGAGAGGAAGGTCTGACCCTCTTCCATCTCTCTTTGACCATTTAGCATTAATACAAGCCTTATTTTCCAGAATATTTACTTGCTTTTTACATATTTGTGTTTGTGTTCAGAGAAAGCATGCTAGGTTATATTATACTAAATGTGGTAATTAGTTGATCAGATGAATCAGGTGTTTTTGATTCCTTAACTGGCAATGGGCACCACAGATGTAGATGTATGAACCTGACCTCAAGTTCTTACAAATTCAAGTGAGCAAAGGAAATGTGGTTAGGTTACACTTTCATGCAAATGAAAAAAGAAAAGGTGAGCGTAATAATTTTTGTAACTAACAAATTGATCCACATGAATTGTTCATGTGAAACATGGATTTTTATATGGACCTCATTGTCAGAGTGTGTTAAAGAGATGTACATATCCGATGGGCATATGTTCCCGTTGTGGCATTGTGCTGAGGCTATTTCAGTGTGAAAGTGTCTCTAATGAAACACATCCTGTGCAGCTCTGACGGACAGACAGGAGACGGCCCTGATTGAGATCATGCTCTGCACCATCCGCCAAGCTGCAGAATGCCATCCTCCTGTGGGCAGAGGCACTGGCAAGAGGGTAAGAGTCTGTGGTAATATACATCATTACCATTTCAAATGTGTGGAATTCAAATTAAGCTCAAGCAGAATCACGAGTGTTCATGCTTTTCAAGAGAAGACTTTTTGCACAAAATAAATGATCAAACTAAGGGTGGATTCAAATTACGATATTTCAGAGTACATTATAAGTTGTGCATGTACACACTGTTTTTAGCAGTCTCCTCTTCTTGTTCCAGGTATTGACAGCAAAGGAGAAGAAAACGCAGCTTGATGACCGGACGCGTATGACTGAGCTTTTTGCAGTGGCAATGCCACCTTTACTTGCAAAGGTAAATACTGGTGTGGCCTTTTTTTTTTTTTTTTTTTTCTTGCATACAAGATTTTTGGGGAAAGAAATCAGGAAACATTTCATCTATAGATAAGTACAAATACCCTTTCCCTTGACAGTATTCCATTGATGCAGAGAAGGTGACCAATCTTCTGCAGTTACCACAGTTCTTTGATCTAGAGATTTATACAACAGGCCGGTTGGAAAAGGTGAGTCCCAAAGCCACTTTGTATATACGCAGATTAGACATGAAGAATACAAAGTCATTTTGTTCACTGGCTGTAGATCTGTCAATAGGCAGTATTTAAGATGCTGTCACTGTTCTCTCACCTTCAGCACCTGGAATCACTGCTGAGACAAATCAGAGAGATTGTGGAGAAGCACACTGACACTGATGTGCTGGAGGCCTGCTCGAAAACCTACCACGCCCTCTGCAATGAGGAGTTCACAATCTTCAACAGGGTAGACATCGCCCGCAGTCAGCTCTTAGACGAACTGGTGGACAAGTTCAATAAGCTGTTAGAAGATTTCCTTCAGGAGGTGAGGACGGGCAACCTGATCTCTGTGCAGTTTAATGCTTGTGCATTGTCTCACTGTCTGTTAATGTCGGCGCATATCTACTCTTTCCTGCTTGAATTAGATAAGCCAAATAATCATATTGAAGCTGTTGATTTAAACATTCAGATTTCTTTACTTCGATTTTGATGTTTTATCTTTCTTAGGGAGAGGACCCAGATGAAGATGATGCTTATCAAGTCCTATCCACGCTAAAGAGGATCACTGCTTTTCACAAGTAAAGATCTACATTTTATAGTTTACATTCGTTTCTGTTATACAACTGCAGCTGTTTGTCATTTCATTTATTGGACTTGTACCCCCTGCCTTTCTCCTTAGTGCTCATGACCTCTCGAAATGGGATCTGTTCACCAGCAACTATAAGTTACTCAATACGGGCATTGAGAATGGGGATATGCCTGAGCAGGTGACTCCTTAAATGCTGGGGTTTTTTGTTTGTTTGTTTGTTTTTAATAAGCTTGTTTGTTTTGTTTTGAGTACAAAGTCATTACAATGAGTGGCTGACTCAGTTTTTGTCTGCCTGACCTGTTTCAGATTGTCATACATGCATTGCAGTGTACACACTATGTGATTCTCTGGCACCTAGCCAAGGTCTCTGAAGGCAGCTGCAAAAAAGTAAGGCTGTGTTTCTGTTTTCTTCCATTTTGGTAAGTTATTTTTCTTTTCTTGTTTTGTAAATTATTTGCTTTGACAATTGTAGGAGGATATGGTGACTTTGAGGAAGCAAATGCGAGCATTCTGCCTGATGTGCCAGCGATATTTAGCCAGTGTCAATACCACTGTGAAAGAGCAGGTCAGTATGAGAAATTAGATGTTCAATTTATTACTGTTGCATCTTTCTGTATCTTACTTGATGAATACACTTACTTGACTAGCACTTTCCCTGTAGGCCTTCACCATCTTGTGTGACCTGCTGATGATCTTCAGTCACCAGATCATATCTGGAGGGAGGGAGGTGCTGGAGCCTCTGGTCTACTCACCAGAGGCCTCACTGCAGTCTGAGCTGCTCAGCTTCATCTTGGACCACGTGTTCATTGACCAGGATGACGATAACAACAGCACAGGTTTAACATACAGCCTTGTTAAACACTGGAGTAAAATCTATGTGGAATGGGCAGACCATCCGGTTTTGGCTTTATTGTTTTTAATGCTTGCAGTAGCTGGCTGAGGTGATTCCTGAAATTGGCTTTAGATCATCAGTATAGATGATAACGGGTAGATCAGTTTGTGAAGTGCAGTGTAAACATGGAGTTGAATGACCTTTTGACTCCAGCTAAACTCGTCTGACATAAGTGCTTGTTAAGCTCAAAGGTATATACGGCTTACCTGACACTAAAACTTGAAAACATTTTGAAATGTGTATATAAAGGGTTGTACATCATGGAAGATTTTGATAATGTGGGTTTCAGTGTAAAGTTAGTGAGTATAGTGTGTGGCTTTAATGACCTTAATCCCTTAAATATCTGTATATTCTAAATGTTTTATAAATGATTTTAAAGTAGCTGTGTTTCTGGATTCCCTGTATCTCACAACTGAACTTCCTATCATATCCACTGATCATTATTGATGCCGTTTGCCACAAGAGGGAGACAGTGTAGCTGTATTTATGAACCTGAAAAGGTAGATATCAACATGAAATATTTAAGATTATGCATTTATTTTCTATGCTGGTCTTGTTTGAACAGATGGGCAGCAGGACGATGAAGCAGGCAAAATAGAAGCTTTACACAAAAGACGCAACCTGCTTGCTGCTTACTGCAAGCTCATCATCTACAATGTGGTAGAGATGAAGACTGGTGCTGACATATTTAAGCAGTATATGAGGGTGAGTCTCACTGTTTCATTTCATAATTAAGTTTCTTCAAGCCTTAACCCTAACACATAGCTAATTCCTAATTTCTGACTGCCCTTTTCCTGCATCAGTATTATAATGACTATGGCGACATCATCAAGGAAACCATGAGCAAAACAAGACAGATTGATAAGATCCAGTGTGCAAAGACGCTCATTCTGAGCTTGCAACAGGTAAGTGTGTGTTTATTCCAAACCAAATAATCCATTTTCTTATGCACATTGAATACATATTGAGAGTTACATGGTCCTTTCCCTTTGTTTTATATAGTTGTTCAATGAGATGCTGTCGGATCTGGGCCCAAGCTTTGACCGTTCATCTTCAGCTTTCTGTGGCATTAAAGAGCTGGCCCGTCGCTTTTCTCTCACTTTTGGTCTGGATCAACTCAAGACCAGAGAGGCTATTGCCATGTTACACAAGTATGTTCCTTCTAAGCCATTCCTATTTACTTTCCTGTGTCACTGGGATGGATTTGTAGTGGTCTGTACATGAATCATTGTTTTGCACTCTGCATTTGGCTTTTAGGGATGGTATTGAGTTTGCCTTCAAGGAGCCGAACCCTCAAGGAGATGGGTATCCCCCTGTAAACCTGGCCTTCTTGGACATCCTCAGTGAATTCTCATCCAAGCTCATGAGACAGGACAAACGCACTGTGTAAGCTCCAGTTCTTAATTTCATACCTGTGATGAAGCCATGTTATTTAAAGGAATGTTCAAGCATTCTTAACTTAACGGCGCTTTCTCCGGGTTTTGGCCAATGAAGTTTGTTGTGTCATGACATAAGGTAGAAACCACTTCTCTCTTAATTTACAAAAACTGAGGAACTCATGAATTGTGTATAAAATCATACACTTCGATTATGAGTAGGTTTTGAGAAAACTAGTTTTCCGTTCTTTACCAGGTACAGAAAAATATGGCAGCTCTCATCTGTGGTTATAACATATACATGGCAAATGCAGTAGAAGGAGTAGGTTGGGGGGGGGGAGAGACACTGGTGTCAGCTGCTGAATTTTAAACTTGCAGATTTTTCATTAGTCTAACAAATGTTACATCTGTGTTCCATTGTTTTTTTCTTCTATTGTGCATTTAAAAAGTCTAAATTTTCCTGGTGTGTTGTTCAGTGATTTAAACAATGTGCTAGTATTACTGCTGATCGTTTCTCTTTTTCTCTTCTCAGGCACATGTATCTGGAGCGCTTCATGACATTTCAGATGGCGTTGCAAAGGGAGGACTGCTGGCTCCCACTCATATCCTACAGGAACTCTCTACAGGCTGGTGGTGATGATGATACCATGTCTGTGGTGAGCGGCATCAGCAGCCGTGGTTCCACCATTCGCAGCAAAAAAGCCAAGCCTGTCACAGGAAAGAGGAAACTGTCTGAAGGTACCAGTCTCGGATTAAAGGCACTTTCACGTGGATTGTGTATGTTCAGCTGGTTTACTTGAACCATAAAAGTAACTGTAGCTAAGCTAAGGCTGCACAAAAAATCAAATTAAAATCATAATTGTTTCTCAATGCAATTTGATTCTGTGCCATTGCATAAATGTGGTCAGTCCGTCATATCTCACTCAAAACTTGGCACAGAGTGTGTTTATCAAGTGTATAACCTTGCCATGATGGATTATTTAACCATCTGTTAATATTGCTAGCTTCCTTTCAACTTTGGGAGGACATACTGTGCTCTTGGCACCCTCATATAATTATAGGTTCATGCTAAATGGCAGTTATTTTGCTCCTGGATTTACACTCTTGAAGTACAATGTAGCCACCATGTAACAATTTAATATATACATATTGTTCCTTACACATATTATGTGAGAATTGCAATCTGAATTCTAAGCCAAAAACTTTATTCATTCATATTGTATGCAGCCCTACTCTGATTCCATAACTTTGCGTTTTCTTTTGTGTAGCAGAGGAGAGCAGCAGCAGCAGTGAGGTGTGGCTGAACCGAGAACAGGGCATGCAGACACCGGTCATGATGCCTTCGCCACATCTCACCTCCACAGTCATGCGTGAGCCCAAACGCCTGCGACCTGAGGACAGCTACATGGGAGTGTATACGATGCCACCTGAACAGCAGCATCCACAGCACCACACACACCCGCACACGCCCCAGCCTCACCACCACCAGACCCCCATGGACTACAAGTAAGGGCAATAGTTAAAATTGTTAATATAGTTAAAATAGTTAAAATTTAATTAGCATTAAAATGGCTAATTAATTTAAATTAAGTAATGACAAACTTGAAATAAGATTCAAACGGGTTGTGCATCATTCTATTGAAATGGTTCTAAATCAGTAACCTACACATACATGTTGCCTTGCTGCTCATTTTTGTTGTTTAAGTAACCAAGACATCAACAAAACAAAATCTGTTAATGAAGTTTCATAATGGATTTCGTTGAGTGTGCCAATTAATCGTTGCAGTGCGACTTTTAATGGCTCAGAAGCTATACTGATAAATGGCTCTGTTTGTCTAAAACAAGCAGCTTTAATTTTATAATTAAAGATCACATAAAACTTTTGTTTAGTGGCAAAAGCCAGTGGAAAGCAGCACTGATGGAAAAAGTATCAGTCACTTCTCCTCTGAGCAATAAGTAATCAAAAACTGGTAGGATGAGCACTGGGTCATGTGATTTATTCCCTGCTGCTGCACTCAACACCACAGCACATGTACGACAGTCATTTATTTGTTGAAAAACAGAAATGTTGTAACTGTACATACGTAATTCTGCTTGACAGTATTGCTCCTGTGTGTAGTTCATGCAGTACGATTGCCTCTGGTGTTTTTGCAGCACGCAGGTTACTTGGATGTTGGCCCAGAGGCAGCAGCAGGAAGAGGCTGCCAGGCAGCAGCATGAGAGAGCCATGAACTACGCCAAACTGAGGAGCAACCTGCAGCATGCAATGTGAGGGAGCACATACTAAATGTGTTTACATGCTTTAATAATGCCTATGATGTAAAGAGGTGGGGTTTGTTTTGTTTTGTTTTTGGGGGTTTTTTTTTGTTGTATTTAGATACTGTTTGACATTTTTGATGATGGTGTACCTTTTTTTAACTTCCTTAAATCAGAAATCTAATTGTTAGTTTTTAAGTTTTAGAAGTTGATGGGCCTTTCAGGATCAGTTATACCAACTGTTGTTCAGATAGCTGCATTTGTTTTGGCCTCAGAAAGCCTTAGAGATACAGAAAGCATGAGGTCTTACGCCATGTTGTGTTGGACTGTGATCTCATGAATATTTCATATGAGACATAAGGGACCAAGTGATTTTAAGATTTACCTGCTATAAAGAGCTTTGTTAAATTTTCAAATAAATCAATCCATATTTAGATTTTTTTCTTGTTCTGGTACAAAAAATAGTTTAAGAACTTGTTTGACAACTGTTTGTCTTTTTCAGACGTCGAGGATCAGGCCTAATGGAAGATGATGAGGAGCCAATTGTCGAGGATGTAATGATGTCATCAGAAAGCCGAATTGAGGATCTCAATGAAGGCATGGACTTTGACACAATGGATATTGATCTGGTAATGAACTCTAAATGTTAGTGGTAATGTATTGGCAATTTGTAAAGTATTCTCTGTACAGGCTTCCTTTATAATGTCTTTATATGCTCTTATTTTATAATATTTATATCTTTATTTGACAAAACATTGTCAGTCTGGCTCGGCTGTGGTTTGTTGTATGAAAAGAAAAAAACAATGATTGGGGGGGATCTTTATTGTTAATGTACAATCTTTTCTGTCTTGTTTTGTAGCCTGCCTCGAAGAATCGACGAGAGAGAACAGAGTTGAAGCCAGACTTTTTCGACCCAGCCTCTATCATGGATGAGTCTGTAAGGACCACTCATTTCCTGGGATATGATGCTTTTCAGCGGTAATGCGGGGAACTAAGCTCCACACTCTTGCCATGAGAGAACACCACTAGATGGCACTAATAGGAGTGATTTCTAATAGACAGCGCAGTTCTATGGTGTACTCCATGTTGTGGAGTATAAACAGCCTCAGTCTAAGAAATGTTAATTACATTTAAAGAGAATCAAGGGCCATTTGTTTGGTAACACTGAACTCACACTGAATTTAAACATTTTCTTTTGTAGGCCGTTGGAGTACCCATGTTTTAGGATAAAAAATGGAGAAAATCTTTTTTGGGGGGGAAAAAACTTTTCTGTAATATTAAATTGATTTTGTAAAAAATATACACAG
The DNA here is from genome assembly GCA_028570945.1 of Gogo arcuatus. NCBI lineage: Eukaryota > Metazoa > Chordata > Actinopteri > Siluriformes > Anchariidae > Gogo > Gogo arcuatus. The sequence goes on from JAOTRR010000038.1 coordinate 17,096,623, forward strand.
GATCAGTGTAGTAACTGATTAAACAAAAACATCTATTCTTGTTCACTAGAGACTTAAAAGATGATATAGTGGCTTAGTCATGAAGTTGGCGTTCCTTCTCAATGCGAACTGTTGGGGGCCGATTGAATGCCATGGATTGTTGGACTGTTCTTTGCCATGTATAAATATATAAAATATATTTCAGAGTTGAACGTCATCTTGTGTGAAGAAGTGTATGTGAACTCTCCTAGAGTTGTGGTATTTCTTGAAACTGGGGTGAATGCATCTTCTTTTTTTAACTTAAAGATAACTATGTTATGTATAGCCCTTTTGTAATAGTGAGTAATCAGGTGTAAAGTAGTAATTTATAAGCAGGTTATTGCTCATCATAGTGAGTGATGTGATATATTTTAATCTTCTTAACTAATATGTAAAATGGAGGACATCCTCCGCCTGTTTATATCTAGTGTTTAGTTTCGTTCACCTCCCTTTGAGAACGATAACAAACATGCAGCTTATAGTGTCTGTCTGTTAATAACAGTGAAAAATCAGAGATATAAAGCTGAGTTTATGGTTCCCACAAATCATCTCCCCAGATATTAGATCCATACCCTTCAAAGGGCAAAACTAAGGAATCGAAAGGAAATCTCTCCAGTAGTGCCATTGTGTTTTGTCTTGAATTAAAAGCAAAGATTACTGTAGTAAGTCTGCTCCATTGTCTTCTCCCTGACATTCAGCTGAACAGTGATGTAGACGTGTACTTTAAAAAAGTTAAATAATTTGAAGAAAAAAAAAAGTATCAATTGGTGCTGATTTTATAACTCCATTTAGGACTTTTCTTACTTTTAAGCTCCAATTTAAAGTTGAAAAGGAAATAAAAAATAATGTTAAAGCATGTAGCTAAGCACCAAGGAGGGTTTTTTAATTTGCATTTTATATGGTGTTTTGTTTGTGTGTTTGCTTTTTGTCAGGTTTCTGGGTTTTTACGTTTTCCTAAATGTAAATTTGGTTGGCTAAGCTTCACATTCAGAGTTATTACATTCAGCTTTAAGTTTTTTCAATATCAAAGCTTCAGTGTAACACAATGTAATACTCCATTCAAACATGAAAGTATTTCGTGTTGCTTTTGGGCAGCTTTATAAAGTTAAATTATCACATCTAGTGGACATTTGTATATCTAAACATGTTTTGTCAGAGGAATACCTTTTAACCATTCCATGTCTTGGCCTTAAACATGCCTGTACAAAAGGTTTTCAATTTTTCAATATTATGTTACTTTTCTTGTTTTGTGCAGATTTCTAATTATTTTAGAACAGTGATCACCAAGCCTGGTCTTGGAGATCTACCTTCTGCAGTAAGCTGTTTCAACCCTAAACTAACACACCAGCACCAAATAAATCAATCTACCTGATTAGCCTGTTTGATTAGGGCTGGAACACAATTGTGTAGAAGGGTAGATGTCTTGAACAGGGGTGAGCACTGCTATAGAAGCCATGTTCCCAAATAGCATGAGTTGAATTATTGAGTTAGAAAGCGCAAGACTATGAAAACTGGCACCTATTTGTCACTCACCACTACATTGGCAAAACTGCTGAATAGATTGTGTAAATATATGTGCATTTTAACAAAAACTTAATTTTCTAGTGTTTTTCCCTGTTAGTGTTTATAAACCTATGATCTTTTCCCTGTTCAAAGATTTATGCTGATACATAATTGTTTCCTGTCCTGTCACTTACTGTACTGTTTCTGATTTCTATTTATCTGGAGACAGTAAGTTTTTGAATAAAAGTAAACAAATCTTTTTCGTGTGCTTCTTCCCCTCTTGTATTCTGATTAATTCCAGGTCATTTAATGCTAACTGCTCATTTGTGATTGGTGTGTGTCCCCAACCACTTTAACAGTTACACCTGTCATTCATGCATTAGCCAGTTATGTGGCAGCAGTGCAATGCATAAACTCATGTAGATACAGATCCGGAGCTTCAGTTAATATATTAACAAAAATGTGACTTGAGCCTGTTTGTTGGTGCTGGATGGGTGGTTTGAGGATTTCAGAAATTGCTAGTTTCCTGGGATATTCAGGAGTCTCTAGAGTTCACACACAATGGTGCCAAAAAACATCCTATGAGCAGCAGATCTGCATGGGGGAAATGCTTTTGCTGATGAGAGGTCAGAGGAGAATGGCCAGACTGGTTTGAGCTGGCAGGAAGTAACTCAAACACACTACAACTATGCTGAGCAGAAAAGCATCTTGGAATGTGCAATACCTCAAGCTTGAGTGGATGAGTTACAACAGCAGACTACCACAGTGGCTCCTCTTCTGTCAGCCAGGAACAGGAATCTGAGGTGAACGTACCGATTCACTGAAACTGGACAGATTGCTAAAAGACCAGGCCCCCAAGTTTTATAACTGTCCAGTTTCAGTGAGTCTGTGCCCACCGAATGAATTATTAACTGGGTTTGTCACAATCACTCAACCACAGATGAACAGAAAGGTTGAGCAGCAAAGTTGCCAGATTCAGTGGTTCACCCGACAAGACAGGTTCACACACTTTGGGTTGGTTTGCCAAGATTTAGACAGTGTTTACAAGATACATTGTTAGTGTTATCTTGCTGTCTTGCTTATTCATGGAAATAAAATGAAATATTCTCCACAGTCTATCATTCAGCAAAACATTGCTTGATAGTCCCTCCTGTTTAGTGAATTCTCATTTGCTGATAATACGAGGTGCAAAATTTGGGGAATGATTTCCCACAAAAAGTCATTAATTCTTGAATTAACCATTAAAAGATATGTAACTGTTACTTTTATATTGAAGTATTATAATCATTATATTTGGATTCATAGCGTAGGTGTGGACCGTTACTGGCGGAAATGCGTCACTCTAGTGTTTTGTTATGTTCCTGTAATGGCGGAACACACGGAGGGAGAAAGCGTTGGGTTCAGTGCTAACAGGTTAGATTTTAACCCATATCCACTGACTTGACCATATCCATTGACTTACCATATATTCAGTTAGTAAATAACGCAGGTGTGATTTATACATTCCAGTTAATAAACTGACATTTTGTATGAATTTGAGGATGTAGGAGGCTACCGCGCTAACTTGCCTAGCATAGCATAGCATGCTAGTGTAGTTACTAGTTAAAGATGGACAGTACGGAGGCTGCACGTTTCTGATATGTGCTGTTTTTAAGTCGATGGTTGTATCCAGCTGTAGTTAATTAGTAACTGTTTTTGCGATTTTCATAGCTAGTTTTGCTATTTTGTAAACAATCATAACACAGGGTATCGTAAATAGACGTAAAAGTGGGATGTGGCTGATGTGTTGAATGAATGAGACCCACCTTACTTTTCTGTTTGTGTGTGTTTTTTATTATTTTTTTCCCCCCGGTTGTATGATTCCATGTACTTTTTGTGTAGCAGTAGGATGGCGCAGCAGTCAGCCCCCCGGTTCCCCGCCGCTGTCCCTCCAGTAGCTGGGGTATTACCACGGAGGCAGCCGTTACTGAGCACTCCCACCACTCCGCCGTTCCCCGTGATTAGAGGCCCTGCTCCTGCAGCGCGAGCCCCGTTCGCGCGGATGCCCTTTGACCCCAGCGTTCCGCCGCCGGTTGGCACCGCCCATTTACAGGTGTACCTGTTTACACTTCACTGCATTACAAACAGATTTATTAACCAAATGCACTCACATGCACCAGGATCATTGGTTGGATTTGGTGCTAACCTTGTAATGACCATGTTTGCCCACTTCAACCCTGTTCATCAGTGGAAAGGGACCAGGATAGGACCACAAAATGATAACTGACTCAATGAAACATTATCGGCACAATCGTGACTGACATGGTAGCACGGTAGTATGGTGCTGCTATAGGAGTGGATTAGATACAGCAGTATCTAGCAGTGCTGCTGCTTCAGTTAGTTGTTACAGAATTTACAAATGAAAGTTTTATAAATGGCAACAGGGTGGCACAGTGGCACAGTGGTTAGCACTGTTGCCTCGCAGCAAGCAGGTTCTGGGTTTGAACCTTCCTGTAGACAAGGGCCTTTTTCTGTGGAGTTTGCATGTTCTTCCTGTGCCTGCGTGGGTTTCTTTCAGGAGCTCTGGTTTTCTCCCACAGTACAAAGACATGCAGATTTGGTCAACTGGCTGCTCGCCCCAGTGTCAGCTGGGATTGGCTCTAGTTCACACATGACCCTCAGTGGATAAACAGTATAGAAAATGAATGACTGAATAGATAGATAGCAACAATGGGAGCACTTTTCTTCCTAAAAGCAAATTAAAATGTTTCTATTGCGCAAAATGCATCCTGACTCCATCAGTGGTACAGTCTTGGGTGGGGGATAAGAAAGTATAACCTCCTTCAGTTCTATGTTTTTATTTACCAGGACCTAAATAACAATTGTGTGGTCCTCACCAACTTCTATAAACAAACAAATAACCTCAGGTGATGACAAAAAAAAAAAGACAACAGATTTCGATATGTTTGCTGCTGCTTTGATAACCAGCCCTTTCAACTAACACTATCCAGCCAACAGCATCCTAAAGTTAGAAATGGTCAGTGGTGAAGGACTAGAATACAGTAAACACCCATTGTGTATGGGGTTAACCTATTAAATGTAACTATAAACAGTGGAAAAGTGCAATGTGGTGTTTGTTATTAAATTAAAAAATTGAAATTGTTGGCAAATCACTGTGGTATAAGTAGACCACAACAGACCATGCAGTTATATGAAATTAATCCACTTCGGACTAGTAATGGCTGTGCAAGTCATCTATGGCACATATTACCATTATTAATATTTGTTCATTTCAGGATACTAATGTAAACACTACTGTGTAACTAAAGTTTGTTATTTCTATTGCTGTTTTTTTGTCCCCTAAGAGACCACCGTTCATTCCACCACCGGTAAGTGCCATGCCTCCTCCTCCTGGAATCATCTTCCCTCCTGGTATTCCACCTGCAGCTTCGCCTGCTGTTGCTCCTTCGCTCACCTCTACAGAGGAGATCTGGGTGGAAAACAAGAGTCCAGAGGGAAAGGTATTGTGCTTAGAGTCTAGTCTTCATATGCTGAATCAACCAGTTAGCTATATACTAACTAGTCTGTATACTAATGTATACTCATCTGACATGAAGGGCTGTATTTCTTGTGGTGATGCTTTAAGACAGTATGATTTCCTGAAATCTTTGAAACCGAACATACTTTATTGTGAATCTGTACTCTACGCAAGAAGCAAATTTTGAAGCTGGCATTGTAGCAAAAAAGCTGGAAGTTTTGTTGATGATTATAAATTAAATGTTCTTTTAAATGAAACGGCTTCACTTAGCTGATAGAGAATCTAAAAAATGAAAGTTTTGCTATTTTTATTCAACAATAGATAGCAACAGTGGCAAAGCTTATCTTCTTAAAGCTAATTAAAATGTTCTATTGCGCAGTATGCGTCATGACTCCATCATCAGTGGTATCCTGATGGAGGACGATTTTGTTTACACTCTTCTAATAGGCAGTTCGGCAGAATCCCAAAATGTCTTCCTGTTAACTATTTATGTGCTCTACATTTATTCATTTAAATGTAATTGAGTCACTATTGCCCAACACATTTTACACAAAATGTGCCCCCTCTTTTCCTCCTCATGTAATTCATTTATACTTGCATCCTGGGAACTATAAAACAATCATGCACTTCTGCTCCTCGTAACTTGGATGTAAACGCAATGTTCATTGGTCTGTTCTGTTCTAGGCCTTATTTTTCCGCATCACCCTGTGCACCAGTTCTGGTTTAAGCTCTAAGCTGCTTGCTTTCATACAGGTGTATTACTATAACGCACGCACACGAGAGTCGGCTTGGGCAAAACCCGACGGCGTGAAGGTGATCCAGCAGGCCGAACTCACACCTCTGATGATGAGCCAGCCTGCAGGAGTGGCATCCAGCAGCCCCAACCCTTCAAACAACCTCCCATCAGCAGCTGCTGCAGCAGCCTCCAGTACCACACACACCACCCAGGTTTCTTCCACAGTCATGAGCTCCACCTCCACCCCCAGTACGAATGTAGTCTCACCTCTCCTACCCACTCCTGGAACAGGTAGATATTTGGACATTCAGAGTAGGAACATTCTCACATTCTGACAGCTTTTGTTTATTGTTTCAGTAGCGTGACAGCTCTGTAAATGTGTCCCAATATGTGGCACGGATTGTTTGTCTTATACATCCACTCCAGTTTTGTACAGGGATATCTCTGTCATGCCAAAGATGGATATAAATATAAATATTAATGCTAAATAAGATGTCATTTTGACTCCATTTCATGTAATATCCTCTCATGGTGTTTTACAGTTCCAGAAGGTACAGAGCTGTCATCTGCCGTAACCGCCCCCCACACTGTGGCCGTAACCCCTGTAGTCGCTGTAAATGCCCCCGCAGGAGCAGTCACTGTCACGACAGGGCCACAGCCACTTCCTGTGGCATTACCCCACACTGTGCCACAGCCCACAGCCACCATCCCAACATTCCCCCCAGTCATGGTGCCACCCTTCAGAGTGCCTCTGCCTGGATTGCCCATTCCACTGCCCGGTAGGTTGAGTCTCTCATTTTGATGACAACTGCAGCGACACCTCTTTTGAGCTCCATCTGAATGCCTCCTCCCTCTTTCCCGTGATATTAATTTTAATCTTCAGCCTTCCTTTCTTTCTGTTGAAAGTGGTAGTTGCATCCTGTAATCATTTTTTGATTGATAGAGCTTTGCGAGAGTAATCCATAGATGGCAGTATTACTCTCTGTATTATTATTATTATTATTATTGTTATTATTATTATTATTATTATACAAGCAGATTACATAATTGCTAGTTGCCTCAAAAGTTTAGGCTTGGCATATATTTTAGAGGCATTTTTACGTAATGATAGTCAGTCTAATGTATCAGACTGACAGAGAAAATTGTTATTACCAACACAGAACCTGTTGGCTGTTTGACCTCCCGACTGCAGACACTGTGCTTGTTATCTGTGAACTGTAGTTGACGTCTTTCTTTCTCTGACCAACGGTCTGTGCTTGCTTGATTCTTTTAGGTGTAGCAATGATGCAGATAGTCAGCTGTCCTTATATAAAGACTATCTCTCCCAGCAAGAACGGTAATTCCCTCTCCATCGCTAGTTGGCATGCTGATGACTGTTGTGCATCTATGCTTTATGTATTGTATTTACCTTGTAGTTTTAAAGAGCCCATAATTTCCAACCAAAACCTAAAGACGCAAAACCTATTTTTTGTTTCACAGTGCCTTTAAATACAGAGAGCCCAGGCAATACATTTACAGCTTCCACCATCTCATGAGCTTACATTTTCTTGTAGCTATGAATTGCTGTTCTTGTGTCAAATTTTTGTGCTTCTCTATTTTTTTGTAGTGATTTATTCGTGGTATATTTGTGATGTGTGTCATTGCTGTGGCATGCATTGTTGTGTTGTCAGTGTCTTGCAATTCTTAAGGTGACAGCCAAACTGAAGCCAGGGATCACTTTGTTTTTGTTCTGGCCTGGATTTGTTGCCAATGTTTGTTCAAAGTGTATTAAAGATGTTTTCCAGATAATCACCAAATTTCTGAAATAGTACTATAGATTCTTGAGGGCTAAACTGCAAGCAAGGTAAATACACATGTATGCCCTTTTAGGTGTAGTGTTGGTTGTGCAAGAAAAAAAAAATCCAGTGATCGGCAGTTTTGTGGATGGAAATGATGAGAGCGGTCACAGGAGATTGGCCAGACTGGTTTAAGCTGACAGGATACTCAAATGGTAACTCAAGTGATAACCCAAATAACCACTCTTTACAACTGTGATGGGCAGAAAAATGTTTCAGAATGCACGTCAAACCTTAAACAAATGTGTCCTAACAGATTACAGAAAATCCCAAAAATAGACACAATATTTAGAGAATTGTTTGTTTGTTTATTTATTTACTTACTTACTTACTTATTTACTTACTTATTTACTGTAGATAGCTTGTCAGCTTCAGGGACCAAGATCTCACACAATGAAACAAAAAAAGTAGTGCAAGGTTTTTACTTTAATATTGAATTCTAAAGAACAGCCAGCAGAATATCGTGGGGAGGGTTGCCAGGTTTCAGCAAAATTATGTTTAACAGCCAGCCTATTAAAGCTTGTGTAAGGGCCAAAATATCAAACTGATCAGTGAGTCTGAATTAGAATAAAATTGTGAACAACATTATTTTTTTTCATTCAGGAATCAAACAGTTTGTGCTATTTGTCTTCTGGCCCGTAATCAGTATCAGTTTCTGACCACAGGATGCCGTTGGCTGGATATTTTTGCTTGGTGGACTATTCTCAACCCAGTGAACTTGAGGTGTATAAAAATCCCAACGTTATTATACCTAATTCACTAGAACCAGTTCAACACACACACACTGATGAATGATCCATAACCCAAATAACATCTAGTCAGCAGTAGTGCTTTTCTCCTGATGGAGGGAATAGAGAATGGCAACATAGCAACAAATGGTTTACACCAAGTGATTGTATACCTATATAGTAATCTATAAGGTTGGGTGTACCTGCTGGCAGTTTGGTTAACAAAATCTATCTCATTATTATTATTATTATTATTATTGATCAACGTGATAACAATACAGTTTCAAAGGCTTATTGAAGTTGCCTTCACTCCACTGGTTCCTACTTTTTATTCTGTCACAAGTTACTATCAGCTTAGTCAGGGCCACTGCTATACCCTCACTTTCCTTGTCACTGGGAAGGAACACTTATTTTTTTAATGTGTTTTTCACAGGAAAATGACTTTCAGCTTTAATTTAAGTGTATTTACATGAGTATAAGAATTACAGCACTTTATATGTGTATCCTCCCTTTTTAAGGGACCAGTAATTGAACAAAATAATAAATTAAATGGTCATTTTTTTAATACTCGATTGCAAATTCTTTGCAGTCAACGAATGCCTGGAGTCTAGAATCTATAGACATCACTAGATGCTGGGTTTCCTCCCTGGTGATACCCTGCCAGGATTATATTGCAGGTGTCTTCAATTCCTGTTTGTTCTTGGGGCATTTCACCTTCAGTTTTGCTTTCAGCAAGTGAAATGCATGCTCAGTTGGCTTCAGGTCAGGTGATTGGCTTGCCCACTGCAGAGCATTCCACTTCTTTGTCTTAAAGTCGGGTTGCGTTCGGCATATGCTTTAGGTCATTGTCCATCTGCCCAGTGAAGCGCTGTCCAATGAAGCATTTGGCTGAATCTGAGCAGATGTTATAGCCCTAAACACTTCAGAATTTATCCTGCTGCTTTTGTCAGCAGTCACATCATCAGGGAACCAGTTCCACTGGCAGCCCACACCATAAGATAAGGTGGTATGTTTGGGATAATAAGCTGCTCCTTCCCTTTTCCATACTCTTCTATTCCCATCATTCTAGTACAAGTTTCTCTTTGTTCATCTGTCCATAGGAAATTGTTCCAGAACGGTACAGGCTTTTTTTCTCTCTTTTTTTTTGGCAAACTCGAATCTGGTCTTACTATTTTCAAGGTTCACCAGTGGTTTGCATCTTGTGGTAAACCCTCTGTACTCTGCTGAAGTCTTCTCTTGATTAAGCTCTTAAAGGGTCTTCTTGATTGGGCCAACTATTGTGAAGGGTTTTTTTCTTCACCAGGGAACAAATTCTAGTGTCATCCACCACAAATGTTTTCTGTTGTCTTCCAGGCCTTTTTGATGTTCCTGAGATCACCAGTTTTCTCTTTAAGAATGTACCAAATAGTTGATTTGGCCACACCAAATATTTATGCTTTCTCTCTGATGGGTTTGTTGTGATTTTACAGCAATGATGGCTTGCTTCACTGGCAGTGACAGCTCTTTGGACTTCATATTGATGGTTAACAGCATCGGGTTCCGATTGCAAATGCCACACTTGAATTCAACTGTAGACCTTTTTGTAGTTAACTGTGAGTGAAATAATGAGGGAATAACACACACCTGACCATGAAACAACTGAGCAGCCAGCTATCTGAATACGTTTGGCCAATACTGTTCACCCGGTTTGGATGTAAATACTTTCAAATTAAAGCTGAAGGTTTGCACTTTGAGGTCATATTCATTATTTAAGGTCAAGACCAACATACTGTGGTAAACAACTAAAATAAAAATAACTGTCAGTGTCCAAATATTTATGGACCTGACTATATAATTAATTGTTGAATTGAAGACACAAATTTGAACAGTGTAGGAAAGGTCTCTAGAAATAGAGTTCTCGAGTTCTGGGCGTTGTTAACCCAATATGTTTATGGCAAACATATGTGTGTATGTGTGTGTGTTTTCTAGGTATGCTTCCTGGCATGGCACCTCCCCTTTTACCCATGATGCCTCCTCAGATGACGCTAGCAGCAACCTCATCCCCACTATCAGGAGGAGATTGGTCAGAGTTTAAAACAGCAGAAGGGAAGTCCTACTATTACAATAAACGCACACTGGAGACCACCTGGGACAAGCCTGAGGAGCTCAAAGACAAAGGTCTGGGTGTGTAGCAAGGCAGAGTGATCACTCCCTGAAACGGGCCGGTGTTGAAAACTCAAATAAGGAATAAGTGAATTAAACTTGATTTCTAGACAAAATTTATACAGTGTTCCAGCTAGCTTTCCAAGAGGGCAGGGCGCCAATGATTATTGCAGGCAATTTTTTGTGCATTAAGGGCAACCTTGCGCGCATCACTATAGACAAAGAATCTATCATGCAAAATTAGCCATACTGGGCAACTA
>JAOTRR010000038.1:17111328-17121884 GCA_028570945.1 Gogo arcuatus
TGCTTGATGCAGGCCAATAATTTGACCCTTCTGAAATACAGTAACATCTTTTCCACGACCATGGAATACGTCTTCCGACGTGGTTGTTTAAGAAACGAGAAGCTACTCACTGCATCAGTTAGGGTTAAAAAAATTGTCAGCTGAAACACATTAATTACTGCAGTAATTATTCAATCAAAGGCTCTTAAGTGTTTGCTTATTTAAATCCAAATGGTGACTTTTTTTTGGCTGGGCAGTGTGTTAAGAACATAACATTTAATTTGATAAGTTCAAACAGGGTGCTATGTAACAAACTAATGTGCAGATTACTTCATGCGTGTTTTGTGCTATCAAGGGTAGGTGCATTATTATTTTAAAATCCCCTCCTTGTTGCCCTGTCCTCCCCTTGTTCGACCAGTGGCCACTTATATGTGGATGTCATAAACTTCCTAGTTGTGAGGGAATGTCAAAGAGAACATCTTCTAAAACTGTGTAGAAATGGAGCAATTCTAAAATATGAATAAACTGTACTGTAAAGGCAATGGTCTGTTTATTCAGTCCGTATTAATCCTGATGTACACTGTTATACATGATCGAGTCTGTTTTTTAAACCAGATTTGATGGTTGGCAATAAATGTTTAAAATCAAATTTCAGCTGCAAGGTCCACTCTTTGGCATGTAGAGTAGTTGATGTTTTGATTTCTCATAGTAATTAACTGCCTTTTTTTTTTTTTCTGGTCGGTTGAGCTGTGGCAACATTATGCTCCTCTGTATATTTCCTGATCATCCAGACAGTACAGAAAATAAAGGATGTAGTCGCTGCCCTTGTAGACAACTAAAGTGTATGATCACAGAAATGTTTCCTTGGTGAAGAAAAATTCCTTCACCACATCCAGCCAAGTCAAACAAACTTGTAGGCCTATCATTGTCAAAGTCTACAATCAAGAGACCCGTTCATGAATGTAAATACAGAGGGTTTACCTCAAGATGTAAACCATTGGTAATACTCAAGAACAGAGCGGCCAGATTAGACTTTGCTAGAAAGCCTGCCCAGTTCTGGAACAAGATTCTTTGGACAGATGAAACCAAAAGTAACTTGATGATGGGAAGAGAAGTGTATGGAGAAGGAAAGGAAAGGCTCATGATCCAAAGAATTTATTGATGTGACTGCTGGTAGAAGTAGCAGGATGAATTCTGAAGTATACAGAGCTATACTTTCTGCTCAGATTCAGTCAAATGCTGCAAAACTGATAGGAAAGTGCTTCACAGTACAGATCGATAATGACCCAAAACATACCGCAAAAGCAACCAAAGAGCTTCTTAAGGCAAAGAAATGGAATGTTCTTAAAAGGTTGAGTCAGTCAACCCAATTGAGCATGTTTTTCTTACTGAAGACAAAACTGAAGGTAGAAGGACTCACAAACAAACAGCAACTAAATGCATGGCAACGCATCTCAAGGGAGGAAACTCAACATTTGGTGATGTCCATGGGTTCCAGATTTCAGGCGGCCGCTGACTGCAAGGGATTTACATCCAAGCGTTAAAATTGATACTTATGTTTATAATTATATTAGTTTGTCCAATTACTTTTGAGCCTGTGAAAATGGAGGGACTACGTAAACAAAAGGCTGTAATTTCTAAACGGGTAATGCAATATTTTTGTTAAACCCCTTGAATTAAAGCTGAAAGTCTGCACTTCATTCACACCTTGATTGCTTCATTTCAAATCTATTGTGGTGGTGTACAGAGGCAAAATTATGAAAACTGTTGCTGTCCAAATACTTATGGACCTGACTGCAATACCATTTAAGGACTAAAATTCATAATGTGTCCTCTTTTTTGAGCTGCTTGCTAAGTTTTTTGTTTTTGTTTTTTAACTTGAAATTTTTATGTTGGGTGTCACAGATTAGAGGAGGAGAAGGAGGCAGATTTGGAGAAGGAAGCAGCAGTGGAGGCTGAGCTGAGAGCAGCAAGGGAGCGAGCTGTTGTTCCACAAGAGACTCGGATGAATCAATTCAAAGATATGCTGCTAGAGAGAGGGGTAAAACCAAATTACTCCTTAAACACACACTTTGCTCTATGCTTTATTCGTATTAACACGTCAGCTGTGGCTTGGGTAGGCCAAATAACCTTTTAAGTCATATTTAATGAGATTCTGATTTTTTCATTATTCTTAAAGGGATTTCTTTGCCTCTGTTCTTGAAAGGTTGAACCTGTTGCTGCCTTGAAGCTTTAAGTTTCAGTAACATACTCTCCTGACCTTTCAACTTACCACAGTAACACTGATCAGTCTCGTCTCATTTTCTCATCAAATATGAGTGTCACTTATCCCCTCACCATGATCAGTGACAACAGATTAGATGGTTCTCACATTAAAAAGTAAACTGCTCTGTTAAGTATGTGCTTGATAGCTTTTTAAGGTGCTTGCCAAGAGCTATTTGCCCTTTGCCAATGTGTTCCATATGACAGATTAAAGGCAGCTTTATGCAGTCAAAAGGAGCAGACATCAAGGTGAGACCCTCCTCCCCTTTTAGCTCCTATGTGCCTGAGAGAGACCATAATGTAGCAACTAGAGCAGCCACTGCAAAAGATGTAGTGGATCATCCATCAATCCCCTTTTTGTCCCTGACTAATTACCCCACTCTTGTCCTTGCCAATTAGTGTGGGCAGAGAGCTGGAGGGAGGTGCTGGGCTACCCTGCCGTGTGTGTTATTCATTAGAGATGCTGATGTGGAGGGGGATGAAACACGGCAGGCACACACCCTGACTTCAGCACTGTGGGGGGACATGCTCAGAAGAGCTCACCCGCTGAATGTCCTGCTCGTTAGAATGGGTGTAACTACAGAGGAAAGGGGTATTAAAAGCTCTCATTTCCCGTTCTTTGTTTCTGTATTTGTTTCTCTCTGTCTATGCCAGGTTTCAGCATTTTCTACATGGGAGAAAGAGCTACATAAGATAGTTTTTGACCCTCGTTATCTGCTTTTGAACCCCAAAGAACGGAAGCAGGTACATGCACTTTGTTCAAAGCTGCACACTGTTAAGCATTTAAAGACACACATACCTCTCCCATTCACATGTTCATGATATGCACAAAGTAAAACATTTACATAAACAGCTGTCATAAACATTAAGAATCAGCACTGTTTACTTTTAATTTACTACTTCTACTTACAATGGCTCTTAAGTGAATGCATGTTTTTCAGCCTTATCTTCATCCCCTGCATCATTTTTTATAAACGTTGCTGATGAGCAATTCAGTAAAATTTTGTGAACTTCTCTCTTATTTGTCTTATTCTGAAAGGACCAATTGTACATGAAGAACACTTCTGTTTGTCTTGATGGAAGTAAACAACAGCCTTTGGATCATTTATAAATGAGTTTTGAGTGAACATGTTTTCTGCTACAGATGCAGTAAATATAGATTAGACTAGTAAAAAAATTTTTTAAAGCACTTGGACCACTTCATGGTCCCTGAATCCTAACTCACTCTTTGTGCAGGTGTTTGATCAGTATGTTAAGACGCGTGCTGAAGAGGAGAGGAAAGAGAAGAAGAACAAAATAATGCAAGCGAAAGAGGACTTCAGGAGGATGATGGAAGAAGCCCGACTTGGAGTCAGGTGAACACCAAGACCAACTTTAACACTTGTCTTCACTTTCCTTACGAAACACATCAACAGTGATGCATCAAAATACTGCCAAACTTGACTTTTTTTTCCCAATATTTTCTCATTGATTTTGTATGGATGTAAGACATTACGAATAACCAAATAGTCAGCATTAGAATACTAGCAACTCGAATGTTTAGCCATTTATTCGAATACTTGTGTCTATCCCTAGACCATACGTATATAATGGGACGAAATATCGTGCCAATAGGATGATGGTGAAACACACAAGACAAAACAGGAGATCCTTTGTAAAGTGTAAAGAGTACAAACTTAAAATTGAACTGCAAATGAAAATAGCAGCAATGCACTACCACAGTCTGTAGTGTACCACTGTTTATTAATATTTTTTATGTAATACATATGGATATTCAATTGAATTTTGCCTCTTTTTTTGTTGTTTGTTTGTTTGTTTATTTATTTATTTAGAACTACGTTCAGCGAGTTTGCAGCCAAGCATGCTAGGGATACACGGTTTAAAGCTATTGAGAAGATGAAGGACAGAGAAGCCATTTTTACTGAGTTCATGACCTCTCTCAGAAAGAAAGAGAAGGAGAACTCAAAGAACCGAGGTGAAAAGGTGAGCATGATATCCATAAGAGTCTTAATTTCCACTATAGATGATTGGAGGGCACTGATGGACTTTTCAGCAGGTGGTTTAATGGAATACAAATGAAAAAAATAGGAATGACATGGATTAGTAGACACAGTCCACAAACACTTACTTTAGGGGTAACGTAAGTAGGACATTGGTAGTTCCCTTCATATGTGCCTCCATGGGTTTATGCAGGCTGGTATGCGGTAGTTATGCTTAAATAATGGGGGACTGTGCTGATTGCCTTTGGCAGCTAAAGGTCAGCAATAAAACATTAATAGCAACAAAATGTCACCTGTTGGGGGAGGGGTGATGGGTGCGGAGGTCTTCACAGAGTGGGGTTCACCAGAGGATGCCAATCTACAGCAACTCTAAGGCTGTTTTAACAAACATCACTTATTCATAGTGTAATGACCAGTCAGACCAGGGCACAGGAAACTGTCCTTTAAATCAGGGCTTCTCAACATTTTGCAGCCAGGGACCCCTTTAACTGTCAAGTAAATTCCACAGACCTCCTCAGTACATATTTATTTCATGAACATACTACAACTAGTACAACTATCACACACAGAATACATTATGTCCAAATCAACATGAACAAGTGTTTTTTTTCCTATTACCTTGTCATTCATGTAAGGTGAACTTTCAAGTTCTTATGGCTAAAAATATGCCAATACAATTCTAGTGAGGTTATGCACTCACTGTCCACTTTATTAGGAACACCTGCACACCTGCACATTCATGCAATTATCCAATAAGCCAATCATGTGGCACCAGCACAATGCAAACAGTCATGCAGATACAGGTCACAAGCTTCAGAGAATGTTCACATCAAACATCAGAATGGGGGAAAATGTGATTTTGTTTCTTTAACCATGGCATTGTTGTTGGTGCCAGAAGGGCTGGTTTGAGTATTTCATAAACTGCTGATCTGTGATTTTCACATACAGCAGGCTCTAGTGTTTACACAGAATGGTACGAAAAACAAAAAACATTGAGTGAGTGACAGTACTGTGGGTGGAAATGGTGAGTTTCAGCCTGCAGACCCTCTGCACACAGGATATTTTTTTGTTTTTCACACCATTCTGTGTAAATTCCAGAGACTGTTGTGTGTGAAAATAACTGAAGCTCTCGACCTGTATCAGCATGACATTTTGCATTGTGCTTCTGCCGCAAGATTGGCTGATTAGATAACTCATGAATATGCAGGTGTAGAGGTGTTCCTATTAAAGTGGACGGTGCCTATGTGGCATTGTTAACTGTAGAATAAACAGTTATTTATATAGCCTATTTACATGTTAGTGTTGAAAATGCAATAAAAATTTAAGTGCAGGTTAAGTCCGGTCTCGCCCTAGATGAGCAAGTCCCGAGTTACAAGTCATTCAATTCTACTCAGACTCCAATTCTTGCATCAATAACTGTAGCCTAAAATTACTCCATTGTAATGAGAGTTTAGCTTGGCAATGATGATGAAAAGCAGATTAGCGAGAATATAATGTCAAATTAATATCTGTCAGGTTGTTTATGATCCATGTTGTTTTAGGTGAGGCAAGACTTCTTTGAGTTGCTGTCTGATCACCATGTGGATGGCCAGCAGCGCTGGAGTAAAGTGAAGGAGAAGATGGAGACAGACCCCCGGTATAAAGCGGTGGAGACGTCAGCTGCACGAGAGGAACTTTTCAAAAGCTTTGTGGAGAAGCTCGCCAAGGTACAGGGGATTTATTTGCAATTTAGCGTACCAGATGGGCAAAACTCAGACCAAACGATTCACATTTGGGTCATGATGGACAAAAAGGACTTAATGCAGCTGTTAGAGCAGAGGTTCCCCCACCCCAAGCAGCTGCCCCCTAAGAATGTACACGTGCCAAGTGGGCAAAACTGACGATGATGATTTGTGTTCTAAGCTACTTTGCAAGAGTATAAAATCTGTTTTCTTTGCATATGCCCACTCCTCATAGGAGGTAGTGAAAAAAATGACTAAACACTGTTATTGTTTATCACCTTTCATTTAGTTATATAGAATTTGCTGGGGGTTTTTTTGTTTGTTTGTTTGTTTGTTTGTTTGAGGCATTTTCTGGTTTCAGGCCCACTATAACCTTGCAGTGGCTGTCAGGAACAATAGTTGAGCTGGGTTTGTCTCCCTAATGCCTTCCCCAGAACTCAAACTCGGAGAAGGAAAAGGAGCTGGAGAAGCAGGCACGGATCGAAGCCAGCCTGAGGGAAAGAGAGCGGACGGTGCAGCGCTTTCGCTCTGAGCAGACCAAAGAGATTGACCGTGAACGAGAGCAGCACAAACGAGAGGAGGCTGTGCAACACTTCAAAGCTCTCATGTCTGATATGGTGAGACGTGTATGCAACCGCTGGCTAAAAATCATTGCGAATTACTTGGACAGGTGTAAAATGCTGCGTCACACTCCATGTGTGACTGTCCACAGCAGTGTATTTTACACTTTTCCTGATTTACAAACTTGGATATGTTATTCTCACCAGTTAACTGATGACATACTTCATCAGCTAATTATCAACGCCTTCATGAATCAAGTCAGTCAGACTCCAGTTTCTTGTTTTCACATCTGGTTTAGCTCATTTTCAAGCCCTTTGCATGAGTTAAATCAGCTATTTGAGAGCAGACATAAAGTGCCTTTCAGGTCTGTCAGCATAACTCTCACGACGTAATGGAAAAATAAACAAAAGATATTAAAAACCATGTGACTCTGAAGAGTGACAAAGATGGGAAAATGTAGGTGTTTAATTGGTAACTGACAGCTGGCCACTTGGAAAACGTTAAAGATATGATGAAACCATAGTAGCGGTTAGCCCATTATTCCTCATGCCTATGCTGCTGTGTGCAGTATTTCACACACAACAAGATGTTTGAGATTGCTTCATAGCTTTTTCCGGTGCTTCTAAATGCCAGGTCAGATCATCAGATGCCTCCTGGTCTGAGACACGACGTTCCCTGAGGAAAGACCACCGCTGGGAGTCTTCCTCATTGCTGGAGCGAGAGGAGAAGGAGAGGCTTTTCAGTGAGCACATTGAGGCACTAACTAAAAAGAAGAAGGAGCTGTTCCGCCAACTTTTAGACGAGACAGCCATGGTACAACCACTATTATCTGCTCTTTCTTTTTATGTATATAAATCTTGTGCATCGCTGTGTATACTCGCGTGTGGATGGAACGCAAATAAAAACATGATACCAACTTGTTTCCTCCCAATAGATCACACTAACATCAACATGGAAGGAGGTCAAAAAGAGCATCAAAGAGGATCCAAGGTGTATGAAGTTTTCTAGTAGTGATCGGGTAGGAACACTCATTACTAAAATATCGTTCATTGTATTAGGCCTTGAAGAATCATAAAGAATTGTGCCTGATTAATTTAGTGTTTGAGTCTGCTTTGTGGTGTTTGCAGAAAAAACAGAGAGAATTTGAAGACTACATTAAAGACAAACATATTTCAGCAAAAGCAGACTTCAGAACTCTGCTGAAAGAGACCAAGTTCATCACATACAAGTAAGTAGTTATATAACCGTGGCCTGCCATACAGCAACGCTGAACAAGATTTGACCTGGGGATACACCAAATAAAATCCAAATATCAGAGATTATGCAGTTAACATAACACGTGTTCATGGCATGGAATATTATTTTTAGAATTATTTGAAAAATACGTTATTGGTACTTTGAATGAGTTGTGTATAGGGCCCAACAATTTTTCTGCATAGGCCAGGCTTAAATGTGCTGCTATGTGAGACACTACGATAGAGCATGGGAGACTGTCCACTGCTCTCCAGAGACACTGTGACAGTGTGTGTGTGGGAGACTGCTGTTATCTAGAGACACTGATAGAGCATGGGAGACTGCACTGTTCTGTAGAAACACTGTGATGGGCTGTTCTCTAGAGACTCTGATAATCAGTCGAATACTGTGCACTGTTCTCAGAAGGCATGATGATAGAGTGTGGGTGACTGGGCTGTTCTCTAGAGACACCGTGATAGAGCGTTGGAGGCTGAAATCACTGTTCTCTAGAGACAGTGTGATACTATGGGACACTGCCCTGTTCTCTAGAGACACTGATAGAGTCGGGGAGACTGTATGCTGTTCTCTAGAGACACTGGGGTACAGGGCAGGTTTTCATAAGGCAGCTGTCTTGCAGCTGCAGTTGGTGTGCTAACTTTACTTTCAAAGTTTCACTGGTTTGCTATACCCATAAAATGTTCTGAGGCACACACTTAAGCAGTTTAAGGATGAAAATGTCGAGTAGTCTTAGTTTCTTCATTATTATGTTGTAGTGGCACATGACTATGGATGGTTTAAATTCTTAGACTCGGAAAATGTTAATTGCTTCAAAGAAATAGTTTTTTGTATGTACTCTCTTAATGGGTTGATTTCAGCCTCTTTAGTTTCATTACAAATTAATTTTGGTTTGATTTTTAATAGTGGAAATGATTCAGTGTGTATTCTTTCTCATCAGATCTCGTAGGTTGATACATGAGTCCGAGCAGCACCTGACAGACATAACGAAGATCCTACAGAACGACAAACGCTATCTGGTACTGGACTGCATGCCAGACGAGAGGCATAAACTCATCATGGCATATGTGGAGGAGCTGGAGCGCAGAGGACCCCCTCCCCCTCCCACAGCCTTCGAACCTGCCCGGCGTTCCACTAAATGAACTTCTAACTCAAATACACATACTCATACTCCAGACCTCTAGCTTTTGTCACTCATCATTTGCAGAGTGCAATCCATTGCTTAAATTCTTAAGGCCAGAATCGGTCACTGTTCTAGGATACAGGTTTTTGGTACCATTTATTGTTTGTTTCACATCTACTCTTCCTCAGCACATCGGAAGGAACTAAGGCTGGATGACCAGTGGAAGCAGGTGTGTTGATGAAATTCTGTGAAAATTCACTTCTGACCTGAGTGACAGCTGAAAACATCTGTCTGAAACGGTTAGACTGGCAATGCAATCTGGGTTTCCGTTCCAAACCCACCTGATCCCTCTAGTTCAATGGACATCTGCATTAGTTCTGCATGGCTAGCTGTGTTTGTGTTGTGCCAAGGAAAATGTCCTGGAGCAAGATTGGCAGAGCAGCAAAGACCACCTGTACCCCCCTAGTTTCAGAACCTGTGGCTGAATCATGGTCCATAAAATTTGCCATGCTCCCCATTGCTTTGACTTTTGTACAAATGGTTTGATTCTCAAAACCAGGATCCACAGTTTGTCTCTCATATTTGGAACTGCACTCATCCACTGTGGCTTTCATCTACTGAAGCACCTCGGTTCTTCTGTTGTTTTAACTGACAACTTGTGTAAAATGTAAGATATTTTTTTAAAATAATGGATGGATGTTAATTCCTTCATTAACCATGTGTAATGTTAGTCTGTGAAGCGGTGAGTGACCCTGTCAGTCTGCTGCTAGTGGGGTTTAATTTAATTGTTCAAATGTTTTTGAAAAGATGACCATTTTTTTGTAGCTTCAGTGTTTCTGTACAAGTTGACTGGAATAAAGGCAACCTACTTTTTTTTACATATTTAATAAGATCTCTTTATTCTTGTTAAAATTATATTTCAATGTATACTTTAGTTTTCTTACTGTAAAAGGGACACTGATGTAAAATACAAGCCATGCCTTAGTATTTACTTAGAACATAATTTATTTTTGCGCAAATACATTTACAAAACATTTCATCTCATATTTTACAGGTGTAATACCTCTATTTGTGGAAATAAATTCACACTATTTGGAGAATTGTACAAGGAATTTGCTAAATTAACATTCCAATCCACAAATGTGCTATTTACAGCTTCTTAATATCAGGAAAGAAGACATAAAACGTATAACGTAGAGCATAATTTCTCTACATAAAGTGTGTATATCTGAATCACAAAATATAACACATGAAACATTTCTCTACAGGAGAACTCAGCCAACAAACAAACCATTCTCATTTTACGATAAATAACAACGTGAATTTAATCAGTATAGTCCACAAATTGCACTCAACGATCTTTTGGGGGATCTTCATATTGTCTCACTTGTTTGAAACATGAAAGGAACTCTAATATCAGTAAGAAGCCTTAATGTTTGCAGGTGGAATCTTGATCTTTTAGCGTGTACATAAATGCACTGTATATGGCATGAAATATTGACTTCATCCTATGTAGAACGCTGTAAGTCCAATTCTGTGATTTGGCCTGTATGTCGAGTTCACGTGAGGTCACTTGGTTGCTGCTGAACTTCCTGTTGCGAGTGTCAGAGTTGTGTGTGTGTGTGTGTGTGTGTGTGTGTGTGTGTGTGTGTGTGTGTGTGT
>JAOTRR010000038.1:17127274-17141333 GCA_028570945.1 Gogo arcuatus
TGGTTAAGATAATGCCAATAGTGTGCAAAGCGTCATCAAGGTAAACGGTGGCTACACTGAAGAATCTAAAATATGAAACATTTTGTTTTGTTTTTAACACTTTTTTTTTTGTTTGTTTGTTTACCACATAATTCCATATATGTTCCATATATTATTTCATAGTGTTGATGTCTTCCGTATTGCTCTACAATGTAGAAAATAGTCAAAATACAGAAAAAAAACTATAAATGAGTAGGCGTGTCCAAACGTTTGACTGGTACTGTATATACTGAATTTGCATACATCACCTATATATTTGTGAAAATTTATGTATGTGTGAGTACTAAGATAAAGTTTTACAGCAGTTTGCTGAGCCCTGCATGCTGACAATGCAAAAGACACAAGTTACTAGTGTTTTCCGTTTATCACATCAGTGTGTAGTTGGTATGTAGAAAGGACTATTCATTTGATATTTGAGTGTAGAGTTTTGATGTAAAAATACCATTTTGATGAGATAAAATAGTTTTGGAGGAAATGTTTGCTTTTTCAAGGTGTGTGATTTTCATTTTGTGTGTGCCCTGGGGTTTTGTGTGTTAAATTTTGACAAAATGAGACAAAATTTCAGAAATTTGGTCTAAGCATTGGCAAAAAACTGAAAACCAATCAATCATGTCACAAAGCAAAAGTCATCTCAAACTGGTTTCATGAATATGATAATGAGTTCAGTGTTTTTCAGTGGCTGGATCTGAGTCCAACTGAACACCTTTGGGATGTGGTAGAATCCCATGGGAGATTCGCAGCATGAAAGTGCACCTGAAAAATCTGCAGGAATTGTGTGATGTTATCATGTCACCATGGACAGGAATCTCAAAGAAATATTTCCAAAATCTTGTGGAATACATACAGTGAAGAATTGAGGCTTTTTTGAGAGCAAAGGCCCTTCCCAGTATTAGCACAGTGTTCCTCATAAAAAGTGCTGTATATTCACAGCAGTGGTCTAATATTAAATAATTAATTAATCTTCAGTAATTGCTTTATCCTAGTCAGGCTTGAAGTAGAGCCTACCCCAGGAAGATGGACCACACACACAGGCATGAGGAAGAAACCAGTAACTGAACTCGTGACTGGAGCTGGAGGCAGCTACCTGCTGTGTTACTGACTGTCTAATATTTCTGGTATAACATTTCCTGTCTAACATTTTTGGTCTAATGCAGTGGTCCTCTTATCACACCTTTTCCAGTATTTATTTATTTATTTACTTACTTATTAAACAGAATCAGTGCTGAAGTGGTTTGCTCTTTCCATATTGACACTTTCGTCTTCAGTCTAGTTTTATGATAGGCTGAATTTATTACTATAATGTTACATACTAGTAGCTTATGTAGGGGGCCCCTTAAGGGTCATGGTGAGGATTTTTTTGGAGCGTCTGCGTTCCCTCACAATACTACGGACCTTTAGAGGGCTCTGTACCTATGTAATAGCATACCCTCAGAAAAAAGGATACTAAACTGTACCTTTTCTTGTTGCTGGGGTATGGTGGCACATTAATGTCAAAACAAGAGGATGCTAAAATACAAAGTGAAAAATATAAACCTGCAAGTTTAACATTTTGCTTGTGAAAATATCTCACTCATGGGCACAGAAAGAAGAATAGCATGTGCGTTTATTATAATATCTCGCTCAAACTGTCGTTTTTTTCCCTTATCGGTTTGATAGTTGTCCTGGAGAGCCAAGTGGGTTACCTTCAGCTGCTCTCTGAGCTCCAGTGAAATTTTTGCGCTCGTGTTTTGACATGGGGTTGGGTTTGATAATTTGGAGGCGGGCCAATGCCAGTTGTGTCAGAAAATGCTATTGGCTGACAACACTGCCATGGTGCAGTGGAGATGGAGCGGATGAGCTGGAGAAATATGTCTAGAGTGGAGTACATTGTTTTGACATTAATGTGCCGCCATACTGGGATGGTATCTTTTATCTTTTGGACCTTCAATTTGTATCTTTCACCTGGAAATGTGAATATAGTGTACCTTTATAAACATTTTAAGGTACATAATTTGACTGTAATTTCCTTTTAGTGTAAAACTTTAAGGGTACGCTGCATACACCATTCTAAGGCACAAAATGGTACATGGAAGTAGTAAGTTACCATATGTTATGCTATTTACCACAGGTAGTGTTTACAGCAGATAGACAGACCAAATAGATTTTCCTCTGAATGGCCACACAGGGGCACACTTGATCCACTTTAAGGTTATGATGGCAGCATCTCTCAGCTCTCATCTCCTGTGGCCATCCAGAAACTGAGTTAGACAAAGCAAGTCAAAATCAAACTATTTCAACTTGCACGTTTTCATTTTTTATTTCAACAGATTCCATTAAGCATAAAGACTGAATGTCATTCAATTGCATTTAAATACATTCTGAGCTATAAAACTTTGTTTCATTAACAAGTTCACAACTGAAATTGGTTAGATGTTACTTTTTTAAGGACTTGTACCTAAAATTCCCTGATATCATATATTCTTCACATCTAGTTAGGCTACATTATTCGCCGTCCTTCCACTTTCTTCCACGTCATGAAACATACTTGAAAGTAGGATGGTGCATTAGCTGTGTGCAGGAAATGCACAACAGTGGAACATGTGAGCTATCTGAATAAGAGGCAAAAGTATTTCATGCTGCAGTTTGCACCCTGTTGAGTAGACATTCTCTTGGTTAATTAGAGTGATTCGTCATGAGTGCAGTAACAGCTTCCACCTAACACTGCACTGAATGAGTCAAATCCAGGGACAGAGACTTCATAAATCATAAGCCTACAGAGCTGATATCATGACCTGTTTTGCAAAATTCAAGTACTTACATTTTGAGTGCTTGAATACACCACTTTCATTCATTTTTCCTTACACAAAGCTATTCAATCCACATTTCATTAAAAAAAAAACAGTCACATTCCACAAACCAAGATATCACACTGTCCAAAAACAGGATTCCATCCCATCAACCCCCTTCCCAACTGCTCACATACGAAAAGAAGGCACCACAGCTTATTAAATGAAACATTAACATAAAAAAGACGAATAAAACTACATCGTTGATGACTTCAGACCACTTATACCTCCACGTTCTCAAAGAATCAGGTAGCAAAGAATTATAATCATGTCCAGTGATTGTATATGGCCTTAGCATCAGTGTGCATGGCCATGTCCAAAGTCCAGTTCAGTTTCATTGACAGCTGTGCAGTGGATGAAGGGCTAGGGAATGGAACTGTGTCCTTTCTGTCGAGACCTTTGTCAGCTTCTTTATGGAATGCCCTTTGGTGTCACAAGTGCGAGCATTGATGAGAGAGTCAATGAAAACAGACATACAAAGCTTATTGACACCATCCTTAGAGTCAGATCTGTTAAACCTGATAATACTAATAAAACAGTGCACGTAATGGAGCCCTGTTTCAATTTTAAAACATCAGGCATTTCCTTCAAATGGAAAAGTAAATAAATAGAATAAATAAAAGGTGTTAAAGAGAGAAACAGCGGAAACGCGGATGTAGTGATGAAAACAGGACAGTAGAACAGGTTATGCAAAATAGCATAGTGCATCTTTTTCACACTCTTCAGTGCGCAACATGTCTGCGTCCATAATTTCGGTCTGGTCATGCTCTCTGTATCCCGCTCCATCGCACATTCCCAGCTTCTTTCAGCACAAAAAGTCCACATTCCACCAGCATCGTGGCTTCTGCAGCCAAACACTGGCCCCATGCAATGATCAGGCACTCCAGTCTGCCTGTCTGTGTGTCCATGCGTGTGTGTATGCGTATGTGTATGCGTGTGTGCGTGCGTGCGTGTGTGCGTGCGTGCGTGTGTGAGTGGCCACCCAAGTTGTGTCTGTGTTAGTTGACCTTATCCTGGAAGATATAGAGGTTGTTAGTGGCGGCTACGGCGATGATGTTCTCTGAGGGGTGCCAGGTGGTGTGCAGGATTTTCTTGCTGAAGTCCAGGCTGTCGACACTGATTTCGTCCTTGCGCCGCTTTCCACCCACACACACCTTGCGTGGCTTCAGGATGGCCCGTGGCTTGCTGTTCTCTCGTGACGCCTCCAGAGTCACGTCCCGTTTTGTATTGCGGTCAAACATTCGGAAGAAGTTGTTGTATGAGCCAGTCATGATCATGCTGCAAATCATGAAAAATATAACAGGTTGTAAGATTCAACATGTACTAAACTGACTAAATAAGTACCATAATATAAAAACAAGAACTTTTCTTGTTATATACGCAAATGTCTTTATCTCTTTTTCTCCTTTACAGTTTGTAGGATTTGACTTTATCTAAGCTTGTCTGTGTCGAGAACATATACAGGTCCCTGTACGTTCACATTACTTATGTTCATGGTAATCTTTAGGTCGCACAGGTGACAAGTAGTTGAATTTATTAGGGGAGGAACAATACATCATGACACGATGCATCGCAATGCAAAAATGTGACGATGTGCATCGCGGACATGTGTGATTCACATTGTGCAAATCAGCATTCAAAAATCGGTAAACCGTGTTCTTTCGTGGAGAGCCTGTGAGATCTGCACTTGGGAAGACTGATAGCCCGATAGCTCCGGATTCCAACGAACAACACAAGTTGTACATTATACGTTTACATGTTATAATAGTTAAAAAGAGCTCTTCAGTAGCTTTCAAACAACACCAAAGCACATGGAAAATAGACATTTTAGCCTACTTTGGAGCTCTATTTCTGCTATGGAGCTCATTATGTTTCAGTCAATCATGTTCAAAGTCCCTAGATCAGACACTTTGTTTATTCAGTCAAAATTCTGGGGAGAATTTATAAATTTGTTTATTTATTTTTAAGAAATGTTGAACCTGTAGTACATTGTTTACAATATTAAAGCTCTGTTCATAGCAATTTTTGATTTATTTTATTTATTTACTGCCAAAAATGCACATTTATTTGCATTGTTTATGATTCAGAAATATAAAAGGAGCCTTTTTAGTCATGCTTTTTCTTCATTAAAATTTTATTAAAAATATTCTGCGAATTTAATTGAATCATAATTGTGCGAATCGAAATCTGTGAGGCTGCTCAGTGCCTGCTCATAATTGGACATGCCCCATTTTCATGCCACAACCACACACAGTAACTGCATTTAGTTTCTTTCGCTTAGTACCAAATAAGAAGACTTTACAGAATAATGCGTGGCGGCCTGGGAAAGCCCTTCACATGATTTTGTGATCGTGAGGGTGAAGGTTAACACGTACTTCCTCTGAGGTATGTGAAGCCAGACAACCATATCTTTTCCAAATGCTACTTGTACTGCTTCACAGGGCAGCATAACACGCTCGGAGGAAAGCGCTATCTACCCTCTTCCACATACATGAGTTCACAGACATACATGATTAGCTAGTGTCATTGTGATTGACAGGGAGGAGATAATGCCATCCCTTCCAACCAGCCACGGATGGTTGTGGCATCACTGGGATCAGAACTTGTATCTCAACCTGAAGTAAATATCTAGTATTTTAACATCTGCTTACCCCCAAAAGTGAAAAGGGAGAAAATCTACATTTAAAAAGTCCATTCCAAGAGTGCCACAGGAGTATCACAGACATTTTGACAGCCAGTATCTGATTACAAACTGATTTGATTATGTATTTCTCTATGGAGCACCACTATCCAACAACTTGATCAAAGTCCAGGATTTTATGTATAAGGAAATCAGCCTGATCTACTTTTTCAACTTGATTCATATAGCACTTTTAACAATGGACAATATCACTGTTAAAGCAGTTCCACAGAAAATTGGATATGGACTTAAAATTTAGATCCCTAGCAAGGTTTTAGACATCTTTAGGCAGCCTGACTTTTTTAACCACCATGTTTGTTCATCTGGCTCCTACCCCAACATGATCTTTGTAGGAAGACAGCCAAAGCAATGTTAGAAAGTAAGTAAAAACATTTCCACATTGTATTTTGGTGAAATATATTTAGCTTTCTTTCATTTATAGTGTGAAAGTACGTATATTACTGGCAATAAAATGAACACTTTCCTAAGACCCAATTTTTTTGTCTTTCTGCCAGTTTTCCCAGACTGCCTCAAATAAAATAAGTGGAAACACACTCAAACAAGCAAGGACCATCTGCTGAAATCCATTAACCGCAAACGTACATAAATGCAGAGTCATAGACATCATAATAATAAAAACGATGAGGTGCACTCATAGCCAGTGCTCTGAATTTCCATTTATATCCACATAACAGTCCAGTACATGGATATAGATGGAGTAGCATGGAATAAATTTTAAGAGGGTACGAGGAATTACTAAACAAAATCACCATGTGACCGATACAGTTAAACTGATGACGTGTGATGCATTTTGGGTGGATGCCTATCAGTAGTAGGAATGGTAATGACACAAATTTATATTTTAATCATTTATGGTCCGATCTACTGTCAAGCAATCTTGCCAAAATATGATTAAACAAACTAAGGCATGCCTTCATTTGATGACAGGAGCAGTTAAATATGGAATTGCAGTGATGACTCTGTTGTCCTTTTATGAACATCATTACAACACAATTAATGTGCAAAATATGCTATTTGACATGAAATAAAGTTTTAGTGCAGTAACTGCACTATAAGGATGTTCGTAAAAATGATATATAATGAGCTGCACTGCTTGTGTGTGTTATATTAGCCTTCCACAAGTAAGGATTTGGATCTTGAAAATATTTCAAGGACAGCTCAAATTTGAAGTCCACCCCCTAGCTACACCTCTAATGGATATTGGGACAGCTTATGTAATGTAACATATCAAATAATGGAGAAGATTCTGGGCTGTGGGCTGTGCTTAAAGCTGGCCAATAAAAACCCAACTAAACTAAACCCATATACAGTATGTCAAACCCCTTATCAACCACACCTTGAAAAATATCCATTACAATAGCAGATGAGATATTAACATGAACGAAACTCTTGGTATACTGGACCCATAACTTGAAATATTCATTTCTAGATGTCCATTCACTTCTATTAATAACTGCTGGGTAAACAATGTGTAGAGGGGATGTCATTGGTATTAATCGTGAGCAGCTCTGACCTGTCTGATCCGTTCCAGACACACTCAAATTTGTCAAAGATGCAGTCGTTCTCATACAGGGAGCAGAGTTTACTCCTCAGGTAATCATGGACCTAAAGGAAGGAGCACATACAGACAAAAGCAGAACACATTTCATCAGAAAACCTTCTCATTAAATCAGAGTGGTTCTCAGTCATGGCATTGTAGGAATTCTGTAGCTGATAGTTTGGTGATGAACTGGTTACCACCTAAATCAGAGTTGTCACTTTTATTAGGAAATAGGACTGTAAGAGAACACGGAGGTTTTGCCTTCCCATTACATCCTTGTACGTATCATGCCATTAACTGTGATAATGATGTGTTGTATGTGCAAGTTAGTATGCTGTTCGTTTTTTTCTACCTACATGTCTGGGCATGATACAGTCGAACCAATTCTATTGGAATGTGTAAATCCCTTATAAGAAAAACACACAAATGAACACTTACTTTAAGCAACAGATCAACATTAAATTTGAAGAATCTCCTATTTTACAATTCTTTTTTTACCATGCTATTTGGTCTCTATACTGCACCCATCTTAGCATCTCCTATTTCTCAAAGATACTA
This sequence comes from Gogo arcuatus, assembly GCA_028570945.1. NCBI lineage: Eukaryota > Metazoa > Chordata > Actinopteri > Siluriformes > Anchariidae > Gogo > Gogo arcuatus. Next base: position 17,134,938 of record JAOTRR010000038.1, read on the forward strand.
AGCCAAACCATGTGAGGAGGAAAGCAAAATGAAGCTTCACCTGATAGGTCTCCAGGGGTTTGCTTTCCATGTTCAGGTCCCACACTTTAACCGTTAAGTAATCCCGGGTCATCAGGTAGCGTCCACTATGGCTGAACTTGACATCAGAGATGGATGAGATGATTTCAGAAAAGAAGGACCGGTTGCTTGGGTCCTCAGGCTCTTCAAAGACTGCATGAGAAGATATTGAAAGAAAGCAGAGAAATTGTTGATTCCAAGTGGCACAATCTTTGCAAAATTCTCAACTCTCAATGCAACCCGACAAAATTTTCTGAAGTAGGTTTCCTTCCCACCACAACCCAGATTGGTCACCAGTGCAACAAGACATATCATCATTTTTTCAGTTATTCCCTCCATGCTTTGTGAATTGGCCTATGCTGCCTTAGCAGCATATCTCCATGACAAATAAAAGCCATGAGCACAGGGAGTGATGACAGATCGCTGTAAAGGCACAAAGCTCTGGCCACTTGGGCCTGTCTGGTTTGAATGTGTGTGTCCCAGACAGACATTGTGTCACCTGTCATTCCACAAATCCATCGAAGTGCAAGTTAAGCTGCATATCGTTCAGTAGAGCATAATGAGTTCTCTGGGGAGTCATGCTGCAAGTGGAGAAAAGCTGCAGGGGGTCTCCGTGGCACAACACACATTGATTTTTTAGAATATTCCTCAGGACAGGACTAAGATTTATTAGTGTAGGAGGAAAGCAGGAGGAGGAGGAGGGAATAGCACACACACACACACACACACACACACACAGAGCTGCACAAACCCTGAAATCGACTCACACAAACACACACTATGCTACCAGATGATTTCAACAATGTTCTGTTTCCCCAGACAAGCTGGCATGTCTGTACACTACATGTTGTCACACCAGGTGAAAATAACAACTGTGTGTATGATGGAGGGTAGCATGCCCACCTCCTCAGATGCTAGAGGATGTTTCTGAAACAACTCCTACAGTCTCCCCCAAGGCCACTCCTGCCCCAGGTTACACAATGCAAACAGCCTATTCAACAGGATGCCTGTGTGTATGGAGCTGCTACCATAACCATAAAGCTCAGCAAATCCCTGGATTTTTTCCACCTCTTAGATTTCCATACACGCAGCTCAGCGCCTTAGTGCATTGATTTATTTTTTCAAACCGACGCTTAAATGTCAATGTATTCAATCTGATTTTAAAATGCACAACCCTGCCCATAATCTCGACACAGACTCCGAGGAGATCCAAAGCCCAGAGGAGATGTAAAAGAAATTTATCTGGGTCCAGTTATCAAGTCAGTCACATGTATGGATTTTTCAGCATCCATCAAATCATTTCAAAATGAAATTAAGGGGGTTAAGCCTTAGCAAACATAATTATATTAAATATTAACATAAGCTTCACCTTCTTTGTCCTCTGGTGAAGGTGGGAGGTGGGATAATCCCTGTCACGGCTGATGTGCTGTTTGGTCTCTTGGGAAAAGGACTGAGTGGAAAGAGCTGGGCCACTCTATGCATTTGTAATGTCTGATTCAGTGGAGAATCTGTGAATAGATCTTGCATGGTGCTAAGGCTCTATCCAGATGAATTTAGGATACCTTACCCAGAACATTGATCAGTACCTCATTTCATTCTGACCTAAATTAAACAGAGTTAGAAAGAAGTGGCTGATAATTTTACTTCCTGTGTAATTGTATTGTATTGTACACACAGGGACGCATTTCTGGCTTCCTCTGATGTTATTAATGTGATTGGGAAGCACACTATTGTTATCCATCCACTTTTTTGCTGCGCTTCTTCTCCCGCAGTTTTCGAGATATTAACCCCAAACCAACTTCAACTCGTCTGAACAACGGAACTGTTCTCTTGTTTTTCTATCATTTTTTCCCCCACTGAAATGAATGGAGTTTCAGGAAACAAAGTCTTCCTACTCGGTCATGCTTCATCAGACAGCCACCAAACTTAATACGACGACTCATCCAGGACAACTCACTCAGCACGTACATGAAATCAGCTATGACCTGCACTCATCTTTTTCTTGCTTTTATCCATCCCTTTTTCACCACAGAGAAAATCGTAGCGTTTTGGAATCAAAGTCTTCTGGCTCAGTCATGCTTCATCAGAGAGCCACCAAATTTCATTTTGTAGCTCAGACCTACTCACCCAACACATCCATCCATCCATCCATCATGAGCCCCACTCGTCTTTTTTTTTGCACTGCAGAACAATCACACTCGCACTTTCTTGCGGGTCTTTTTCTAATTGCTATGTTTGACTTTTACTGTATATCTGCTTCATTTTAATTTAAGTTTAAGTTTAAGTTTATTTGATTCGTCACATAGTTCACATAGTTTGTGACAGGGGAAGAAAACCAACTAATTTTCAACCCCTTTGATTTGACATAGATTTTTTTTACACCGGATGCCCTTCCTCCCCAACCTTTCTGGGCTTGGGACCGACACTAAGTATGCACTTGCCTGTTGCAACCGCAGTGGCTGGGAATTTTTACCTAATCTGCATGTCTTTGAACTAATTTAAAATTAAGTTGGCAGCCCTATATATCCTGCTGCCATTTGGAGTGTTGCTTAAGCACATCCTCAGAACAGACAACAACCACAACAATGGAAGAAATTGAAGAAGAAATTTGAAGAGGAGCTCACAGAGCTTGACTGTATTTCTGTTGACAGGAAAAACATGCATTTCAGGATATTCATTCTTTTATCTGTTTTATCTGTCATTTATCTACCATTTTAACTGTTTTATCCTGGCAATACACCCTGGATGAGACACCAGTCCATCACAGGGCAACATGCACACACAAAATTACACACTAATTCACACCTAGGGGCAATTTAAAGTGGCCAGCTCTCCTTACAATGTTTTTGAGAGGTGGGACGAAATCAGAGAACCCAGAATAAACCCACACAGACACAAGAAGAACATGTGAAACGTACTGAATTGAAACCGAATGTAGAATAATTGGCAAAAATTGCATTTAATAGTTCGACGCAGAAACCTACTGGCCAGTGATGTTTCGTCTCTGACGTGCGAGGCTTGGAGGCATGAGGAAAACAGAGGCTTTCATAGTCACGTATAAATATGATACATGATAGAGGGGTGTAGCTGAAGAGCCGCACTGCAGTCATTCTTCTGGCTCCATGTCTTAGCTGGCTGAATCTTCAACAGGATAGAAATTTACAGCTACGTAATTAATTCACAATTCATTCATCTTCAGTATCTACTTTGTCCTGGTCTGGTTCATGGTGGATCCGAGGACTATCCAAGGAACACCGGGCATGGAAAGGCACCGGAGAATCCAGAGGAATGCTCAGGATCACACTGTGGACCCTGGAGCTATGAGGCAGCAACACAACTCGCTGTTGCCACCAAGATGCACAACTAGCTTTCTAACTTGAAATGATGTGACCTTATGCTACAGATGAATTCCTATGTTGTATAAAGTTCTAGAGGAATTGCGTGAGTACTCACACTTGGAGTGGTTATCGCAGAGCGCAGCGGCCCTCATGTCGCACAGACGGATGGAGCCTTTACTGCTACTGTAGACAAACGTGTTGCACTGGTAAGGGTGAAACTCTGCTGCTGTGATCACCTCTGTCAGCTCCTCCATGTTGGCTGGCTTAATGTCCACAATGTCTAGAAACACTGTTCAGGAAACGCTTTAGGGTATGACAACATATAATGTAATTTTTTTGAAGTGCGAAGGAGATTACTATTACATAACTACTACTCCTCAATGTGCTTATTTTGTGTTAGCATACATTACTACATCACAGAATGCTTAGAGTGTGGAAGATTATCTGTGACTAATATAGAAATCCCTTGAGGTATATACTGTGCAAGCTCCAGAGAGACTGCATCAGGACACAACCAACCAGACTGGGTTCCTTCTGTTAATCAAAAGACACTATGAATCATAGTGTTGATCCTAGAAGAGCCAATACATGCTCCTGCCATTTTCACACTTCCAATTAATTATTTCAGATGTCTGTATTGTGACCAATCAGAGCCAAACAACTAAAAAATATGTCAAAATCATCACTCCGTACATCAGCAACAAAGACAGTAGATGAAAACTGAACTATATACAATTGATACAATGAGAAATGTTTGTTAAATGTACATGGCATGGTCCATTGGTTAGCCTTATACAGTACGTTTACTTTCACATGAAACAAACTGCACCTCTCTAACTCAAAGGACTGTAAAGCAGTGACACTGCATGACATTGTTAACCTTCTCCTACTATGTCTACGTTTTGTTGTTAAAGTGCACAAAATCTACAACTCGCCCCAAAAGTCACTTTTGCTTGTAATAAAGGATACTGAAGCTTCTGTTGGTGATCTCCAGGTGCCACAGGTTGATCCTAAGGTCATCTGTGGACATGTATGTCTCATAGTCACTGTTAACCGAGATGGAGTTGATGTGGTACGTGTGGCCGTTGGAGAAAACCCTTCTGGGCGTCGCCTCCACCATGAGGTCCATTGGCCTCAGCACGGGCACCTGCAATGACGGGGAGAGAATTAGAATGAATCAGAACGCATTCACATCATTAAAGGAAGAATCCACCCTGAATGACTCGCATATCAATATTTATAAGCAATATGTGATCTCCAATTTGCAAATGTTTAGACTTTTTCTTTCATCGACAACGTGGTCTATTTTCATTAACTTATTTTTGTTTAACAGTTTCCTACATTTCCCATAATGCTGTTGAACTGCCAGCTGATATTGGTGCCAGTGGGAATTCATCTCTATCTGAAGTGACTGCTCTGTCCAGCTCTCTGAGCTCCTCATCTGTATACTCTGCCTCAAATACAAAGGGTTCCAAAGCTTCAGCTTTCATGCTAATATTTGTCATCTCATACGTCGCTAACTAGCCGAGTCTCTGCTGTCGTATATCTGCATTGCATTCTGGAACTTTATCTCCAACATTTGCTGTGTCCACTACTTGGTGAGTAATAAGAGAAACTTTTGCTCTTTTGTTTTAGGAGCTAGCAGAGAAACCTTATCGTTATTCCTTATGTTTGAGAACATAGATTTCTTTAGCAGCAGAAAACTTCTAACTTCACAGTTATAAAGAAAATGAAACATCAGCCACATGCTAAGCACATCAAAAATACTTCAGTATGAGAACTATGTAGATTTCATGTATTTCAGAAAGGAGTTCTCTTTTAACATTTCCCTATTTATTTTAACCTAATCAAAAGCCTCATCAAAAGAAGAAATTGGAATGACTGAGAAACACAATAACTGTGTAAACAGAACACGTTTTATTCTTCACATATATTTCTGTTTCATTTTACAACTTGAGGTTAAACATGAAAACCATTAGCTTTTTCTTTGGCACCTCTTCGCCACTGATCGGGGCTAAAGACCATCATAATGGCTATTCTGGAATCCTGCCACTGTATTTCACGTCCCACTGTGCTGTGTCTATTCTGTGCTGCACTAAAGCCCCTCCTGCAGGTCCTAATTGCACCATGCAGATGTGGAGCGCGCCTTGGTCCAAAATGGCACATTTTGAAGCAGCACGAAGCCTCTCCTAGTGTGATTTCCTCCTCCTATAGCACAAGGCAATAAAGCTTCTCCACGCAGCATGAGAGACATTTAAAATCAGCACCTAGAGCAACCTTGACTATACTAATCATTATCTTCAGGCTCTTAAACTGTCTGAGAGAGTTTATAGATATGAATATGAATTAGGCTGTTTCAGTTCAAGATGCCACTTAAAACCATTTATTCACAACTAACGGGGTTCGTTCTCATGACTATAATGAGATAAAACGATGCCTGGTTGTTGTTACGTATGTTGATATATATGTTGTTTTTTTCTTGATTGAGAGTAGGCAGCTAAGAAAAGCTCACGGTTCCGCTCTAGTGAGTATTAATGAGAGATAGAACAAGACAAAAGTTTTCCATTCTACCATTTTTCATATCAGTACCTGATCAAAGTTTGATGAACCAAGAATAGAAGGCATATTTTTAGAGACCCAGTACCATATCACAGATCTGTGATCAAAGTCCATTAGTATTTATCAGGAAAATATTTGTGCTCAATTACTCTTCTGGTATGATTACACATGTTCTAGCCAACATAATACTGTAGTTGGTAAACAGTAGGTTACATAAATATTTTAAGTGCTGTTTCTTTGTGTCACAGGACACAGGACAAACAAGGACCACGTCCATTAACATGAACATGTAGCAGTCCTTAGTAACTGCCTGGTCAGGGTTATGGTGGTTTAAATTAGGCTACTAGTTTGTAGTGTTGTACACTGGTGCTTGAAAGTTTGTGAACACTTTAGAATTTTCTATATTTCTGCATAAATTTGACCCAAAACATCATCAGATTTT
>JAOTRR010000038.1:17275115-17285931 GCA_028570945.1 Gogo arcuatus
TGCAATACAGGTCAAAGATTATTTATAAATCATTGTTTTCAGTTTTAATTTCAATATCAACATACCATCCCAAATTTTTTCTGATTTGGGGTTGTAAGATTATCATATCACAAACACTTTCACAAATGGAAACGCACTCAACAGAACTTACACAACCACACGTACTGTCATTTAAGCACACACACAACCACATTAAAAGAGTGTCACCAGTCTAGAGGTGTGTTCAATAAAAATTTAATTCATTGCACAAATGGACATACTATTTCAAGCTCTCAACTTTATTACAATATTATTTCATCTAGAGGGTTTTAAGAACTCATATACAAGAGTATAAGAGTGGTAAAATATTTGTATATGCTTGGGTTTGAAAATATGTCTTTGTAGAATCCTAATGTCAGCAATGTAATGTCATAAAATGCCAATTATCCATGCATAAGCCTTACCTTAAATCTTTGTCAGAGCCTTGCAGATGGATGGGTGGATGTGCACGTTTGGATGGCTAAACTTTACTCGTGTGTTTACATAGGAGCTGTTGGAGCTGCAGAGAGAGAGGCAGTCTATGGACAAGCAGTACCAACAGGAGACTAACAAACTCAACCAAGAGATCCAGCAAGCCAGGACACAACACAACACACTACAGTCACAATATGATAAAGTATGTTCCACATATACTGCACAGCATGCATGTTTTCTTTTATCACTACAGTATACTTTATTTTGGTCAAATCTGCAGAGCATTCATGGTTACACTGAAACAGGTTTACTGCACATCACAATCTCCCTTTGTGTCTCTATTAGAAAATTTTTTGAAAGTTGAATGTTCTTTTATAACAGTGTTACGTTTTTCATTTTTTTTATCCCCAAAAAACTATTTACTCTCTCTTTTCTCTCCATCTCTCTCTTTCTCTTCTGGGAGTTACAGTGTGTGTTCCACAGGTCAATGTACTAATGTCACCTCTTTGGCTTCAGCTACTATCTCACTTTCTCCCACTCTTTTTTTTTTTCCCCCCCCATTCTTTCGTTCTCTCCTTTTTCTTCTCTTCCTCTTGGCTTTTTGACAGAAGGCTCTTGAGTCAAGGTCAGTGTTGTACTATCTGTGTGGTTTCTCTCTTCCTCTCCATAGTAATACATTTAGAAATTAAGGATTCATAAATCACTGGGGGTCAGTAGGCCTGACGAAGGGGTCAGTAAGTGGAGCACAAGAGATATGCACACTGCATGCTCAGCTGTCTCTCACCATACTGATGCCAGTAACAGCGTATTATATTTCAACCAGAGGAGCCGTGTGTAGTGTGTGTTTAGTTGCTGTTTCCATCTTTATTTGTAAAACAACACTCCCAGAAATCCTTGACTGACAAATAGCTGGTTAGAATAAGGGCCCTTTCTGAACCTAATCTAATACTAACATTCTGAATCTAATCTAATCTCTGTAAAAATATGCACACACAATATGAATTGGCCATTGTTTTGAGTACTACATGTGTTAATATAATGTAAATCACTTTACATCATGTGTTCATTAATCAGCACAGAACGTCTCCTGGAACACTAACTTCCCTTGTTATTGCTTAAGTTAGCACTTCCAAATGCACCATATTATACAACTTTTTATATATCTTCAAACAAAGTTCATTCTCTTCTCACAACCAGACACAAGGACTTCATTTTGTAGCTGCCTGGCAGTAGGAACACGGTACTTTATCTTAGGATCCTATTCTTCAATGTATTTTTAACATAGACCATATGCAAGTCTCTCTTCTGACTGCTGATCATTTTGTATATCAGCGCAGCCCAGACAGTAATGATTTGCCTTACAGCCAGCACAAGTTTATATTAATCCACTAGTTCTAATACATTATCATTTTATTATATCAGCTCAATCATTTGTAAGGTGGATGCTCCAAATAATTTAAGTCGAATAATAAACAAATTTTGAAAACATGTTATTTAACAAAGAAGCATTCTATTGAGATTTATTCCTTGCATATCAACTGAAAATGTTGTGTGTGGTATGCAATAATAATCTGGATCTCATTACTGCTAATGCATGGTGTGACATGATCATTACTCATGCTGTATGGTTTGAATGGATCTATTTGTCGGCTATGATACTGAACCCATGAACCATGGTTATCCTTTTATATTTCATGTTATAGCCATTCAGCATGAATGCACTGTATTTGTTGTGGTTAAGAGAGAGAATTATGTTTTCTGTAATAAGAACAATGTCCTCGTGAATAATTTCATAAGTTGTTTTCCGCACACTCAAACCCTATACACCAGTCTTTGCCTCAAACCTGCCTTTTCTTCATCATCAGTTTCCTCTCCCTTTTTTATTTACATTACAATCCATGAATTAAGGCGCGTACCAAAACAACCTGCATTTTCAGGCAGAATATGATTCATACATCTCCCAAGTATAGCTCTGTTGTAGCAGTAACCAACACATGTTGGTATACAGGAGCGGTACATAGATCAGACACAAAACAAGTAAATTAGTTTACAAATGATGGCGAGTGTTGGTTTTTTTTTGTTTTGTTTTGTTTTTGTTGTTTGTTTTTTTTAACTTCCCCCAGGCTCAGCTGGCTCATTTTCTTTCTCTCTCTCTCTCTCTCTCTCTCTCTCTCTCTCTCTCTCTGTTTAGCTGGCTCTGCAGAAGCAGGCTGTAGAGAGGGACCTGGAAGGAGTGCAGGGCAAGCTGAAGAGCACACAGAGTGATCTAACAGAAAGCCAAAAGCGAGAGGCTCACACACAAGCAAAACTCACGGTATGACAATCATCTTACCTCAGTTCATCATATATCAGTTGTATGGGGAAACGAACTAAAGCACAGCAGGGCGGCTCTTACTTACAGCTGCATTCTTTTTCTGCCATAACTATAGACTATGTAAAAGAGTAAATTGTGAAACATATTGTTTAAATGAATGATTGTAATTTAGTGCCATTTCTCTGTCTGCTTTTCTTATATTTATCCCTGAGCTACAGTTAAATCCACCTACAGAAGTGGTGTTGCTATTAATGATCTGGCAACATTAGCTGCTCGATATTCTGTCATTATCATCTAAAAACTTAACACACACTATAGGAGTGATGTCTCTGTCTTTTATATAATGTGTGTCTGCTGTGCAGGGTGAGGGTGTAAATGCAAAGGCAAGCCTGCAGTTTCTGTTTGTTATTTCACAGTGTAATATTATGTTATTATTGCATAATACAATTTCCTTTTATTGATGTGGGTGTTGGTGTTTGTCTTTGCTTGGACATTTTCTCACCTTGTAATTTTGAAACATGTTTTTGCAGCTTTTTCTTTTCCGTCATTAGACTATTTTAATTTTATTTTCTTGGCAATACCAGCCTTGGCCTCTTATGAAGGTTAGACCGTTCATATGATGATTACACTCTGGTTAAATATTAATTGAGCCTGCAGAACACATCACAATAAACATGAACAATCTGTCACCACTGATGACTGTTGTACTGTTCTGTTCTAATGCACCTCCCATTCTGGCCTGTAGGAGTCACTGAAGGAAAACGAAGGATTGAGTGTGTCACTGGAACAGTTGAAGAAGAAGGAGAAAAGCCTTGAGGCAGAGGTGAAAAGACTTACCGAGGAGTTAGCTGAAGCGCTGAAACTCATTAAAGAGCTGCAGGGTAAGGAAGGGGCTAAGAGTGGAGTTTTCCTGTTTGGACCCCAAACACAGAAAAACATCTTTACATATGACATACACTCACTGAGCACTATTAAGGAGCATCTGTACACCTATTCATTCATGCAATTATCTAATCAGCCAATTGTGTGGCAGCAGTGCAATGCATAAAATCATGCAGATACAGGCCAGCAGCTTGGGGTAATGTTCACATCAACCATCAGAACGGGGAAAAATGTGATCAGTGATTTTGACCATGGCATGATTGTTGGTACCAGATGGGCTGGTTTAAGTATTTCTATAACTGCTGATCTCTTGGGATTTTCATGCACAACAGTCTCTGGAGTTTACTCAGAATGAGGCAATAAAGAAAAAACATCCAGTGAGTGGCAGTTCTGCGAACAGAAACACCTTGTTGATGAGAGAGGTCAATGGAGAATGGCCAGACTGGTTTGAGCTGACAGAAGGGTAGATACAGTAACTTGGATAATACTCTGTACAGTTGTGGTGAGCTGAAAAGTATCTCGGAATGCACAACAGGTCGAACCTTGAGGCAGATCAGCTTCAGCACCTGAAGACCACATCGGGTTCCACTTCGGGTTGCACTTGAGGCTGCAGTGGGCACAGACTCAACAAAACCGGACAGTTGAAGACTGCAAACATGTACCCTGCTCTGATGAATTTCGATTTCTGCTCAGGCACACAGATGGTAGGGTCATAATTTGACGCCAACAGCATGAATCCATGGACCTAACATGCCTTGGCTCAACAGTCCAGGCTGGTGGAGGTGGTATAATGATGTAGGGAATGTTTTCTTGGAACACTTTGGGCCCGTTAGTACCAATCAATCATCACTTGAATTCCACAGACTATTTGAGTATTGTTGCTGACCATTATGCATCCTGTCATGGCCACAATTTACCCGTCTTCTAATGGCAACTTCCAGCATGATAATGCACCATGTCAAAGCAAAATGCTTCTCAAACTGGTTTCATGAACATGACAATGAGTTCAGTGGCCTTCCAAGTCAACGGATTTGAATCCAATAGAACACCTTTGGGATGTGGTAGAACAGGAGATCCGCAGCATGAAAGTGAACCTGAAGAATCTGCAGGAGTTGCGTGATGCAATTATGTCAACATGGACCAGAATCTCAAAGGAATGTTTCTAGCATCTTGTGAAATCAATACCATGAAGAATTGAGGCTGTTTTGACAACAAAGGGAGGCCCTATGCAGTGTTAGTATAGTGTTCCTAATAAAGTGTTCTGTAAATGTACATCTATATAGGTTTTTTTATACATGTATACAAATGGGTAAATGTAGTGCATCACAGACATGTACATGCATATTAAATTGATTGATTTTTTTTCCTCTGTGTGTTTCTCATTTAGCACAACTTGCAGCTCCTTCTCCACAAGTGGTCTCTCGTCCTGTTGCTGGGGACAGTTTCAGTCCTGTTCTGTCCACTTATCCCAGTTACTCTCCACCTCACCAGCACTCATCTCAGAGAAAGAGAAAGCTCAAAACTGAGAGACCAAAAATATCAGACAGGCCAGGGCTCTTAACCTATCCTTCCGAGAGAGAACCTGGTGAGGGGATTGACTCGGAGCACATCATCGAGTTTGGCTCTGAGGACTCCCCCCAAGTGAGCATCAGTGTACAAGAAGGGAATCAGTATGGAGCAGAAAGGTCTAGTGAGGCAGAGATGGAGAGTTCCATTACCGAACAAGACACGGGGATTGAAGATATAGACACAGACTCGTACATGTCTGATTCAATCAGTGAGCGTATGATTAAAGATGTTATCCATTGTGACTCAGGAAGCCAGAAGTCGAGTCAGGGACAGAAACAGGACTCGTCTTCTATTGTGGAGTTAAAGAAAGAGAATTCAGCTCTCCGGGATGAGCTCAGGGACATCAAGCGGGAGTTAGATCAACGTCTGGAAGACCTCGAAACTCAAAGGCGGGCAGAAGCTGAGGCCAGGACCAAACTGAAGCAACTAAGCAAAAAGCACTCGAGTCAGGCCGAGCAGTATCGCACAAAAGCCCAGGAGCTTAAAGAGAAAGGAAGCAAAGTGGAGGCACAGCTGGAACAAGAGAGGAAGGAGAGTGCAAGACTCAGGGAAGTGGTAACAACTTTGGAGAAGGAGGCTGAAAAAAGAAAGGAGGAAGGTGAGAGAGAAGAGGAAGAAACCAAAGAGGAGACCTTCAAACTCAAAGAGGCCTTGGCTCAGATGGAAAGAAAGGAGGAACTTCTTGAAAAAGAGAAGGAGAAAATGCACAAGGAACTAGAGGTGCTTCAGTTGGAGCTTTTGCAGGAACGTGAGGAGAGGGAGAGGGAGCGAGAGGAGGAGAAGAAACTACACAAAACATCTGAAGTGGAACGACTAAAGATTGCAGAACTTCAAGCAGAATTGGACTGGCTACAAAGTTCTGCCACAATTGAAGACAAGAATGTAAACACCAACATGCCTTTAACCTATCTGCAGCTTAGAAACCAACCAAACACCACAAACGATGTTGCTGCATTAGAAAATGAGGTTACTTCATCTCTCGATGCAAACATTTTCTTCTGTGAGTCAGTGAACTTTCAGAACACCATGTTCTCCAAGGAACCAAAAACGGCCCTGATTACAGAATGTGGAACTGGAGTAAAACCTGGGGAGCACTCCCCAGTAGAACAGGACACTACTTCAACAGGAAATCTGGAGGATCACACAAAGACCACAGAAGGCGTGAACTTGGACGACACTACCATTTTGGTCTTGGAGGTGGAACGTATGCGAGTACAGAGAGACAGGGAAGCAGAAAGGGCAAAAAAATCACAGAAAAAGTTGGAGGCTCTTCAGAACCAGGTGACGCGTCAGACCCAGCAGCTAACTCTAGCATTTGAGAATCAGAGCAAGCACATTGAGGGCCTTTTAAGGGAACTACAACAAAGAGACAGTGCCCTCCAGAAGCAAGGAGAGGAACTACAGAGCTGTCTGAAAGAGCTTTCCTCACTCAAGGTGGATAAACAGATGACTGACATGGTGAACAGCATGACCTCAAGCACCGAGACGTGTGCTGAGGTTTCTGCAGAGCCATCTTGTAATTTAGCTATTAGCACTGCTACTTCAAATACCCATGAAGTGGCTGAACACGAATCTTTTCACACTGTGAAAAACAAACCACTACAGTCTGTCAGTACACTACAGTCTGACAGTCAGCAGTCCTTTACAAATGTAAAAGTTGGAGAGGATCAGTCTGGCAATGTCTCTGCTGCTTCAAATAAGACAAATATGAGTAATGTGACATTAGCTTCCAAGGAGCATGTGACATTAACATCCTCAAATACTGAAAACACTACTGCAGAAGAACTACCAGAACTACTGATTACTGCTCAGCAAGACAATGGTCATGTGACTGAGACTAATACAGAGAATGCACAGTGCTCTGTTGAATCTAGTTTCACAGAGACAAAAGAACTACCAGAGTATTTACAGAAGCTTCTGGAACATTCCACAGATAACATGAGCACCCTAAAGATGGTAATAGACCAATTGCATGAAGCGCAGAATGAGCTGTCGGAGTTAAAGGCTAAACATGACCACCTGACTTTACAGCTGCAGGAAGTGTCAAGGCAGGGTTTCCTGTCCCTCAAGCAAGAGCATGAACAGCTGAAATTAAAACTGAAGCTAACTGATAATGAACCATGTTTATCAGAAACATATTTAAAACAAGAGGAGTCCAATAATTTGACAAACACGGACGAAGAGAGTGTGCCAGTCACAGATCTGGAGAAGAAGGTTGTAATTGGTGGGAGTTTGGAAGATAGATGGCCAAAATGTAGAGATGAACATGAGGAGAGTGAAGATGAGACATGCACCTCAGCACCGGTGTACTCTCTTCATGAACAGGTACGTACTTTTCTGTTCGGTTTATCTTTTGTATCAAAGCTCATTTAGTACCTTTTTCTTAAAGGCTATAATTGTGCTTTTCCATACCACATTCAGAGCCACATCACTGCAAAGTTTTGCAAAATGATTTTGTGTTGCTATTTCCACTCACCTGTAGAAAAACTCCTATAGAACATTTACTTATGAGAAACATCTAACATCCATCTGCTCTGTGGTTTTGCTTACACATCTAAGTTCAGTGTAATCCTATGATTGTGCCCACAGTTGAAGTGCCCAGCTGCTTACATTGCTGCCTCTGCTGCTATTTCTCACGTTTGTAACTGTATCATGCATGGCTACTATGGATGCACAGTAGAACATAACATTGCTGCCCAGAACTAAACAAAACAACTACCTATCTTTGGCTAAGCAGGTCTGCACACAGTCTGCTTAGTTAGTTTTGTTTTTGGCTCAGAGTGTTGTCTTTCCTGGCAGCCACTCTCTCTTTCAGCGTACGACGACAACTTGATAAATATTGATGATGTAAGGGATTTTATGGAAAGTTATTCTCAAAAATATCTTTAAGAATCTTTGAATCTTTTGTTGGTTATATTCGATTAATACTGTGCTACTGGGAAACTAATATTTTTAGACTAGGTTATCATACTATGAAAATTTCAAACCATAACACCCATATTTGATGTAAAAATGGCGTGATTGCAGCCATTGTTTTAAAATTGGTCTTGTTCACAACTGGAGTTACCAGCATTTTCTTGCACACAATCTCAACCGCCATGGGGTTATATCTTCACTTTAGTTTATATTCAGTTTTAATGTCACTTCTGAGATGTTGGTTTTGAAAAGGGTTTTTAATGTTCATTCCTCTTTCTCAGTTGCTGGCCCTGAAGAGTGAGCTTCAGCTCCTTTCTGAGAAGAATAGAGACCAAGCTGAAGAGCTGCAGCTTTGGAGACTGTCTGCCACGAACCCTGAGGAGACACTGGATCAGATAAGCAACAGCAGTCCTATAGTCGTAGTGAGAGAGGAGCAGCTAGTCCTCTCATGCAGCCCTACTGCGCTACACTCCCACATCAAACAGAGCAGGTACTCATGGGCCAACTGTTTGGCATTTGTTATAGATAAGTACACAATAACGGTGAGGGCCTGGGATGTATGGAGTGCAGTTATTTACAACATATAATTACAAGTATAAGGGTATTTGAGGCAAGAGACTGTGTTTGGAAAGTTTATGGTGTGTTGCAGGTATGTACACAATATTTCTGACTATTTGTGACCTCTTGTTCCAGTAGCATGGTGCAGCATGGAGGTCTTTTCCAGCCCATAGGTTATACTGAACCTGGTACTGCAGACCTCCAAAGAGATTATCAATCCTCATCAGAAAAGAGCACAGAGGACTGTCCAATTCTTAAAGCAATGGTAAATAAGATTAGTCTTTCTAGATGTGTGTTCTAAATTGTTGCTATTGTGTAGTAGTTTGAATTATTACCATTTTCCAGTGTGGATGGTTGCTTTTGCCTTATTTAGTTCATTTACTGTCTCCACAGGAACTGATTGCTGATGACAGTAATGTGATAAATGACGTAAACGATCACCTAAAAATGGAGATCAAAACCATGAATAGCAAGAGGACATCAGAGGACAAGTCTGGAGAAATAGAAAACTCTGATGACAGGCATGATTTAACTCATCAGATCAAACAAACAGGACAGAGTGAGGATCAGCAACCTGGAATCCAGCCATGTGAAATCTCTTTCCGCCCAGAAAGCAGAGAGGATGATTTAGCAGCAAATGGAATGAAGACCAAAGTCCTAGATCCCAAGCTCAATACAGAGTCAGCAGACAGGAAAGATTCTTGTATGTCTAGTCTCAGGCATGATGAGGTAGTGACTGTCACACAGGGTGATAAAGCTCATAAAAACACGACAGAGCAAGAAAATGAACACATTCCAGCTCCAGATAGTCAGACTTCTAACTCTGTCCTGAGAGAGGATAATGCTGTAGTCCAGCAAGAAATATCAGAGGTCACTGGGGTCACTGGCAGTATAGACAAAGTGGGTACCAAAGAAGTGAAGAGTGTGTGCACTCAGACAGAGGAGTGTAACAGAGAGGAAGTGGAGGACTTTGGAAGCCCCCAGCAGAGACCAGTTGTCCTCCATGTCAGCACCCAGACCCATGGTGAACAGATTATTCAAAGTGAGGAAGAGAATGATGAGTGCACTGAATCGCCTCCCCTCTCTCCTGCCCCTACATCAGAGACAGAAAGGCTCCTGTTTTCCGGCTCTTTCCCAATCCCAGCCAATCCAGCTCACCTGGCCGAGCGAATTAGGCGCAGCCGTAGCCGCATGTCTGCAGCATATGATGACACAGAGTATGAACCCTATGGCCTGCCTGAGGTTGTCATGAAAGGTGTGCAGTGGCTGTGCTCAGAGCTCTGTCATGTCTATTAGCGCTGTTCAGTGTTAACAGATTCTGCCATGCAGCTTATCTGTAATTGACAGCTTGGATGATGAGCACGTTTTTCTTTCCTTCTCTCTAAAGGTTTTGCGGATATTCCCAGTGGTCCTGCTTGTCCGTATGTCTTGCGCAGGGGACTTCTGGGAACAGATGCTTTACCCATCTCACTCAGAGAGCCCCCACTCTCAGAGGCTGAGGAAGACATTGACCCATAGCAATCTTATACAGTGTGCTTCAGGTAATCACACTGTACACACATTTCACAGGTGCTATTTCTTCCTTTTCAGCAACAGATGAAATAACAGACCTGCCAATCTTCACACATTGGTGTAGGAGCTGGCCAATTAACATTGGATTACTGGCCGCCCATCCCTTCAGGGGCAGTACACATTCGGGTTAGCAAGTCTGCAGTAAGTCAAATAGATAAATTAACGAATAGATAAGTTAATATTTGTATGTATGTACGGTACCTGTCAAAAGTATTCGTAGTAATAAGTAAGTTTGTCCAAACTTTTGACTGGTACTTTATGTATACTCCCTGGCCATTTTAATAGGAACACCTGTACACCTGCTCATCCATGCATCTGATCACCCAATCATGTGGCAGCAGTGTAATACATAAAATCGTGCAGGTACAGGTAGGCCTGGGCGATAAAACGAAAGCGATATGAACCGTCAATAGACACTTCATCAATAGCAATAAGAAAATTGTACGATAGGATGTTGGATAGTTTAATTTAAATGCAAACCGCCAGAAACAGCGTGGAGTGAGAAAATGAGCAGTGTTTCCCACAGGTCTTAAATATACTTGTGGTGGTAGC
>JAOTRR010000038.1:17291964-17302275 GCA_028570945.1 Gogo arcuatus
GAAGGCCACTGAAGAACACTGAACTCATTGTCATGTTCATGAAACCAGTTTGAGAAGAATTTTGCTTTGTGACACGGTGCATTATCATGCTGGAAGTTGCCATTAGAAGATGGGTAAATTGTGGTCATGAGGGGATGCACATGACCAGTAACAATACTCAGACAGGCTGTGGCATTCAAGTGATAATTGAAAGAAAACATTCCCCACACAATTACACCGCCTCCACCAGCCTGGACTGTTGACACCAGGCAGGTTGGGTTCCTGAATTCATGCTGTTGGTGCCAAATTTTGACCCTACCGTCTGTGTGCTTAAGCAGAAATTGAGATTCATCAGACCAGGCTATGTTTCTTCCAGTTTTCAACTGTATAGTTTTGGTGAGTCTGTGCCCACTGCAGCTTCAGCTTTCTGTTCTTGCTTGACAGAAGTGGAACCCAACATGGCCTTCTGCTGTTGCAGCCCATCCGCCTCAAGGTTTGACGTGTTGTGCATTCTGAGATGCTTTTCTACTCACCACAATTGTACAAAGTATGAGTTACTGTGGCCTTTCTCAGCTCGAACCAGTCTGTGGTTCGAAAAAGGTGTTTCCGTCCGCAGAACTGCCACTCACTGGATGTTATTTTCTTTATTGTACCATTCTGAGTAAACTCTAGAAACTGTTGTGCATGAAAATCCCAGGAGATCAGCAGTTATAGAAATACTCAAACCAGCCCATCTGGCACCAACAATCATCCCACAGTCACTGAGTTCACATTTTTTTCTCCATACTGATGGTTGATATGAACATTACCCAAAGCTGTTGGCCCATATCTGCATGATTTTATGGCACTGCTGCCACACAATTGGCTGATTAGGTGCATGAATGAGTAGGTGCACAGGTGTTCCTCATAAAGTGTTTGGTGGGTGTATATCCAAGCTGACATTATCTGTTTTTTTTTTTTGTAAGGTTTGAAGTGCTGATTTACAAACTTGCTATAAGAAACAGATTACTGTGACTAGCAGAATTTTTAACCCATTCAAGTGACCAGTTAAAACCTCAGAACTGTAACAACTACATATATACAGTAATAACTGTCCCTGATAGTTACCACCAGAAGTCAATAGGGCTGTCTTTCATCTGTAGGCTATTAACCTCAGAATAAATTTAAAGGAACCACTAGGATCCATTAGGAACAACACATTCAATTAAACTACCATTACAGACCACCAGAAACACATTACAATTAATTTGGAACTACTAGAACACTCTAATGGATTCTAAGGATTTCTTTTCTACAGGGAAAACACCTACACCAATAGTAGCTGATAATATCCAAAGTCATCACAAAAATAAATGTAGTAATAATAATAATAATAATAATAATACAATCACAGTGCCCCCCCCCCCCCCCAGGGAGGGTTATCCAGACACCACTATTGGCTTAATTAGACTAATTACAGTAAGGTAGCTTTAAAGTATTCAGGAGTGTTGTTTGTTAGATTTGACATTAAACAAAGTAATATTAAGATATCTTGTTTCTTTTCTGGCTAAGATATATGACAGTAAAGAATTTAAAATAGAAAAATATTAACATTATTGCCACTATTGCCTATTGCAATAATGTAGGCTACTTAACATTCATATAAACCAAAAGAACAGTAGCTTAATTCCCTGTATGTAGATCCTCTAACACCACCACTACCAGTGTAATCACTGAATACTAATCTCTGCAGCAAGTGATTGATGCGATCGAGGCTGGTGTGGATTCCAGAAGCACTTCTAATTTCAGCAGCAGATGGGATCTAGCCAATGCCTTCTTCTTCTGTGGGACCATCATCACCACCATTGGTGAGTGTGTCACAGTTTTGCTTCTCTGATGATCATTGCTGGTCATTGTCTATATCCATCCTTTTTGGAAGTGCCTGCTTAATGTTGCATCATTGAGAAGCTGTAAATACTGTATCATCTTCTTTGTACTCCCCTCTCTGCAGGTTTTGGAAACCTCTCCCCAAAGACAGAAGGAGGCCAGCTGTTTTGTATATTCTATGCCCTGGTGGGGATCCCCATGTTTGGCATCCTGTTAGCTGGAGTCGGAGATCATCTGGGCACCATGCTCAGGAGGGCAGTTGCAAAGATAGAGGCGCTGTTCCGGGTAGGTGCTTTATCATTTTTTCTAACATGATCCTTTAATTTGTCACATTTTACATGTTTCTTTTTATTAGATTAGCAGACAGGTAATATTACAAGGCAGGCTATAAGGTTATACACAAGATTACTACTAATAAGTACAAGAGCCATAAACCAGAAAACTTTTTGCTAGATGATTTTGATGATGCCCCAAGAACAAGTGGCTACATAATGTTAAGAGCGTACCACAAGCCCATGCACTTCCATGTTTTCCTGTTAAGTTCTTAATTTGGTACCTAATTTTTGCCTGGTTTCAAGCTATATTATATAATAATGTTTATTCCTTTCCCTTAATTCTCATTAACAATAGCAGAACAAGGTGAGCCACACCAGCGTACGGGCCATATCTGCAGTGTTCTCCATTCTGATTGGCTGCTTGATCTTCATTGCCTTACCCACCATGGTGTTTCAGGAAGTGGAAAACTGGACGCTTCTTGAAGCAGGATACTTTGTAGTAATCACACTCACAACTGTGGGCTTTGGTGACTATGTAGCAGGTACACAGTTATCTTCTTAATTCTTTTACAAGGCAGGAAATTACATTTACTTATGGGTTTACAGGAAGTCTTGTGGTTATCTTCCTCTGCCATGGATAATATTCTGTAATTTAACTAATTCCCCTGGAGATTTGTGGAAGAGGCTAATTACAGTGAAGCTTTAACAAGCCAATTAAGCTTGCCTCAGTGACTAATGTTTATATCCATGGATATACATCCGGATATTCTATTCTCCAGTGACTCCACTGCCTTGAGACTATGTCCAAATATTTTGGCTAGAGCTGTTTAAACAGTTAGTTTTACTGGAAATTCGACTGCAGTCCTAAAAGTTAATCTGAAGGCCAGATCCAATCCAATCCAAGATTCATTTATTTTTCTTAGAGAACCGGAGAAATGGTATTCCTATATACAAGCCCCTGGTATGGTTGTGGATTGTGTTTGGCTTGGCCTACTTCGCCTCCATCCTCACTATGATAGGTAACTGGCTCCGAATGCTCTCCAAGAAAACCAGGGCAGAGGTAGGTGTGAATGTATTATAAATTTGCAAAGATCAAGTCAGTGTGTGTATTTCTGTAGTATTAATAAACTGCATTCCTTATGCCTTTTCTATCTGATAGTTAATACAGTGTGTCTTATAAACATCGCGCCTATACATTGTCGGCTCATTTCTGTCTCCGCCTTATTGGTTGCTGATCTCTAAAATCATTTATACTATAGGATTAGTATTACTATTTACACTTGTGTTTTCCTAAGATGGAGGAGCTAAGAGCTCATGCTACAGATTGGACCCAGAATATCCAGAACATGTCTATGGACTTTCGCATCCCTGTCCCTTTGGATCTTAATGATCCTTTCCAGCTCCAGCGTAGGCGCAGAAGGAAACGCCACCGTGGTGCCCACCACCGGCACCCGAAGCTTGCTGTGGATGGACTTCCTCGTGGAGTTTCTTTGGAGGCTAATTCCATCAGGGAAAATGGTCATCTATTTGTGAACTGGCCTGGTTCCCGGTATAACAGTGCATCAGACACCAGGTTAGCAGGAAGATCTCAAATGTTCTTTTTAATATATACAGTCTTTTTGCTCCCACTTTTTGTTAAATTCTGCTTAATTATAATATGTGATGTGCTGCCTTTGTCTAGATTATATATGAGTTATGAGAAGAGACCTGGATCATGCTTGACATCAGGACAAGGCTCAAGGCCTATCTCACAATCTGAATTGAGGTTTGATTCCAAGCCTGGATCAAGATCCACATCCAGATCAGTGTCAGGATCCGACTCCAGATCTGAGACACCATCAGAATCCTGGTCTCAGTCAGAGTGGAACTCGCAGGGATCTGGGTCAGGAGCTGAGCCCGAGAAAAAGCAGGCAAATGAAAATGATATCCCTGTTGTTTTGATTGGAAGCTGTGTGAGTCTTCCACCTCCTTCTTCTGCTTCTTCTTCTCCCCCTGGACCCTCTCTCCTGGACTTCTTTGGTGAGAACCTGGCCTACATTGATGAGTCCTCGGACACACTAAGTGACCGCATCAAAGTGTCCGGAACTGGATCAAACCAGCCTCGCAAGCCCAAGAAAAGAATCATGAGAAGGCAGCTTCCATCCATGACTCCTTTAGGACTACAGAGAGCATGCAGCAGTGAACTTCATCCCCCATCATATCCGCCAACACCGCCACCACTAAAAGCGGAAGATATTAGTCCCCAATCTCTGCAGGAAATGTAAAACTTAAGTTTTTCAGTCCAAGCTTAGCATAGCATACAGAAAAGTGTGGGCAGTCACAAAATAATCTCAGTTAATTTATAAAGAAACAATGTTTCCATGGAAAAGTCCTGTCCCTGTGGCTGGCCTGAAAAAGATGTCAGCAAGCATACGTGTTCAGTGTTTGATACTTAGTACTCTCACCCAGTGGTTGAATTTCAGAAATGTCTTAGGGGTTGTGGTCGATTACAGTGGCATAGGGTTTGGGAATATAGCCATTATATATAGCCTACACACTATATACAGCCTACAAAAACAGGTCAAATCCTGAACCCTTAAGAGGTCTTCAGTTTTCCCTCTGCGATCCAAGCTCGAACCTTTTTGGAATCTAAGAATGACTTGAAGAAACTTTGAAAATAGCGTTTTTTTTGTTTTTTTTTATTGTTAAAGTGTGCACTAATGTTCAGCTTAGGTAGTGTGTTTTTCCCTAAATGTCATTAAAATGCTCTGGAAATGTCTTCTTTACCAAGAAACAAGGCTAAAGCCAATCTTACCCTGGAAGACATCAAAAATATCCTTATGCAGAAAAAATCAAAACCCACGTATACCAGTTTGCTGTTGATCTATTAACCTATAAATGTATTATAATTGTATTAATAACCTATTTAATGGGGTAGCATAGTTATATATTAAAATAATCCCCAAGATTGTAAACTCAGATTTAACTTTTTTTTTTAATTTTATTAACTGACATATTTCACAGATTAATGTTGGTTATATCTATTTTTCCTTTATAAGGACTTTTAAATAATAGACATCTAAATAATGTATAATATACATTAATGAACACAGTTATGAGAAATCACAAAAGGGGGTGGGGCATTTGTTTTACAAGTGGTATGTGCATGTTCTTGTCCCTAATACTGACACGTGCCTTTGTGATATGGCTGTCAATCATTGAGTCTTTTAGCCAATACTGAAAGGGTCTGAAGTGCAGCATTCCCAGTTTTACCACTGTCGTTACTATTGTCGATGTCCCTTCCCAGTGTAGAAAATCTGCATAATGTGTGCTATGTGGCCATTCACAATTTACTGACTACACTCCTAATCAAGACAAGTCTGACTGTCAAAAAATCTTACACGGCACACAAGTTGAGCTTGATGCCTTTGAACCAGACAGCCTGTGCACGTTTCAATTGACTTGTCTTTTCTAGGAATGCTCCAGTATTTCAGAAGGAAATGATCAGTTTCCATGCATTGAAAATAAGTAAATATTATTATGAAATCTAGATCCAGATGTCTATCACCCAGCAGTCCAGTGAGATTATCTTAGATTGAAAACAGCCACTGAAATACACTTGCATTTACATAAATCATTTACCCT
Source organism: Gogo arcuatus (assembly GCA_028570945.1). Taxonomy (NCBI): domain Eukaryota; kingdom Metazoa; phylum Chordata; class Actinopteri; order Siluriformes; family Anchariidae; genus Gogo; species Gogo arcuatus. The sequence continues at coordinate 17,297,709 of JAOTRR010000038.1, forward strand.
CCACAGTCTTTATTTACCAGTCCTACAGTTGTTGTTTTTTTTAAAACACACATTACTTTATTTTGTACTAATATTTTATTACATACAGGACTTTACAATGATTTTCTTGAGTGTTTTCATAATATATTGTCAAGTATTTATCTTTTGGTGATCTGCAGTTCTTGAAGAATGAGCAGAAGGAATTACATATACTGGTTTGAACCTTTTGCAAATGTTTAATGAAATTGCATTATTTTATTATATTTGTTGATTATATGAATGTGTATGAATCTAATGCTATTAACGATAGCTGCTGTATATAATTTCTTTGAAAGCTTTTCATGAGACAATCAGGTATAAAGTGAACCTCAGATGAAAAGATGGCGCCCTCTCATGGCTGTCTGACAGTTAATTCAACTGCTTTTTTCAACATTTCATATTTTTCTATGATTTGATATCAACTGTGGATAAGTAAATTGGTAGAGATCTGTTTCTGCTTGATAGACCCTGATGCTAGTACACACATGTTTATTGTTTAGTTGGAGCACTGGCTCTGAAGTCACACACACAAACCATATTCTTAACATAACATTTCCTTTCCCAAAATAGCCTACCATACATCTAATCCTCCATTTTAAAATATATACACACAAAACCTGGTATAGATTGCATAGACAAACATGTTTATGGGAAAGTTCAAAAAATTGCACAGGCAGTTGTCTGGTGCTGGACAGGTTTAAATACCCAGGGTGGCAGATGAGAATGAGACAGAAAAAATGTTACAGGCCAGTGAGAGACAGCTCTTGGAATGACTTTTGTAAGGGCCCTGGCAAGCCAGGCTGCAGGGATAAGTGCCGGGTGCGCATAGTGAAGGGGGTATTTAGAGCCAAGAGGACAAACACATGCTGGTAGTTTAGTGAGGAGTCTCACCACAGGGCCGGCAAAGCATCCCTAATTTCTACCTCTGAGGGCCTGCAGCTCAGCCCCACCTAACACTGCCTCTCTACACCCACAGCACTGATGTCTGCATCTGGACACTTTTTTGTTGTCTTGCCCAGTGAATCAATCCTAATCTGCTCTTTATTTTATACATGCTGTCTAAGAGGGGATAGAGATGGTAAACTTTTAACCTTTATATAATTTAGAAGTTAATAAAGACAAAGAATTGCCTCTTTTCCCCTATAAACATACTGGAAGCTGGTTAAATTTAATTAAAGTAAAATAATATGTAAAATTGTGTTGAAATAATAACTATTAACCAAACTTAAGACTAAGGACTTAATATCATTTTAAAGCCAAAAATATGAAGAGACTGCTTTAGCAGTTCAAACAGATTAAGCATCTATACTATACAGTGATTTTAAAAAAATTCCAGGATTACACAGGCAGGTGGAGCATTTGTAAAACTGCTATGCAGACTGAAGAACGAGGAATGTGGCCGACTCCTACACAACATTTCGAGGTCTTCATTTTATCCTGTGAGTGAACTCTTTCACAGAGACCATCATAAAATTATCTTTAGGGAGCCAAACCTATGGACAAGCCCAATATAAACAACAGACAAAGGACAGAAATATACCTTTGTGTATCTAATTCTAGTCTTATCTTTGCTATTTTGAATGGTTTCAGCTGAGAACCTCAGGAAATGCCTGAAGAAATGATTTTATGTCTATGTGGTTGCACACAGAAACCCACAACCTGATTAGGAATTATTTTATGAGTGTATTTGGTTGAGAAAACATTGCTGAGGTAAAAGTTGATACCTGTTGATACCCCCAGACCAGCTGAACAAAACAGAACTTCATTCCATTTTCATTAAAAGGCACATTGAAACTTTTGAAGTGATCTAATGCATGGTATGAAAACAACCATCTCAAGTATCTTATTTAATTTGAACATATTTTGCTCCACCATTAATGTCTTTTGATGTTGCCTAAAGTAAATAGTAACACGTATAGTTATTGATTTTTAAGGCAGAACTTCTGCTTGTGTCATGAGGATGAAAATAAATGCACTCAGGCACTGAACTTTAGCCTAAGTCAGAGTAAAGACGTAATAAATAATAATTAACTGTGAATTTATTCCTTGCTGCCCATCTTCTTTCAACTGCTCCTGTTAGGGGTCACCACAGTGGATCATCATGATCTGAATATTTGATGTAGCTTTTTTTTTTAAAACACCAGATGCCTGTCCTGATGCAACCCTCCCCAGTCTATCCAGGCGAAGTATACACTGGCTTGTGCAACCCCAGTGGGTGGATATTTTTTTTATCTAATCTGTATGTCTTTGACCTGTGGGAGGAAACCCACACAGACAGAACATGCAAACTCCACACGGAAAGACCCCAGTCAGCCATGAGGTTCAAACCTGGAACCTTCTTGCTGTAAGGCGACAGGGTTAACCATGCCGCTCATATTCCTTGCCGCCCATATTCCTTGCTGCCCGTAGGCATGTCATTTCTAAAATGTCCAATACAACCCAATTTGACTACACTTTCATTGTGTCCACAAAAGGCCTATGAATATGACTTCCATCTGAACCAGGCCTGGCCTACTTTGTGGTTTGGATAGCTTGTAGGAAGGAAGTAGGAATGAGTGTATGAAGGTTCTCCCTGGATTTGATGGAAGGACTATGACATCTGAGCATAAACCTCACTGAGCCTAAATCTGGAACACTCTCTGAAATCCAAATCTCAAATTTAAAGAAATGATTTAGGAGAAAATCAAACTTCTAGACATGTTCCACTAACCTCAAAATAATGAAGTCTGGATGAATGATGTTCTAATTTAACTTCTTAAGCTTTACACTGAAGATACACTTTTGGGAGGAAAAAGGGTAAATGAAGAACCATAATGCAGGGCTTGTCCTACTTAAAGGTTCAATGTAAAAAAAATAAATAAAATCCTGCAATAGTTTCCCTTTGAGAAAGGGTCCCAAGGAGAATTCCTTTAGTAAGGAAAGAATTATTTTCTGTCTGAAAGACTCACAAGGATCCCCTTTTCTGTATAATGTATGAATCTAATTTAATAAGTAATGGAAACTTGATCAACAATTAGCATCAATTAACAAACCGCAAGCCAAACCCAGCACTTAACAAAACATCATTTGGGTAAGTAGTACCATCTGCGCACAAAGAATTTAATTAAAGGCTAAATAAGAGCAGTGGCATGTTTCAACTTTGGGGGACTCAAAATAAATCCCACTGGAGCCCCCACCAAATACCCTCCACATTATGCCATTACCACAGTGATTTTACTGGATTTCACATGTAACAATTGTCTAAATGATCTTACCTTTCACACAGCCGTTGTGCTGGATCATCAGATATCACTGAATTGAACTCCCTCACCCTTGTGGTCTCACTCACTTTCATTTTTATGACCTTAACAAATAGTTTATCAGTGAAGGGCCATCTTGGGCTGGAAGGTGGGTATTTCTTGGGTGTGAGAGTCAGGGAAAGTAGCAAGCTCACTGGTCCATATGATCCATTAGACTCTAATTCATGTGCTTTGTTAACTAATAAACTGTTACCTTCATGCTGATGTAGGCACACATGGACTATGCTGTGACTGATCATTTTTACCACCAAACTGGAAAAAGAGAACAATATAAATTCATTTTTGTTATTAGGATACCAACCCAAATGAATCAAGTTTATTTGTGGACAATGTTTTGAGCTTGATATCTGTTTACTTGACAGTTCAGTCTGACTGGGGGCTCCAATAAACTGCTTGATTTGCTTGACCTTAAACTTTGCCTCTTGAGAGCAAGCAAATAAAAAGCAATACAGTATGTAGTTTAAAAGTTAAATATATCTAAATTATTCTGGGCTCCCTGCTGAAAAAAGTGCTGGTCTGATGCTGATTCATCTGGTCAACCAGGTTTATCTGGTCCACCAGCATGGCCACGCCAGTAAAGCTGTAAAGATCTAGCTGACCAAGCTGTTCTTTCAGCAGGGTTCAAAAAGGCAATTTTCATCTCAGCAAAGTAGTACTTATTTTTTTGTAGATAATAGCAGAAGACAGCTACAGATAACGGCTACAGGGTCCTGGTTTTGATCTCATGTTCTATCCTGTGTTCGTGTGGGTTTCCTTTGGGTTCTCCAGTTTCCTCCCTCTGTCCAAAGACATGCTGGTAAGCAGATTGCCTAAGCTGAATTGCCCCTAGGTATGAATGAATCTGTGAGTGTGTGTGATTGGTTCCCTGTGATCCAAACTGAGCTTTCCTGCCTTATAGCCAATGTTACTGCAATAGGCTTTGGATCCACCATGACCCTGATCAGGATTAAGTGGTTATGGAGTGAGTGAACAGCAGGAGACTGGCCAGCCTAAGTACCAACCACAACTCTGACTTCGGGTGGTGAGGTGGGTTATGCACGCTTATTGTGCTCTTTATCCGGTCAGGGTCACAGAGGATTTAAAGTCTATCCCGGGAACACTGGACACACACACACACACACACACACACACACACATATATATATATACAGCTCTGGAAAAAATTAAGAGACCACTGCAGAATTATCAGTTTCTGTGGTTTTACTATTTATAGATATGTGTTTGAGGAACATGAACATTTTTGTTTTATT
>JAOTRR010000038.1:17312626-17322817 GCA_028570945.1 Gogo arcuatus
GTGTGTGTGTGTGTGTGTGTGTGTGTGTGTGTGTGTGTGTGTGTGTGTGGGCAGAGGGGGAGGGGGTGGTGGGGAAACATATCATCACACGGATAGGAATATCTGATAAATTTGACCTTGTGGGAACATTTGGCTGGTCTTCATATAGGAAAAAAAGAGCCAAAAGGTTTCATGTTGGTTACTGAAGTTTAGTGTTAGATTTAGCAAATTAGCTGCATTAATTATGTCAGTGGAAGGTACTTACAAGGATAGTAAAAAAACAAACACGAATGTTATTTCATAAAAGAAAGAAATCAAAAATTGTTTTGTTGTTAAAAGTGCCCTGTGTGTGTAAGAGACTGAGTCAGCATGTTTTTATATCTTGATGGGGACCTAATGTCCCCACAAGGATAGCAATAACCGACAGTTAATACAAAAACCTCAGCTTTTATTAAAAAATAATTAAAATAAAAACATATAGGTTAATGTATACAGTACACACACACACACACTTAAGCTTGGTCCTCAGTATCTTCGCGTAGTTTCTTCTTTAGATTACGGTTAGACCCTGTCCAAGGTACAAAACGCGTAGTTGTGCTTTGCTGATCAAAACCTATTGTTTAGTTAATCTTTGGGACGTCAGGGATTAAATATTTAAAACTGTATGGATGTGATGTCATTTCCGAGGGTGTGACCCAGCCAAGTTAAAAATCAGGAGCATAAGAAACAATGGGAAGTAAAATGACAACACTGAGGTAAATAATCTTAAAGGTATAAAAAGCTGAAGCTTGATTTAGGGTTTCTAAATTTTATACACATGAAAGATGATTGTGAACTGTACCAAAAAGTGTAAACATTAATTATTTATTTTGTAAATCATTTTTGTTAGGGGTAGATTTTCTTCTGCCCCACTTTACCAGTAGCATATTTGTAAAGTGGGACAGTGTGTTATTGTTAAAGTGGACAGCAAATTAAGGGGTATTACTCCTTCCAAACCTTGATTTGACTTTGAGCTTTGTCCATGTATTGTGTAAATAAAGTCATTCAGACAGTTCTTAAACAATCCTTTTTTTTCTGAGTATACTGTATTTCAGATATTTAGCAGTCAACATGATAACCAGATAGTATGCTGGCCAGCAAAAACAACTTTGGATCTTTTGATGTTTTTGTACCTTGGACAGGGTCTAACCGTAATCTAAAGAATTAATTGATGGGGGCACAGTTATAGTCCATAAAATGTGATCAGATCATATTAAGAATGAAGTATTTTACCTAGGCTACAGACTAGTTATACTTTTATGTTAAATCAGCATTACCCTGCAGTTAAGTGTGTGAAAATATTTTGTCCAACTTTGACAGTATGGGTGTCCCACTTTACCAATATCCTCTAAAAAGATTTGGGGTTTGGTCAGTTGAGGTGCCATTTGACTTGTTTGGTATTTTTTTCATTTTAAATTGTGTAAAAGACAACCTAAGCTTTGTATTATATTATATTACAACTGTTGTATATTATATTATATTATATTAGTATACATGGCATTAAGATTATAGTAAAAAGGGACAGAAACCATGAAATTTCCAAAACTGTCTCACTTTACCAACCTTCACCTTACCTCTGCGTGTGTGTCTGTGTGTGTCTGTGTGTGTGTTTGGCCTGCAGAATGTCAGAAAATGACAGGCCTAATTTAAAGAGGTCAGCAGTCACAAGGGATGAATTCAGCTTTTATCCTGCACTCATGTCTTTTATGGTTTGCTACAGATAACCACTTCTGCACAGCCTGAGAATAATTGCAGTTTATGCTCCTTTTATCCCTAATCCCACCTCATCACATCTGTTTTATCCCACAAAATTACACATTAATGAATCATACATTTGGCTAAAAAGTTTCCCCTAGTTAAGCTGCTTTATGGTAACTAGTAAACAACAGCTAAACCAATGAAACCAGTGGCTGTACAGGCTTAAAGGCAATACCCCCCAGTCCCCTCCCCCAATTTTCTCAGAAATTTCTGTAATAAATAGTGTTAGCTGTTGCTCTTGTTGTGTTGTTACTCTGAACCATTTCATTCTCTCACTGAAATGATTAATAGTCTATCTACCCCAGATCTCATACCTCTCATTTGGACTACACCCCCTCTTTCCCTTCTCTTTCTCCTCTCAGTCTCATTCTTAATTACAGTGTGTGAACTACTTGATCGTTAATCTTTCAAAAACAGCTTTACTGCAGCTTTCCCTCCACCTCCTCCATTATAAGCTTATTACTGCCTCAGTCAAAGGGCTATAATTGAACTTCAAGTGGTTAAAAAAAACAAAGCTTGAGATGAGGAAATGTGCTCCGAGGAATTTATAATCAGGGTGGTGATAAGAGAGAGAGAGAGAGATTCTTGTTCAAACATGATTTCAGAATCTGAGCGATTATCCCAAAAGCAGTTGAAACGAAAAATGTCTACGTGGATGGAGAAGGTTTGGCGACATCTAGTGCTAAGAGGAAGGGCGAAGGTTTCCTCTCTGGTGGTTAGTGGCATTATTGCAGCAATAGGAGACTTAAAAATACCGACCATCCAAAAAAAAATAAATCGCATTTCCCCCTCCGACCTCCCTTTTTCCAATTATAGGCTTTAAAACGCCACGTCATTCCGCCCTCACTGCTTTCAGTGTAAACATCAACTCAGGCCCTAAGAAACAGGCAAGAGCCAAAACAGTTTAACACCGAAAGAAAAATCTTTGGGGAAAAAAAGAATTTTGGATCATTATTAGTCTGCTTCGTTCCCATGCTGAAAAATAGACAAGGGTGAAAGGGAGGACACTAGTTTTCAAACTTGTATCCTACTCATAGTAATGATTATTTTAATGTCAAGACTTTTAAAAATAGTTTCAAAAACTAGATACTGAATACTCTGGATTTGATGGAAGCCTGTTTCCACCACCATAATAACAAGAAGGTTTCTCATAATTATTCAGTTCAATTCAATTTTATTTGTATACCGCTTTTAACAATAGACACTGCTGCAAAGTGGCTTTACAGAAATCTAGAAGTTCTGAAATAAATAAATAGATTTTAAACAGATGAATTTATAAATTTATCCCTTATGATGCAAGCTCTCATAATGACTTAATATCTCATAATGTGATACTTTTCTCATAATTTACTTTTTTATCTAATAATAATGACTTAGCATCTCATAATTATGATATATTAAGCCATACTTTTGAGAAAATGTTCTCATTATTATGAACTAATTCCATTATTGATGTCATAATTAAGACAATGTCTCATAATACTGAGATACAAACTCATAATTATGAGATACTTTCTCATTATTATGACATATTATGCAACTTCACTCCCCCCAAGTGGCAGAAATGGATTTCCATAGGATTTGGTGCTCTGAATCTCAGGGTTATAATAGCATGACAAATTGTAGACATAAACAACAAACTGCAGTTTTGTTTCACCAAATCCATATGACTGCTAATATTAACTTTACAGCCTTATGAACAGATTGTAGACTTTGGATTTAACCCAACAGTAACACTCACATAACACTTTATTAGGAACAACTGTACGCCTAAACATTCATGCAATTATCCAATCAGCCAATCATTTGGCAATAGTGCAATGCATAAAATCATGCAGATAGGGGCCAGCAGCTTTGGGTAATGTTCACATCAACCATCAGAATAGAGAAAAATGTGATTCTCATGAGTTAGAGACAACATTCTCTAGTTTGTTTGTTTTTTTACTCGGAATGGTGCAATAAAGAAAAACATCCAGTGAGCGGCAGTTCTGGGGATGGAAATGACTTGTTGAGAGAGGTCAACAGAGAATGGCCAGACTGGTTCAAGATAACAGAAAGGCTACAGTAACTCATATAAGCACTCTGTACAATTGTGGTGAGTAGAAAAGCATCTCAGAACACACAACACATCGAATCTTTAGGCGGATGGGCTACAACAGTAGAAGACCATGTGGGGTTCCACTTCTGTCAGCCAAGAACAGAAAGCTAAGGCTGCAGTGGGCACAGACTCACCAAAAGTGGACAGTTGAAAACTGGAAAAATGTAGCCTGCTTTGATAAATCTTGATTTCTGCTCAGGCACACAGATGGTAGGGTCAGAATTTGGCACCAACAGCATGAATCCATAGACCCAATCTTGAGTCAGCAGTCCAGGCTGGTGGAGGTGGTATAATGATGTAGGGAATGTTTTCTTGGCACACTTTGGGCCCATTAGTACCAATCAATCACCACTTGAATGCCACAGACTATTTGAGTATTGTTACTGACCATGTGCATCCCTTCATGGCCACAATTTACCCATCTTCTAGTGGCTACTTCCAGCATGATAATGCACCATTTCACAAAGCAAAAGTTGTCCCATGCTGTTTTCATGAACATGACCATGAGCTCAGTTTTTTTCAGAGGCTTTCCAAGTCACCAGATCTGAATCCAACAGAACACCTTTGGGATGTAGTATAACAGGAGATTCGCAGCATGAAAGTCAGCAGGAATTGCATGATGCAATTATGTTATCATGGACCAGAATGTCAAAGGAATGTTTCCAACATCATCCAACTAACTCACGGAGGCAAATCTGGGTGTCTGTGAACTAATGTATTCTAAATAAGTCAGGTCCATGAGGTGCATCGAAAAAGAAATACTAATTCACAGAGGACTCACTAACCCAACTGGATAATGATACAAGATTTGGTCAAAATGTAATGTTGTAACACAGTTTTATTGAAAAGTATACTACAAAACATAGTAAACAAAATACAAACAAAGGCTGAGAAAACTAGGGCCAGTATCAGTGGAGCCGGCTTTAAGATTAACGTCTTAAATTAAGGACCAGGTTTGGATGATGGCAAGTATTTCAGGGGAACAGCAGCCATTTTTGATATCTTGACTCATTGCAATTCGATTCAACTCAGCTCCAATCCCATACAACAGTAATGTGGTGTGTTGTCTGTCTGTTATATTTGAATAAAATTGGGAGTGGAGATGTCTCCTATAACTCATCCTCATTGAGGAGCATGTTGGGGACGCCTCTCGAGATAGGGAATTCTCGGCCAGACTCAGGGCACCGCAGAGTCCCCTCTATCACCTCTACCTATTAACACACAAAATAATGACCAGTATAAATATATATTGAGGGTTTCAGCCTGAATGTCTAGACTAGTGCATAATAACAAAATTATTTCCATGAAACTGAATAGTGCTTTTGATATTTTAGTTTAAAGGCGTAGTAGGTGATTTTGGAGGAACCAGTAAGAGTGTGCTAGATTCTGAATGTATCCAACCGAAAAATCCCACCCCTCCCTTCAGGCCTCTCTCCAAAATACATGAACATACACTGACTGATTACTGCTGGAGGACGAGTCCAAGAGAGAGTGCGTTGGGGAGAGAAGCGCAGCACATTGCTGTCATATCCAACTAACAAAAATCCCCCAAAAAACAAATCAGATAACTCCCTCAGTTGTAGCCATTATTGAAAAGCCATACCAACGTTCACTCTGGTTTGACCTCTTGCTACTCCTACGTCCCACTTGTGAAGTCAGAATGATGAGTATTTCATGTTCAGGTGCTTTGTTGTCGGAATGAAATGAAAAATAGCGGATGCAAGATTCATGCTCACTTATTTCTTGGGTAAATTCTACTTTGATTCCATAACCCACATGCTAAATAGTATTGATCTATGTCAAGTAATGTGTACACAGATTAAATGATGTAGACAAGCAACAGCTAGCAATAGTTGTACTGCTAAAAATAAACAATTACGTACCATCCACTACTGAAACTGTCCTCTGCCATGTTGAAAGATTGAAGGTCATCCCAACTAGGGTTGCTCCAGTTACTGGTAATTTACTGTTACTGGTAAAGTTAACATTTGAAACAGGATGGTACCATTATTTCACAAATTTCAGTAGTTAACATTACTGCACGTGGCAGCTTTTTTCCACTATACTTTGAAATGCCCTTTTAAGAGTTTGCTCTTTCGCCCGCCCTTTAAGACTAAGCCGACAGCTTGTGGGTGTGATGTAAGTAACACTAACAGTAGAAGGGATCTCCCTCTGACCAGTGACCAGCCACACCGCTTTGAGTTATCCAGCTAAGTTTGGGAAGATGCTACGGATTCAGCCAATGCTGAACAAACTAATGACATTAGATTGCTGAAACTTGTTGAGAAACAAGGCTCTCTGAGCGAGATATGGTGATATTTTTGCTTTTAGGGCAAGTGATGGTGGAGATGTGGAGTCCCCTTCTACACCTTTGTGCAAACGGTGCCTCAAGTCATGTGTGGCGGGAGGAGGCAATACATCTAACCTGATGAAACATTTAACACTTTGTATTTCCCAATTTATACAAAGAATTCCAGGAATGGAAGGTGTGCATGATGATCACATAAATAAATTGAAGATTTATAAATAAGATTGTCTAAATGATAGGTACTGAACTTTGTTCATGGTTAGCTTCACAATGTTTCCCGTCCTGAATCTACCTAACAAACTAGCCAGCTTGTACCACAAGTTTAGCCGACCTAATGTTACACGGGGCGAGCTGGCAGCCAACCACTGTGATAATAGCACTAAGGCTGTCGTTTGTCTTCTTAGACTACGTCCACATTAATGTGTTTCAGTCTTAAAATGCATAATTTTTGCTACATTTTACATAGGGTGTCCACATTACTCCAGAGTTTTTGAGCCCCTAAAATGGAGAGTTTTGGAAATGCTGTTGGCCTTGTTTTAGTTTGAAAACTCCAGAGTAGCATTTTAGTGTAGACAGGCGAAAATGGGGACGTTTGGAAACAATGATGCAGACATCCACGTTCGCTTCCTGATTGGGTCTTATCAGTCACGACGTAGAAATAACCTTAGTCAGATGTTTGCAAAATTAGCTTACTTACTGTATAAATCCTTCTTTCTACATCTGTCACCCACAGACAAACAGAAGCAGGAAGTGACTTTTCACTCATTTAATGCAGTGTTTAAACAATACAATTTTTGATGCTTATTAATTTCATCAGTTTGTATGAATATTTATTGCATTGGTACCGTTACCGTTCTACCATGCCAGGTACCATACCGAACCCAAAATTTTGGCACCGAACCAACCCTAATCCCTACTTGGGAAGTCGGGTATCAAAATTATTTCCTAAGTTCCCACTCGAATTTATGACTTGAGGGGATGTTTATGTGTAACTTCCAAGACGGGAACTCATTTACCATAATTCTGATAGCGTGTGAAGGCAGCATTTATCCAACTTCTTTTTCATCACAGCCTTTTCTACTTCAGTTTTTCTTTTCTTGCTTTGTTGCAAACTGTTGTAGGTATAACGTTAAGTGTAACTGGAAATTTTGGCTACCGTTTCTCTGCCATTCTTGTGTAACTAGCTCACTAACTTTAGCAATATGTCTGTCTAGCCTTGTGGAAGATTCTGGTCACGTGCAATGAGCGCATGGGCAGAGTGCACACAGGTAGGCTGGTAGGCAGGTAGGCCATCCAATCACTTCTTTTGGACTGAATGACTTTTTTTTCATGATGGGTGATGGATTTTTTTTTCTTTTTATTGCCAGAGCATTTGATTCACTCATTACTATCAGGATGTAAAGAGAATTTTATAAAAATATAACAAAAATGTTTCTGGGGAAAAAAAAAATCCCCCTACCATGCCTTTAATTACTGCAGTTATATACAGCATACCTAAATAATTATACAGAATATAAACGATAGTGCTAATTACCAAATTATTTTATTGTAATAATATAACACTGGAATAGTCTTAATATCATAAAGACAATGGAAAGTCTGTAAAGCCTGAGTTCAGCGTATCAGAACAAATTTCATATGCAGTTCTTCTTACCTCCAGTAGGACTCTGTGCACTTTGTGTAAAAATTCTTCGTCGTTCTCATAGTTTGATACAGGTGTGCTGGGCAAGTCCTGCAGGTATCCCAGCTGTAGAAACAAATTATTTAGCCAATGTTCTTATTAGACCCTTGTTGAACTATAACTTGAACCAGCCTCACCCCTTCAGCTGCATGGATTAAAGCGCTCCACTCCAGCTTTGGTATCATTCGGCTCACAAACTGAGGGTTGAACTCGACTTCATTCACTTTGACCTCTGTTGCCTTTGAAGAGGACAGAAAAAAAAGAGACAGACGATTAATGAACATCCATTCTGATGCCCTACTTCTGGTTGGAGTTCTCATCACTTGAAAACCACTCGCTGCTGCTGACTATGGCCCCATAGGGACAGCCTAAAGATACACTTATGGCCCTTTTCCACTGCCTGGTACCAGCTCAATTCAACTCGCCTTTTTTGATTTTCCATCGGGCCAAAGTTTTGGATAGTACCTGGTAACCGGTACTTTTTTGGTATTACCTCTGTTGAGGTTCCAAGCGAGTTGAGGCAATACCAAAAGGTGACGTGAAAAGACTGCAGACTGATTGGTCAGAGAGAACAATATCACTGCGTCATCGCTGTGCGAGACGGAACGTCCAGAACAATCCCTCCATTTTTTTAATAGTTATATTTGTTTATTATACTTCACTGATTGTGTGTTTTCACTACTCACGCGCATGTTTGTGTATGTACGCGCGAAAGGGTGTTATGTCAAGCCGAAGTTGCCACAATTCATCACGTTTCTAAGGTGTTTTGTTAAACAAACAAACAAACAAAAAAGGCGTAAAAAAAAGCTGTGTCCAAACTGTCAGGACGTAATGGTAACAGCATAAAAAAGTTAACAAGCAGCAAAAAAGCCAGACTATACATGTTAAAATGGTGTAATGGTTAAAGCACAGGGCTTTCACTCGGAGAACCAGGTTCTCCGAGTGAAAGCCCTATTTGGCATGTTTCATCTGGGGAAAGTTTTGCTGCAGATAACTCATTTAAAATTAGCCACTCTGTAGTAATATTTTGCTTAACCCTCTGTTAGTGTAAAAAAAAATAAAAAATAAAAATAAAAAAGGTTATGGGTAATGTTAGGCATTGACTGAGGTTTTGTAATAAATCAAACATCATGGCATTACTTAGACTGAAGCAGGATTCTGTCAATCTTACTAAAAGTTAGAGTCTCGAATTGTTTCTTATGAAGGCAGGGGCCTTCGGTCTGTGGCTTGCTTTAATATGCTTACTGACTCCAGAGATCAAAAGCAGAAGGTACGTACACTTATCGGTTTTACCAACAGATGGTTAGGCAAAGTATCAGGATAGGCTGGCTAGTTTTAATAAGTTACCTGGAGCAAAATATTCCTCAAATAAAATCTGCCTTGCATTCTCCAAGTGAAAGCCCTGTGCTCTAACCTCGACACCATTTTAACATATATAGTGGCACTTTTTTACTGCTTGTAAACTGATGGCACTTTTTATGCCATTAACATTAAGTCTTAATAGTTTGGACGCAGCTTTTTTTGATGCCTTTCTTTTGTTGAACAAAACACATTAGAAACATGACAAATTGTGGCAACTTCAGCTTGACATAGCAGCGTTTTGCATGCGCACACACAAACATGCACACGAGTAATAGTATAGTATTAATAATAATAAAGATGTTCCTGTGTGTGTCGCCTTGAAGATGACGTCACTGCAGTTTTATGGGCGTCGCTTTGATGACCAGCTGTAGTGAAAAACAAACTGATGATACCAAAAACGAGTCAAGTCGAGTCGGTATCATGCAGTGGAAACGGGCCATTAGAAATCATGGAGATGGCTTTAGGACTGCAGTTGATATGAACAGTTTTGCATTTAAGTCTCCGTCAGTGAACAGTTGCACGATTGCACTTTTAGACCATATAGCACACAGTTATGAGTTATTTATAATCACACTCTCCAGTGTCACCCAGATGAGGATGGGTTCCCCTTGGAGTCTGGTTTCTCTCAAGCTTTCTTCCTCATGTCATCTCAGGGATTTTTTCCTTACAACCATCGCCTCTGGCTTGCTCATTAGAGATGAATTTATACATTTAAAATTTATATGCGGAATTGATATTTCTGTAAATATATTTTGTGACAATGTCCATTGTTAAAAGTGCAATACAAATAAAATTGGGTTGAACAGACCAGTTTCTTTTATGAAAACTATATGAAGGAATTTTCATGTGTTGTATTTGTTATAATACTGGGTTTTCAAAGTGGCAACAAAGCCAGGGAGATACACATTATCATCAGAATCAGAATCATGTTTATTGGCCAAGTATGTTGACACACAAGGAATTTGG
>JAOTRR010000038.1:17332609-17344815 GCA_028570945.1 Gogo arcuatus
GTCAACACTCCTGTATGACTGGTGATGTTTGACTGCATGATAAACTTTACGAAGCTCCGCAGCAGAGATTTTGTCATCTTTAGACGACGAAGCTTCACGGAAAAATGATAATTGAAAATTGACACTTGGCTTCTTGGTTGGCAAGAAGTTATATTTCTAAAGGGGGTTTTTTATTTGGAGCAATTTCTGAATTTAAAACCTATATTTTAGTGCTCTACATATACATTTTAAAGGGTTCTCTCCATGGACAAAATGGACTGCTTTAGAGGTGTAAACCTCCACAACTCACCCATGCCTGCAAATGAATTTGAATGAATTTTGTTGGTATTGAAAAGAACCTTCTTTTGTTTCACAAATGTTTACTCTATGCATTAGAGTAGAAGGTAATAAAGAATTAATAATTATACTGTCACAAATGCAGGTGACAGTAGGATGAATTGCAGAATGGAGTTTAATGACAACAGGCTGGCAGACAAATCCAAATTGGCAGACAAAATCCAAAAACGTTAAACGAGCAGAGGTCATGCGATGAACAAACAGTGTATAGTAGGCTGAGACAAAAGGCAGAGTCCAAAATACAAAACGTGAGTCAAAAACCAGCAAAAATCAATCAGGAATAGCAAAGGCTTGGTACGAGCAGACACGAGTGTACTGAGCGATACTTCACAATGTGTGTGTGTGTGTGTGTATAGAGTCTATTTATAGCGCATGGTGCTGCGGAAGTAATGAGAAACAGGTGCGGATAATTACTCAATACTCTGGTGATTTTGCGCGTCGAGTGGCGGCCATGTTGGAAGGCCGCTGCGCATTATTGGAAGTGGAGTTCTGGGCAGGAACTGACGTGACATATACCAATCAGTTTGTTAACAGTTTCATAAATGTGAGCTCTAACAACGACCTAAAGGTATTAAGGCCTGTCAGTACTTGTAGAACTAGCTGTTCTACCTACCTTTATACCAATAACTTTTTATTCTTTTACTTATGCCACATGTCATCATCTTCCTTTCACTAGTATTTTGCACCTAATTTGTGTGTACACAAATCAATCTGTGTCTATAGATGAGAGAGACATAATAGTGACATGAAATCATTGTAGGGACTAGTGTAATCTAGAAATCATACAGTGACATAGCACAGAGATCCTAAGTGAATATCTGTGAATATAACCTTATATACCCTACATTTTCCTGAGTCAGTCTAATGACATGAGGATTGATTACTTTTACGTCAAGTTTAACTTCAGGACTCAGCTGAATAAAAGACTGTTGAATTGCCAATCCACATCTAATAAGTGTTATAATTAATCTTGTTACAGCAAGAAAGTGAGACTCCCCATATAGTTGGCAGTGATGAGCCAGATACAGCAGTCTGGACTGTACAAAAAGAATCTTGCCAGTCACAGTACCCAAATATCCAGAAGTCACTTCAGCACAGTAAGTTATAACTTTCACTTTCTCTTCAGAAAAATGTACAAAGTTGTTGATTTTCTAATGAGTCATAGACAGAGTCACTTATTACCATTTTGACACTTGTAAGATGCTTTGGCCACTTATCAAAATAATCCATTATTAACATTTAAATCTTATGATACACAGTTACAATATAATGTACAGTATAATTACAGTTGTTCAGTAAGGTAAGCTTTAAAAAAAAAAAAAAAAACAAAACCCCATGGTGGCTATGTGTATCTTGCAGTATTTAAGTGTGCTTACACTCATCTGGTCCTGCCATGGACCACTGCTCCAGAATGTGGAGAGAGTCAGCCCCTACATACAGCATTACTCACTGAATTCAACTTTGTCATGGATGAGATCGTTTGCAAGGCCAAGAACTTGGATCTCTCAGTTACTGCACTTGGCTGCATTCAGATCTTCACCCAGCACTTTCACAATATAAAGCAGTCAGAAGGGTAAGCATGCATCTGTATAGTTTCCCCCTGTGGCTCAAAATGTAGCACAAATCACAAGGTGTGCAGTAGCACATCATTAGCACATCATTTGACATTTTTGTATGCATGGTGGTACTTTGTTTTCTGCTAGAAGCAGTTAGTGTTAGTTGCAGCCTATTGTTGCAAAAGTGTGCAGACTGATGTTGTTTCACTTTTCCCTCTTGTAGCCACTCACGGCTATGGTGGGCGAACACAGATACCTGAGTCAGGTGTAGTGGAAAGCAAAATGCCCTTTATTTTTTGAAAAGAGTGGGGAAGCATACGAGGAACGTGCAGTTTGCTGTTGGTATGAACAGTAGGACGCGATCACTGGGCTGGAACTTGCGGGGATGGGCAGAGCTTTTGAAGTCTTTGCTCTGCTCAGCCTGGGCTTTGAGCATGTACTGGTGAACGATGGGGGCCACTCTGTCGATGCGGTCTTACATCTCCCTCACATGCTCGATGGTGGCTCGAAACAGAGAAGGGCCTCCTCCCAGGGCCTCTTTTGCCATGTCCAAGAGGCCCTGGGGTCTTCTCCCAAGCAGGAGCTCGAATGGCGTGAATCCTGTCAAAGCTTTGTGGGGTTTCTCACACTGAGAACAGGACATAAGTGAGAAGGAGGTCCCAGTTCCTGCCATCTTCATCCACCACAAGGTGCAGCATCGTCTTCAGTGTCTGGTTCAACCAGGCATGTCGGTCTGTGGGTAGACATGAAGGGCGTACCTTGGTCTATGAGGAGGTCTTTTGGGAGACCCACACGGAAGAACAGCAGAACCAGTTCCCTGGCAATGTTCTTCGATGTGGTCTTCCAGAGAGGAACTGCCTCAGAGTAATGGGTGGCGTAGTCCATGATGACTAGAATGTGTTCATGGCCCCAGGCAGTTTATGAAGGGGACCCACCAGATCCATGCCCACCCTCTTAAAGGGGACGCTGATAATGGGCAGAAGCACAAGTGGGGTAGGCGCTGGTCTCTTCTGGGCAGTGCACTGGCATTGGGGGCAACACTGCCAGAGGTTATTCACCTCTGTGTTCTTCCCCGGCCAGAGGAAGCGATCCTGAGACTTCTCCAGGGTGTTCTGGCCTGCCAAATGGCTGCCCAGAGGATGGGAGTGGGCCAGGTGTATCACGAGGTTTACTTTTGAGTGGGGGACCACCAGCAGGTCTGTGGCCACATTGCTCCGTGTGGTGATACAGGAGGCCATGGTGGACCAGAAAATAGGAAGCGGGTAGAGCCTGCCCCAGATGCTGGTTTTTGCCCTTGATAACATGCACCTGCCCCCAGCAGTGTTGCAGTTGCTCGTCTGTCTGACTCACCTTCGGCAGTACAGGTATCAGCGTCCTCATGATCCCCAGCTAGACACACGTTGCAGAACAGCATGGGGTGGGCTCCAGACCCTCCGGGGTGCTCGTCATCTCCTCACCTTCCTAGCAGCAGGCAGCTCCTTGGGGATCCCAGGACCATACTCTACCTAGGAAGAGAGGGACAGGGAGGTTAGGAACCACACCAACGGTCAGTTTCCACTCACCTCGCTCATCGCCAATCCTAACATGGGCAGCGGCCACCTCTTGTGTGTCCCCATGCACGCAGGTGACTTTGAAGGTGCCGCTGCGCCCCACAGCCTCAGGCAGGATGGAGGGTCGAACCAGCGTGATGGTCCTGCCGTAGTCAAGTAGGGCTTGCACCGGTCATCCCTCTGTCTACACAGGGGCACTTGGAAGTTGGGGGTTCTGAGTTGAGTGGACCACGCAGCCAGCGAGCCGTGGCTTCCTGGCTGGGGCAGGCAATGGTGGTTTGGGAGAGGTGGGCATGGCCTCGTCCAGGAACGACGGGGACCGGGTTGGCTAGGCCGGTCATCTTTGGGGCTCAGCAGTGACCCAGGTGGAGGGGTGAAGAGGTCTGCTGTGTGGCTGGTGGGCCTTTGAGGGCACACTCAAAGGCCTTGACCAGCTCTGCAGGTGTTTTTGGGAGCCCTCATTCCCACAGCCATGCCCTCAGCAGGTGGTAGAGCCCAGAGGAACCAATCCATGGTGACCTGCTCTGCGACCTGGGTGGCTGAGTGTTGCTCAGGCTGCAGCTATCTTTTGGTTGTTCTTAGCAGAGTGTCCCACTGGCCAAGAGCCCGATACACCCAGCGATGAAACTCGCAACGCCCCTCGATTTGCTCTTTCAGGGGCGGGTAATTCTCTGCTGAAGCCAGTGGGAGCCCATAGTAGGCCAGCTGCACTTCCCCAGTCAGCAGGGGAGCCAGAGCCTGGGCCCACTCTTCCTCTGGCCAGCCTTCCCATATGGTGGTCTGCTCAAATGTGTAGAGATAGGCATGTACGTTGTCGGTTGGGGTTAACTTGGGGGAACAGAAAGAGGGCCTCTTGATTAGAAGGCAGCTGGGGAGACGAGAGGCTCTGGCTCATTGTTGCAGCAGCTCTTGGATGGCAATATGAAGGTCCCGGGCTAGCTCCTGCATTACCTGCTGCCGCTGCTGCTGGAGGCTGGTCTCTAGGAGGTGCTGCAGAAGGGGTTCCATATGGAGGGTGGGTGGAGGTGTAGTGTTTGTGCCCGAATTTTCCACCACTGTAGCCACTCACGGTTGTGGTGGGCAAACACAGACGCCTGAGTGAGGCATAGTGGAAAACAAAGTGCTCTTTATTTTTTTTAAAAGAGTGGGGAAGTGTGGGAAAAGGGGCTGTGGAGGAGAGAGAGAGTGTGCAGAGAGTGTCTGGTAATGCAGGTGCTGAAGGCGCTGGATTCAGGAGCCGGCCGGGCGTTGTGTTGCAGGTGGGCCATGTGCTGCACAGATCCAGTCACCGTTGCTCTACAGTTACAGGTGGGAGTGGGGAAGACTGTCTGGGAGAGCTCTCATCCGCTCATTTGAGGTCGTCCTTGTTGTCCTTGATTTTGGCGAAGTGGCCTAGGCAGAGAAGGAGGGAGGATGTCAGTTAACATGCTCTGATGGAGGTGAACTAACCTGTGTTTGTGAGCGCCGCTTAAGCCCCTCCAGCTGTATGTGATTAGCTGGCTCTGCCCTGTGGCCACACTGTTTTCAGTGGTTCAAAACAGTGGTGCTAAAATGGCACTGTCCCTGCAGCACCATTGAAGTGGTAGTGTGAGGAGCGATGTGCTGTTTAGGCAGAGGTTTTCTTAGGCCACCATCACACTCTAAAATGTACAACCACTGATACAGACAATTCAAATAAAATTACTACTTAGAAATGTCTGTGTATATGTAGATGCAGTTTGTGTTTATGACTGTGCTATTATCTTGCCCAGGTCCCCAGTATTTGGTTCTAAGGCTGAAGAGATTGCTGTTATTAGGGGATTCTGTAAGGCCCTCATACACAACCTTTTCCCTAAACACCTCTGGGAACCAAATGTCTACTACTGTGCCCTACAAGAAATTCTGGCTGTGCAAGGTTAGTGTGCATTTCAACACTTCATTGGTCAGGAACATTCCACATAACATATGTAGCATTACAGTATGTATAATTTGTGTTTATCAGGGAGATATTATCTCTAAGATGAACACTTGCCAGTGTGCTTTCACATACATTGCTAGTACTTTAGTGGAAGGCTTCACCCACATTTAAAAATAATCTGTAAGAATTAGGCTACAGTGCTTCTTTTACTGCAGTACATTTCAGGTTTTTTTCTGCCATGCATAATATATATATATTCAGTGCAGTTCATGATCAGTTGGACAATGAAACTATTTATTTTAGCTCTGTACTCTAGTACAGTAATGAGAAATAATGCACACTAATTGAAATAATATCTGTGAATACTATCCACTTCTTAGGTTTTAAGCCATCAGGATTCAGCTATTTAAACATTTTGGTTTTGGTGTAACAAACTCTTTAGGTTCAGTTAATGTTTCTGATGGTTCTTCATTAATATATTGGACAGTCAGCATTTTATTGTGTTATTATATATTGTATTATGTATGTCAAATTCAAATGGTTAAAATAACCTCTATGACAGTTACAGAATTCTATCAATTTAAGTGTTAGGAGTAAAAAACATGACCATATCTGAACACATTTAAGTGAATTACCAATCATTAGACATGCGTGTGTCAGCTGAATTCCACTAAAGGAACACATGGCTTAGTTACTAACCGGGAAAAATAAAACTCACAAGTTATATGGAATTAATTAATCTAAGTAGGAGATGGTGGAGTGTTTAATATTAAATCTAAATAATAAGATGGGTCAAAACAATGCAATAAGTAAAAAAAAAAATCATGAGACATTAACTTAGACATTAAAATAATGTGAAATAACAAAATATTTAATTTACTTCAAATTCAGAATCATTTCTTTGGAGGCTTACTTAAGACACTCTTAAATGTTACTAGTAAGAAACTAAAACAGTGATAGAACTAATGGTATCTGTAAGACTAAGTAGAAATTAGAGAAAATGAAGATTAACTAAATAGAAATGTTCTTTTATTTTAACTGCATGTTGGTGTTACTGTTCGATGTTTGTTTCTTCCTTTATAGCACTGGCATTTGTGACATTGCTCTCTGACCCAGACAACTTGAACCACCTAATCATTTCTCAGCTGGACCAAATGCCCTCAGAAAACCAGATAAAGGAAGTGCCTGACCCACATAGAGACGTTCCTTCCTCAAAGTGGAGTGAGGACAGTGATGTGTAAGTTTCATGATAACATCTGGGTACAAGCAGAGTAACTGCTGTTTTTATGTAACTTTAGTTTTAATAGTTGATTTCTGTTTCTCAGGCTTCAAGGTGAGACAGAGGAACATCTATCTGAAGAAGGAAAAGTTAAAAAGAAAGGTATTGTAATGTTTTAAAATTACATTAAAGTCCATAGATACTTGTAACTGACAGCTCAGGGAATGAGGAACTGGGAGACAGGCTTGACAACTCAAGGTGCACTTTATTTTTAATTTGGAGGTCACTTTTCAGCGACTTTATTTTCTCTCTATCTTCACGCACACACATGCACGCACACACACACGGCACTGGGTAGCTCAGCTCTCTGTCTCTGATTACCAGCTTCTCCCTGAAAGAACACAAAAGACAAACATAAGTAACCTGCCAGTAATCAAACACAGGTGAAACTCATCACGTGTTACCTGTTGGCTCTACCTGACTGCTCGCCGCCCACAGCTGATGCTCAATCACACCCTCGCTGCCGCATACCCCCACTGCCTGACTCAGGCCGGGGAGCCGTCCAGCCTGCAGCAGACTCCTCCCCCGGCGGGAGAGGTAATCAGCCACCACCATCTGCAACCCCGGCCTATGGACCACCTCAAAATTGAAGGGCTGAAGAGCCAGATACCAATGAGTGATCCGCGCGTTGGCATCCTTTATGTGGTGGAGACACTGGAGTGGGGCGTGGTTGGAACAGAGAGTGGAAGGGTGTCTCAGTAGGAAGTATCGGAGAGTGAGGACCACCCATTTGATAGCTAGACACTCCTTCTCGATCGTGCTGTACTTGCTCTCCGGCGCCAAGAAATGCGGCTGATGTACAGCACAGAGCACTCCTCCACCACCTGGGACAAAATGGCCCCTCTGTCTGATGCGTCAGTCTGCAAGACAAAAGGGAGAGAAAGTCAGGTGACTGCAACACAAAACCGCTTTAACCTGGGTAAAAGCCCATTCGCATGGCTCTGTCCACTGGACCCGATCTGGTGCCCCTTTTTAGTGAGGTCAGTCAGTGGGCTGGTGACGTCTGAAAAATTAGGTACAAATCTTCTGTAATAGCCAGCCAGCCCCAGGAACTGCCTCACCCCTTTTTGGTCTTGAGTCTTGGGCAGGCCGCAATTGCTGCAGTTTTATCAATTTGGGGATGCACCTGCCCATGACCCAAGTGGAAGCCCAGATACCATACTTCCACCCACCCATTTGCACACTTCTTTGGGTTTGCTGTGAGTCCTGCATGTCTCAACGATCTCAGGACAGCTCTCAGATGTTGTAAATGCCACTACCAATCATAACTGTAAATAATGATATCATCTAAATAGGCAGTGGCAGATGCACTGTGTGGGTGGAGGATTCTGTCCATGAGAGGTTGAAACGTCGCTGAGGCTCCAAACAACCCAAGTGGAAGGGTGACAAATTGGCATAAGCCAAACAGAGTGGAAGAGGTGGGTTTTTTTCATGGGATAGTGGTTTCAAGGGTATCTGCCAATATCCTTTAGATAAGTCCAGCATTGAATAAAAGCGAGGCGAGCCTAACCAATCGAGCAGTTCATCAATGCCAGGCATCTAATATGCATCAAATTTAGACACCATGTTGACTTTTCTAAAGTCTACACAGAAGCAGACCAACCCGTCGGGAACCAACACCAGCAAGCTGCTCCAATCACTGTGCAACTCCTCAGTTACTCCCATGTCAAGCATAGCCTTGAGTTCATCCCGAACCACATTTTTAAGTGTTCAGGGAGCAGATATGGGAAGCTGTGTACCACCACCCCTGGGGGAGTCTCAATGTGGTGCTCTATGAGATTAGTGCGACCAGGTAGAGGTGAAAACACATCGGAGAATTCCTCCTGCAACCTGGCAACCTGTGCTCTCTGGGACAGTGAGAGGTGGTCTCCACAGGGGACTGGGATGAATTGGGCCACACTTTTTAGACTTCCCTCCAGTCCCAGTTCCTCCCTCTCGGGAACGACTGTCACCGGAGCCACAGGAACCTCCGTTCGCCACGGAGATTGAGGTGGTACACCTGAAGCACATTGCCTCTATCCATTCGCCTGACCTCACAGTCGACTTCTCTGACTCGCCGTGCGACCTCAAAAGGTCCTTACCACTTTGCAAGTAATTTAGAGCTTGATATGGGTATTAAAATGAGCACTTTATCTCCCCATGCAAATTCCTGTACCCGAGCCCCCCTATTATACAGCCAGGGTTATCGTTCTTGCGCCCAGAGCAAATTCTTCTGGGTTAGGTGACTCAGTATGTGGAGTTTTGCTCTCGGGTCAAGAACATACAGAATATCATTTTTACTAGTAGAAGGTCCCTCCTCCCAATTTTCCCTAATGACGCCCAAGATGCTATGAGGCTTGCAACCATACAGTAATTCGAATGGGGAGAACCCCATGGAGGCTTGCGGGACCTCTCGTACTGCAAATAAGAGAGGTTCCAACCACCTGTCCCAATTATTTGCATTGGAAACTCATTGCATTGTGGTTCACTGCGACAGGACCCATCCACGAATCAATGCTTGACTAACATTTTATACCCCAGCCAATTTGTTCCCAGGATTAGTGGATGGGTGAGGCGAAGACTAATCGCCACCTCCACACTATGTTTTTCACTCCTAAATTGGATAGTGATGGGCACCAGTGGATATTTGTGAACATCCCCGTGTACACACCTCACCTTCACCAATTACCCCACAATGAATCAGGCTTTGATGAACTGTGGTCTGATCACAACCAGAGTCCACCAAGGGCTGATGTGTACCTCCTTGAATACTCACTGCCACTTGGTAAGCTCCTGCTCGATCGGGAGAAGCCCAAGGTATGTCAGGAATATGGATCAGAATCTCCATCTCCTTAAGAGGATGCTGATCCTGGAAGTGCCACTCGGTCAATGATGTCCTTGGCATTGCACTCTCCAGTCAGCAGCCACTGTCGGCAGGCGTCTTGGAGCTGTTTGGTGAAGGCAAACAGGTGGCCGATCTCACTGTATGCCAGCACGTGGAAGCGTTGGTGATGTTGTTCCAGTGTTGCAACCGACCCACTGTAGAATAGCCCGCGTCAGGTCCGGATACTCTAGCAGGTTGGTGGCTGGGTGCTGTTGAACTGTGAGCTGGGCTTCTCCTGACAGGAGCGGCAATAGGCGGACCACCCACTGCGAGGTTGGCCATGAGCATGCTTCAACGACATGCTAAAACGGCTCCACAAACACTTCTGGATCGTCCTGCGGCCCCATCTTGAGCAGTTGCACATGGGCTTTGGCCGCAGTATCCAAGGCAGTGGCTGCTGGAATACTCACTAGCTGGACCAGGCTCCGGATCACCTGCTGGTCTTCTGCCTGGGCGTGGAGCACAGCATGGAAGCATTGCTCCTGATCTGTGCACAGAGCAATGAGGGCCTGATGTTGAGCTTGGTGGTTGCTGACGAGAGTCTGGAGGATCTAACCTGCAGGTAATCAAACACAGGTGAAATCAACAAATGTTACCTGCCAGTTCTACTTGACACCTCGCCGCCCATGGCTGAAGCTCGATCATGCCCTCGCTGCCACAACACTATATAAATTTGTCCTGAAAGGCCAAGAGTACAGTGTTTGTTGAGTTGCCTACACACCTATTAACCCTTATGATGAAGTGATGAGTTAAATTATTTAAGTTATAGCAAGTAAATCAAGTAGAGTCTAGATCCATGGGATAATAAATGCATTGACATTGATTTTGGGAATTGCTTTTCACACTTTTCTTTTATTTGTCATTATGCAGGCCACAAACTGAAAGAGAAGTTTTCTAAGGTTTTAGATACTATAACACCAAAGAAAGTCAAATTAAAGAGGAAGAAGAAAGATGTAACAAACAAGGCTGTGCCATTCCGCAGACCTGCAGTAATGGAGCCTGATGATACAAGCAGCAATGAGGGCTCCATCCTTGACAATGTGAGGAAAAACATAACATTAATACTACTAATAAAAAAAAACCATTCATATTATGGCTGCTCATGAGTCATTGCCTTTGATTGTTTTTGTTGTTAGGTTGACACTGATGTGGAAAGTCTTACAAGTTCCCTCCAGGAGGAGATGATGGAATTTAAGCTCTCCTACGAGATGTGGAGGGTTGGAAATTGGGCAGTTACTGTCACTAATGTAAGTCAGATTTATATTTATATATATATATATATATATATATATATATATATGCCATCTACCCCATCCATCAGTAAAAGTGGACCACTGTAGATATTGTTTAGGTGGTGAATCATTCTCAGCACAGCAGTGATGGTGCAGGTCAAGTGTATTACAAATTTTTAAACATAATGTACACTTACTGGCCACTTTACAAACTGTAGCTCATTTTTTCCATTCAAAATTTGTTGATCAGTTTCTGACCACAGGTTTGATGGTTATTTTTGGTTTGATGAAGCTTCATAGCAGTGACTGAAACAAAAGCAAAACAAAACAGCAACACTGCTGTTCCTTATACACTTGTACTATTGTGACACCCCATCAATGTCGCTAACGTACAAAGAATGAGCCACCACTCAAATAAGTATCGGCTCAGCAGTGGTACATTTGGACTGTTAGCTTCTGCTAGATTTGATATGTTTGTTTGGTCTGGCCTAACCCTAGACTAGTTGATCATGTTTTTCCACTGGTGATCCCTCATGTTTAAAATGAGATTATGGCTGTTGTAGCTGTGGGTATGTGATCAGGGATTAGTCCATCCTGCTGTGTGTGTAGTCTTCTGTATCATTTGAAGCTGTACAGCTACGCATCAAACTTTGTGTAAAAAAAATCAGAATACAAAGGTGCTCATCTTTCCTCTCATTCCATCACATAACCTACTGGCTGTTTCATATCCACTGGTCAGAGAGAGATGCTGTTGCTTTTCTGTCCCCAAGAGAATGTGATCATTCGTGTACTCAAAAAATCCCCAGCAGAATATGGCATATTACTTTTTAGTTAGTAAACAGTCATTGTTGGCTTTATGCTAATTAACCATAAAGGTCCTCCTAGGTCCAGATGGAAGGAAATGAATTGTGTTTCACAATTCACTTGGAGGAAATCAACAATCCTGAGAACTTCCATTGGGATGTAAAAAAGAACCAGTCAGACATAATCCAGTTTTATAATCAATGCAAGGTGAGAAATGGATGTGGTTTGTAAAACAATCATGCTTTTGCACATTTGGGAGTTTTATCAGTTGGAACTCATCTTAAAGGATTGAATATCTTTTCAGGAAATAGGACACCTGCCCTCCTTATTGACAATAGTGGAGAAGCCAAAAGCAGAGTGGAATAAGGAGGAAACAAGAGAAAGTTTGAAACACTCCTTACAAGTAAGCTTTACATTTGATGGTAGTATAAAAGGAAAAATAAATACAGTCATGTGAAAAAATAAGTACAGTACATCCCATGAAATTGTTGATTTTTTTCAACATATTTGAACAAGCAAACATTTCACCCTCTTTAATACAGTGTCTACAGATAAAGGTGATATACTCCAACAAATGACACATAAAATTGACATTTTGTTCTCATTTTCATAATTTAAACAAACAACAGTCATGTGGAAAAAGTAAGTACACCCTTACATTTATTACACTTTCAAGTCCATAAAATTAG
>JAOTRR010000038.1:17352179-17367682 GCA_028570945.1 Gogo arcuatus
TCAATCAGGTGTGTTTGATTTGGAGCAGGGATAGATAGAAGATATGCAGGACAGGAGGGCTCCAGGAGGAGGATTGAGAAACACTGCTCTAGGATTAGCAGTTAATTTGAAGGTGAAATTAGTGTCAGGTGTCATCAATGGGATGACAATCAGGTGTGAGTAGGCTCCCTGTTTTATTTAAAGAACAGGGCTCTAAGTCTGCTGTTCACAACACATGTTTGTGGAAGTGTATCATAGCATGAACAAAGGAGATTTCTGAGGATCCATTTAAAAAAAAAAGTTCTTGATTGCTCATCAGGCTGGAAAATTTTATAAAACAATCTCTAAAGAGTTTGGACTCCACCAATCTACATTCAGACAGATGGAGGAAATTCAAGATTGCTGTTACCCTCCCCAGGAGTGGTTGACCAACAAAGATCACTCCAAGATGTCACAAAGGAACCCAGGGCAACTCAAGACCTCTAAAGTTTTGGAGTGGCTTTTGAAGTATGCTTTCGCTCATTGTCCATCTACACTGTGAAGCACTGTCCAATGAGTTTTGAAGCATTTGGCTGAATCTGAGCAGACACAATACACTTCAGAATTCATCCTGCTGCTTTTGCCAGCAGTTTCATTAATATGTACAAGGGGAACTAGTTCTATTAGCAGCTATACATGCCCACACCATAAGATGAGGTGGTATGCTTCGGATAATCAGCAGTTCTTTTCCTTCTTCATACTCTTCTCATCATTCTGGATCAAGTTGACCTTTATCTCCTCTGTCCAGCCCAGTTTTGAGCAGAACCATTGTAATCAAGGATGTATCATGAATGGAGGGTGTTGCACAATGCACAACAGAAATAAACAGTAGTAGCAACATTGCAGAGCGCATTGATTTACCTGTGAGCTTTTGTTCTATTATTGCAGATATTTTTCATTCCATTTTTTCTGAAGATGTATCCTTTTCCTTTTTGTTCTCCATTGCTGTACTCTGCTTCCTTTCCAAACTGATCACACCAACAGATGTCATCATGGTTCATGCTGGAAAAAATAGCTGTTTTGGTTCCAGCTGGGAACTACCTTTTCAGGTTCTGAACCAATTTATTTTTGGTCGAAATGCTCTGAATGGTTTAAAATGTGGTGTGTGAACCAGAACTGAACCCATTCCCTGTTGGTGGAAACGGGGTACGAGTGTGTTATGTTTGAAAAGATGCGGCCAGCTGGTGTCACGTGCCTCGGAGGAAGCACGTGATGACCTTCGCCCTTCCTGGTTGGTAGCTGTCCTGTGATAGGGGACCTATCTGGTGGTGTGTGGGAATTGGCCATGACTTGGGGGGAGGGGAAAAAAGAAAATCACATACGGTTCAAAAGTTGCATGTATAAATGCGCCTCTAACTTTAACCTGTTGGTGGCGCTAAAGCACTCGAGGTGCAAACATGAAACTTGGCGGGACTGTCCTCAATCGTGCCAATTTAAAAACTTCTTACCATATGGTTCTATGGGCTGCCACAGACACCCTAGCCATCAGAAGAAGAGGAAAAGGTAGAAACACAATGGGTGTCTACGCAGCTCTGGCCGCCAGCTGTCATGTCAAAAATGCTTACATTGTGTCCCACCTAATGAATTTCACCATTGTACCGGAACGAGGATAACATCCACATCAGTGGCGGATAGCAAGCTTGGATTTTCAGTCCATAAATGAACAGGTAAAACTAGACAATTCTATACTGAGTTCACTATTATGTAAAAGTCGAACGTCTGTTAATTTATTTACATTTTTTTTATTTCAATTTGAAAAGATTGATAATGTGAAGTACAGAAAACGAATATGACCACCGGAATCGGGTTAAACCAGTATACAAATGGAAAAGGAGCTCCAAAGCTATTATTGAGGATCCTGCTAATGTCGTGTGTATGTGTGGGAGTGTGTTAGCAGACGGATGGCAGTGTAAACATCACTAAATCCAGATTATTCAAGTTCATTAGAGGAGCTGTGTGTGGACATGTATCAGGAAATTTATTTTTAAGTTTTCTTGAACAAACAAATACACACAAGGCACTTTCACCCGAATATAACATGAAGGTTGTGTATTTCTTTTTTCTTTTTAAAAAAAAATAGATTGCAGTACAGTTTGTTCCATTTTTTTGGCCTAATGACATCTGTGCTAACTCTTTATAACCCGTTCCCCCCAAACTCTTAATTAAATGGTATGGTCCGGTCCTAAGCGGTTACCTTGCACAAGTTCAGATAACAGGCAGGGAGGCGACGCTAGCCAGCAGGAAGCGTAGCTTAATGTTCACGCCAGTCGGAGTCGCCTGAACACCACAAAACTCAACATTTTATCCAGATTTAAAACAACGGACGGCGGTACCTTATGGTTAAGTTTTTGTTTTCGAATTAAACAAGATGTCTACCCCAGCACGACGGCGTTTAATGAGGGATTTTAAACGGTAAGCGTTGAAAAAGAAAATAAAAATGACACGGCCTCTTGTTTTGAGCGCTGCCGCTAGCTTTAGCTTGCTAGCAGTCTTTCTTGGTAGGTTCAACATGGCGGATTTTTAATAAAACAAAATAGAAAAGCTATTTAGGTAATATAGTATATCGGCGCGCTAAAGACTTCTAGTTGGTAAACCCCTTATAAATAATCTAATCGCTATGTTCAGTGTCATGGGATTTCTTTCTTAACTTGTCTTTCAGACTACAGGAGGATCCTCCTGCAGGAGTTAGCGGAGCTCCATCAGAAAATAACATAATGGTCTGGAACGCTGTCATTTTTGGGTGAGCATCAATCATCAACTTATAATTAACCGGACCTACCGTCAGATGTTTACCTAGCAGCTGGCAAATGTTATCCAGTAAGCTATTTTCCATATTCAAGCAAAATGGTTGCCGACCAGAGTAGTTTGGTGCTTCACACTGGTTAACTGTAATTGTATCCTATTTTGTGTCCGTGATGTTCACGCTGTATGTGACCAGACGTTACCCACCAAGTCTTGTTTAGCTCTGAACTAGTTACCGAAGTGTGTTACGTTAAACTTGTTTGCACATGGTGGTCTTTTTGATTGTTGTTCTAAACTAACATTGTTCAACTCCTTTCGTCTTTTAGCCCAGAGGGGACACCTTTTGAAGATGGTAAGTTAGCTCAGAGACTGTCTATTCCGGTTTTAATTTAGTAAAACAGATAAGACCACTATTTATCTTCTATGATAAAATATCAAATTCTAAACTATAGGATATTTTGGACCCCTGTACTTCATGTTAAACTTTACCAGGGCCCAATTTATCATTTATTATTTAACAGCTATGAATGCCAGGTTTACTAATTGTAATCATTCTAGAGGGTTTATCCAGTTCATCAGCTGTCTGTGTGATTCAAGTGATAACTGCACTCTCCTGTATTGAATAAAAAGGAGCAAATCTCTGATGGTTGTGAGTGGACTATCTAGACAAACTAAGCAGTTATGAAATTCAAACAACTTATTTGTGATTGAACTAAGGGCTTTGTGAGGGTCCTGATTTAAAATTAAATGACTAATGATGAGACTGGTCGTTCATTAAAGGCAGGATCTTCTGTCCTCTAGGACATTAATTAATAGGACTGTTATGATGTAATGCTCTGTTTTTTTTGTTTTTGTTTTGTTTTTTAAATTGTGTAGCAGGGACAGCTCCTGTTGAAATATGCACCTATGGGGGGGGGGAATGGAATCAGAGAAAACATTTCTACATTGTATTGTACAGGGTGATTTAAAAAAAAAAAAAAAAAAGTTAGCATATGACACTGCAACACTATCGTGGAAACACTGTAATGTAGCCCCTTTCACATACGAAAACCCTTCTTGTATGAGGTAAAAACAGACAACAAATTTTCATTCCCACTCAGTCTTCCATAATAGAAAAGTAAGATATCGTGTATTCCCACCTGACTGTATTTAATGAACCGCTATGGAGTGCGATGAGTCGCCAAGTCTATCGCTGTGAAAAGCATAAGCTGGTTAGCAACATGGCACGAGTCAAACTGTATCATGTCTCTGTTGAGAGAGTAATCTTCCTTTTTCTGAACATTTGTTTTGTTTAAGCAAAGGCTATTTAACATTTTTGCTTATATCTGACAGTGTTTTTTTTTTTGCTTGTTGTTTTGAGTTTGCTGCTGGTTGCATTAAATTGAGGCAGTATGAGCAGTTCCGTCGCAATATCACTGCATTGTTACATCACCGCTAGCAGCGTCACTACCAGTCACAACACGTAAATCTGATGTTTCCAGTTCCCACTGGAGCCATGGCAAAAGATTTCTGTAAATGTTGCCAGGGGATAGATTAACGTTTCGACTGTGCTGTTTTGCTCCCGTTCCCACAGGACACCATTACAGCATAATAACGGTAAATATATACGGTTTTCAGTGTGAGTGGGAATGGGGTATATAACACAATGAGGTTAGGTTACTATTTAGTTTTTTGCTGGTAGCCATTTCACTAAGAGATGACAACAGTACTGTAAAGAAAAATGTAACTTGTTTTTTTCCATTAAAAGAAATTTACATAATTGAACATTGTCACTG
This sequence comes from Gogo arcuatus, assembly GCA_028570945.1. NCBI lineage: Eukaryota > Metazoa > Chordata > Actinopteri > Siluriformes > Anchariidae > Gogo > Gogo arcuatus. Next base: position 17,356,715 of record JAOTRR010000038.1, read on the forward strand.
GTGTCGTGTGTGGGGTGGTTGGTTTTTTTTTGTTTGTTTTTTGGGTGGGGGTTGTCATCGAAAAGGTGACATTGTGTACTCACATTGTTAGTGAGGCTAATCGGAAGAAAAGGCTTCACTTTGCTAGGGAGCATAAGGATTAGACTCTAGCGCAATGGGGGAGAAAAGTCATGTGGTCTGAGTCCAGATTTACCCTATTCCTGAGGGATGGGTGTGTCAGGGTAAGAAGGGAAGCACATGAAGTGATGCACCCATTATGCATAGTGGCCACTGTACAAGCCTCTAGAGGCAGTGTTATGATCTGAGGTTGCTATAATTGGTCAGGTTGAGGCTCAGCAATGTTATGTAGCAATAAAATGAAGTCAGCTGATGTACTGAATGACCAGATTATCAATGGATTCCCCCCCCTCCCCCTTTCCTGATGGCACAGGCATAAAATTAGGGCTCAAGTAGTGGTTCAAGGAGCATGAGGAATCATTTTCACACATGAATTGGCCACCACAGAGTCCTGACCTTAACCCCATTGAAACACTGGGATGTGCTGGAGAAGACTTTATGGAGTAGTTCGACTCTCCCCTCCTCAATACATGATCTCGGCAAAAAAAAAATTAATGCAACTCTGGACAGAAATGTTGAAGTTGCAGAAGTTTGTCAAAACAATACCACAGTGAATTTGTGCCATAAAGCTAAAGGCGGTCCAATGAAATTAGTGTGCAACTTTTTTTTTTTTTGGCCGGGCAGTGTAGTTAAACCTCGGCTGTCAGATTAATTTGAGTGGTGGACTGCAGCACAGTTCACGTTACGGAAGTTTCTTCCACGTGTAGCTCACAATGGCATTTTCTTTACAGCTACATGTTATCAGTAACACTGGTGTTAATTTATTTGCTTGTGTGATGTTTTGGGTTGAAGCTTTTTCAAAGTCATCTTTTTTTCTAGGAACTTTCAAACTCACAATAGAATTCACAGAAGAGTATCCGAACAAACCACCCACAGTCCGATTTGTATCCAAAATGTTTCACCCCAATGGTAAGTTTCACTTTATACAATGAAAGTTTTTTTCTATATTTTTTTATAAAGTTTTTTTGCATTCTTAATGCCTTAAGACTTATTTACTGGAATGTGTGTGGGTAAATTTTTTATGAGGTACCACTACTTTTTTTTTTTTTTCTTTTTTTTTTTTTTTTCTTTTTTTTTTTTAAATAAATGTTCTGTTTAGTTTATGCAGATGGTAGTATATGTTTGGACATTCTTCAGAACCGGTGGAGTCCAACATATGATGTTTCTTCAATTTTAACGTCTATACAGGTATCTACAAGGCAAAATCATCTTTAACACAAAAGGCCAGAGTTATACTTCGTGTGACTGTGTGCATGCATACGCAGCAGTGCGAGTGGCACTGCTCACATACTTGCCTGTACTCCTGGTGTACAGCCTTCGTACATTAAAAATCGGTATCCAATAGTTAGCATGTCAGAACCAAAAGAGCTTTGATCCACAGGTTTCCATTTCAACCTGTAAAATGTCTAGCAACTTCATGCCAGCTATTCTGGGACACACATTTCTTCCTAATCTAGAAGATCCAGAACATGCATTTGGTTGGTGCCAGTAATATGTAATTTGAGAGACTGCTATCATTGGGGACATTGTCACATTGCATAATACTGTCCCTGCTATTTATATTGGTACTGCACCACATGCATGTTTTCCACACTTGAACATGTTGAGTGAACACAGAATGCACACGGCAGCCATCAAAAGCAAGTATAAACCTGGCCTAATGTGACCTTCAATTAACGAAGGTGTCTTTGTGTTCAAGGTTTACATGTTAATTTTCTCCCACTGCAGTCTCTCTTGGACGAGCCGAACCCAAACAGTCCTGCCAACAGCCAGGCAGCCCAGCTGTACCAGGAGAACAAACGAGAATATGAGAAGCGTGTGTCTGCCATTGTGGAACAGAGCTGGCGGGATTGTTGACCCCAAACAGTAGTGTATGGACAATACTCTGCCTCAGCTATTGACAGAAAACCATCACATACAGAATAAAATATATACACATTGTTTTGAATACTCTTCTTGTTCTGTAGCTGTTGTCATGGCCTCCCTCTTCATGCTGAATCCTGCTTGTGGACAAGGATGTTTAATTTCACCAAATGTACCTTGCCGTCTCAAAGTTACAAGCGTTTGTTTGATTTGTGTGAGAGCTTTGATCTCTGTGCAGGAGTTTGTGATGAACATATGCTGTCTAGTTTTGGTTTGATCTTGTACTGTGAGCTGATTTGCATTAGATTAACTGGATGTGAATGGATGCTTGGGTTGTGGGTTCCAGTGAATCAAGCTTTATTGAAGATCCCTGTTTGCATCTATTGGTTTCTTTTATCTATTTGTTACAAAATACTTGTTATTGGCCTCAGTCCAGTTTTAATGTCAAGGTGGTCTTGGAGGAAGAACGCCAATATATGGAATTTCCTAAACTTCTGCATTTTAAAATTTATAGATATCACACTTAACCTGAAAAGTTTGAGGCTGATGTGCTGAAAACGTTTTCTTTTAAATTTCTAGGAACTGTTTGTCACCTTTTTAATTTGGAACACAAGTGTTGGTTTCTCTAAGTTCTTGTGTAAAACAAGTGTGCTAATATATTTTTTAAAATATATAAAAGGCTGACAATAAGGGGTCTTAATTACGGAAGCATTTATCCCAAGCCTAGAATCTGAAATGTGAAACAATGGTAATGATGTATTTCTAGACTATTGATTTTTTTTTTTTTTGGACTTGTATCCCAATTGCATGACTATTTGGCCATTTTCTTCAGTCCTAATTTGAGTGCAGTTTTTTTTATGGCCATCTATGGATTACTTATTTCACTGCTTGGGCATGATGTGTGCTTTTATGCAATATTCATTTGAATGCTTTAGGTTCAGCATTTTTTTAAATGCACAGCCAGAGTCTGAGTTGGATTTGTACTCAATGTAAGAAACTGTACATTTTCTCACATCTTGTAAATAAATAGTAAATTAATCTCAGTGACTTTCTTAATCTGAGGGACTGCAGAATATTAAGTTATTTAATTAAATTAAGCCAGTGAGCAATAGTGACCAGATTAAGTCCTTTAATATACAACAAGCGGACAGATCTCACGAAAAAGAAAATTGGGAGCAAAGCACAACTGCTGCTCAGGCATTGGTCTAGGGAAAGTGACTTAGATCACTAGCTTTCAATACCATAGGTCTTTACAATACCACTAACAATACTTACCTGACTGTAATGTGACAAGTGTGGAACTGTTAGTTTGTTTACATTTTTTTAGCATTTAAACTGCTCAGCACATGAACAGGATGTGCTGTCCATCATGAAAATGGAATGTTTGATAGCACATGCTGCCATAGAATTCACTACCACCATTTGTCCATAAAAATTACCGGATACAAGATATGACTAATTTTAGTAAGTAGCTTGTGTACAACATAGTGCCTTGCTCAAATTAGTTATAATCCTCAAAATCTATGGCAATACATGAGAGGGGGAAGGAGTGTGCCATAAATAGAAAATGATCATTCTGCCAGGAAGGCAGAAGCAACTGATGTTAGTGGACAATTTTTTTTGAAAAATACATTTTAACCTGTTTTTGAAACCAATAAACATAAGTACATCTGCTCTACTCAGTCACGGTCACATGTAGGGTTCTTTGAGGTCCAGTCATTCAGACGCCTGAGGTTTTACAAGCTCATATCGTCCCACCTGACCCTCCTGCAGCAGTTGACCGATCAGTTGATCCTTTTGCACTCTCCGACTAACCACAAGGAAGCGGTGTCTTCCCTGGCCATAAGATTTGCTCCGCAGCCCATATTTTTGGGAGACCTGGTGAATCTGCTTACGCTCCTCATTATTGAGCTCGGTGGAGAATCGCAGGTCATCCTGACGCTCTGAGCAAGCATAAGTGCGAATGATTTCCTCAATATCACGCTTTGTCAGGTGACCATGTTTATCCATATCCATACCGAGTCCTTCCCTACTAAACTGTTCCTTAACTATGATAGGTTCAGCAATGCCTTCGCCCTCTCGACCCAACCCACCACCTGTCCAGCCCATCTTGCGGAGCAACTGGTTACCAATATTGTCCTCCTTTATTTCTTGCCGTGTGGCCTCCTCCCCAGAACGCGCCATAATTTGATTTCGGGAAATGGCGTCTACATTGCCCTCCTTCCTAAGGTTCGACTTCACCACTGCTTGTGTACGTTTCAGTGTAGCAATGGCCTCCTCAGCTGCAATGTGTTTAACAGTCTTTTTGGGACCAATGCCTTCTGCCACAAACTGACCTTCAATATAGACCTCACACCTCCAGCGATGGTCCGGTAGCACTGTAAATTTGTAGTCTGCAGCCACCTTGTTGAACTGCGCAGTATCGTTAATGATGCAAATGGCATTATCAGAGTTTTCTAGAATAACTAGTTCACTGAGTTGTTTCTTTCGTCCACCATATTGGCCAAAACTGGCAACAGGCTGATCAGCATTGGGGTGCCCTTGAGAGAACTGCTGCTGTTGGTATTGTTCCTGTTGTTCCTGCTGGTGGCGAACTGCCTGGTTCATTCGTAGCTTTTTTACAGCCTCCTCAGCCGCAGTGTGTTTAGAGCTCTTCTTTGTCCCTCTGGCTTGAGCCAAAAGTTCTCCTTGCAAGTATACACTGCACACCCATGCACTGCTATTAGGTACTGGATCAAAGGTATAGTCAATTTTCATACGGTTATAAGCAGCAGAATTGTTGAGGATGCAAATGGCATCATGGGCATTTTCCATTATGACAAACTCTGTCCAATGTTTACTTTTATCAGGCACATACTGACCCTTGGTACTAGGTGGTGGGCTGTCCTCTGGGTTGCGTAGAGGTGGAACTAAGGCTGGGGTGGGTGTGTTTAACTGGCACACTACCAAGTCATTGACATAATTGCGCTTATACTGACGTTGCACTACACGGACCTCCACTGGTTTCATGAAAAGTTTCACAGCCTGCTCTGATGCACGATCCCTGGCACCGTTCTTGCTGCCAGAGTAGCCTGTCGCAAGGTACACACCTGAACATCTCAGCTCACATGCATAGCCCTCAGGTGGTACTTTCTTGTTCTTGGGGAGGTCAGACGGAGGAATATCTTTTAAATTAACATAAATGTACTCAGGGTTAGTTTTACAAGCCTGAATGCTGCGGCTGAGAATGAAGTTGTAATTTGGACCATCAGGCCCACCCACAAATGCAGGGTCTCGAAGTGTGACTGCTACAGCAGATAAAACCCTTATAATTAACTTTTGCTTCTCATCCAGGGTAGCTGGAGGAACTGGGGTTGGCATACATGGTGTAGGGAGCAGGCCAGGACTGGCTCTGCTTGGGCTGTTATAGGCTCTAGTCAAACCTTTGCTAGATGATGGTCTATCCTTATGCCCAAAGCCCAAGCCATGCCTTCCAGAATCCCAGCGTCCAGGCCTTCCCCCTGCATAGCTATCAAATCGGCTTGACTGAGGAGGCGTGTTTGCTTGTCTTGCACTGTGTGCCTCATATCTTGCTGTGTATTCCTGCTGCATTTTTCCCATGAAGTTTGAGGCGGGCCCTCTGCTGCCATAACCAAAACCGCTCTTGTTGCTGTAGGATATGTCCTTGCCTCTACGATCAGACCAAGAGTCATAACCATATAATGATGAGGAGGGTGAAGGGCCATAACCATGGCTACTGCTGTGTGGCTGGTCTGGCTCCCTCTGCCTTATGCTATTCACCTCCCCGCTCCTACGCTCCTTCTCATTTTCTTTTTCATCAGCAAGTCCTAATCCACTAGTGTTGCTGCTGCTGCCACTGACAAAGTGTACTGGCTCGAATCGTGGCCTCGGGCCAAATTTGGACACAGGCATCTTCCTCATGGGTTCGTCTCCTATAATGAACAACAGAAATTATTTCAGTTCATATCTTTACCTATAAACTTTGTCGTCTCAAACCAGCAATGATGAAATTCAAGATTCAAAGCTTCACTGGCCATGTGCAATCAGCATACTGGGATTCTTATTCATTTTCAGCTAAGTTACTACAGACAATAGCCAACATGACTACAGAACATGTACAAATAAACATTATCAAGTACTAGTCAAAACCCTATGAAATACCAATATAAACAAATACAACTTTCATTCAATTCATACACAGATTTTTAATTCAGCCATGTAACCAAAGTCAAAACACCATAGTAAATCTACATTAATCGAGTTTATTTCAACAAATAAGCCTCACCAATTTACCCATATGGACATTCTCACCAATGATACTAGTGACTATAGTGTAGTAGCATCAATAAGATATTGTAAATACCAAAGTTAAAGCCTTGCATTATTATAAAAGAAATCTAAGAATTTTGAGAGTCAGGGTTTTTTTGTACAATATTTTTTAACTGTAAATGGGAAAGAATACTTTTAATTGCTGATCTTGATATTGCACTGACTTTTTTCCCCAAACTCTTCCTCAAAAAGAAAAAAGAAAAAAAAAGAAAGTGATTACGCATGCTCCATTACTGATTATAGCATGATGGGCCAGGACAACCCTTGGTTCTCATATACTAAATGGCCAAAGACTTGTGGACACCTGACCATCACACCCATACGTGTGCCTTCCCCAAACTGCTGATTGAAAACATAATTGTATATATAATGCATGAAATGAGGTCTTGAAGACATGATTTGCCATGGTTGGAGTGGAAGAACTTGAGTGGCCAGCAAACTGCACCCCAGGCCTCCTCGTCAGACATCAGTGCCTGACGTCACTAATGTTCTAGTGGCTGAATAGGAAAATCCCTACAACCATGCTCCAAAATCTAGTGGAAAGTCTTCCCAGAAGAGTGAAGGTTACTATAACAGCAAAGGGGGACTAAATCTGGAACGGACTGTTCAAAAGGCACAAAGGGGTGTGATGGTCAGGTGTCCAAAAACATTCATGTTCATGAAGGAAATTAGGCCTAGGCAAAAGCAAGGAAGACTGATTTGGCAGCGAACTGGACATCGTTAAGGTTTAACACTAGAATTCCGAATATTTTTGTCCCTAGCCAAAGGGGGTGTCCCGCCTCTCTCTCCACACAAGCTCACCCCTCCTTCTTTAGTGCAGTTATCACCTATGCAACTGTACATTGTTATGCAAATGTTGAGACCAGGTCACTTTGAGCAAAGCAGCGCCTGAGAAAGAGAAAAAACTGTGCGCGCGCATACTTGACATAAGCGCCATCAGTATCAGATGGTGTAAAAATAAGTGTGCTTTTATGCAAGAATAAAATTTTAAAAAATGATTTAAATGTTGCTGTGAATACATTCATTTTGTTCAGGACTGATGTATGTATGCATGTTTTAGTACGTTTAGTGTGGTGTGGATGACGGAAAATAAGAATAATTTTAAAAAAACAAAAGATTATTAAATTCAAGTGTAAACTGTGTGTAGTCCAAATCGATGGTAATAAGAAACAGCTATTAATTTGTACAGTCTGTGTGTCAATTTAAAGGGTTTTTTTAAACCAATTCTTATTGTCCTATTCTTGTCATTCAAAGTTCACAGATTAAAATGAACCAGTTCATGTTCATAGTTCACAGTCCCTAAAATGAACTAGCCTAGATCACATTCATTTCTTCTGAATTTTTTTAATGAGCTGCACTGAATCCAATGTGAAATTTTTCATCAGCAATTAAAATATCAAATTTCACCTACCATTAGAAAGTTCTTAGAGTCTACTTTGTTGATATAAGCAAAACAGCAGTGTCACAACCAGCACATCGCCATAAGACAACACTGGTCAAGACAAGGAATGCATGAGAAAAATCAAGATGGTCACGTAATAATTTTCCAAGGTGCAACCCCAAGACATTGTAATACATCATATTTCATATCACAATATGAAAGTTAAATTTTTGCCTATTATCCCTGTTTCTGTTGAGTGAGCATCATTTACTCTCACCAGTGAACTACTCATGTTCACTAGCTGCAAACTGATTCATTCAGTTCACCAACAATATGAGCACGTTCCATGAACGGCACTCATTTAGCACGTTCATGCACAACACTGCTCATTTTTACACTGTCTGATACTGTCTCTCTTGAACTTAACATTTTTAAATCTATACAAATTAGTGTTCGTTTTTCATTACCATCAATTTGGACTTCACACAGTCTACACTTGAATTTAAATTTTTTTTCTTATTCTCATTTTCCGTTGTCCACACTGTCTCCTTCACTAAATATACTAAAATGTGCCATTTTTGTCGTTTATTTACACAGTTTTATTATTGCATAAAAGCACACTTATTTTACACCATCTGATACTGTCTCTATTGTACATTACACATTCTGCGCTAATGCGTGTATTGTGCTTGTGATTTTGCTTGGTCAATGTGCTGCTTCGCTCAAACTGACCTGCACTCAACAGTTGCATAACAATGTAAAAGTTGCATAGGTGATAACTGCACTTACGAGGGAGGGGACAGCTTTAGTGGGGAGAAGGAGGCAGGGGCAATTCTCGCAGCCCTCCAAAATTCTAGTGTTAAGAAATAGGTGTACAGCGCTTGTTTATAATGTCAAAGCTAAATTTTATCTATATGGAACTACTAAAAATTTAAATAACCCTAATAAAATTTTGGGAAGTATTGCGCTTTTTTAATCAAGGCAATCACATCATGAACTTTTAAATCGGTGCACCGATGTGAATTGGTGAATCTTACCATCCCTAATGTGTATTGTGTGTAAATGGAAGTGTATACATATATGCTATGCCACTCTGGGTTAATGATGTTTAAAGGTTCAGTGGTTGATTTGAACTAATCAACCATGAAAATGCATACATAAAAATAAAATCTATAGAACATAAAATAGCATCAGCGCAAGAGTGTAATTTAGAAAACTGCATTCCAATGCAGACTGCTTGACTATATTTACATGGGCCTCCTGTCAGGCGTTTTATAGAAACTCCCCAAAGCTCCTTCACCTACCCCCATCTAAGCCTGTTCAGAAAGGAAAATATGGTGGAATCTCGTAAACACCCAGTACCGCCAAATACTTGTACTATGAGCAAAACAACCACATTGTGCTTCCAAAAAATTGCAGTAAAACTAGAATAAACACTGGCAGTGTTTTTCCAAGACAGATTGATGTATTATTGGTGAAAGGGATGATGTTGGATGTGGAATTAGCGACATACCTCATGGACAGATCTGTAAATGCATCTGTATAAAGGGCTGAACTGTTTAAATGGCCTGCTTTACATAAAGAATCAAGTAGATATATTTTTTATCAGGTAAGGTGAGTCTTTGGGTGAACCACCTTTACAGAAATGTATATGACGCCAGCTAATTCCTGTGCAGATAGTGATACTAACGGTGCTAAATAACTAACACCAGTAGTCGCGGTCAGCTGAAAAATAAATGGGAGCTCATTACAAAGAAAAACAGGACAGCAAATCACACTAGACCAGAGCTATTCAAATTGTGGGGAGGATGAGATGGAAGGGGGGGGGGGGACACGTTTCAGACCTGCCAAACTTTACACATTCCGAGTAAGAGATTCGCATTTTAACAGAAGAACACAAAAATATGATGAGAGCTTTTTCCCCCCAATCAAAATTCTGGGATGAGTAATAGCTACACAGATGGTTTGAACTCTCTGATTGAAAGGTGTACTGATGTGGCGCCCTCGATTTCAGGGAAAATGGACATATTTTTAGTTCATTGTGAATGTGAAATAAATCAACGTGTCTGACTTAACTAAAGTATACACTATACATTTGTCCAACTGTGTTTGATACAGCAGGTGTGGTTGCCAGGTTTCAGCAAAATTTGTGGCCAAACTATATCGCTAAACCACAAAATAACCCCAAAAATTCAGGCACTGAAAAGAGAGACATATTTTTCTTTTTTCCCCCCCCTCAGTCTCTGTGTGGGAAACAAGGTGAGCATGGTGCGCATGCATTTCTGATGTACAAACATTATCCACTCCATAATCCCCTTTCCCTCTAACAATCTTTGCAATTTATCTTACAATAGAAATGGTTCTGTACATCATAGGCACACTGTCTATGAAAATCAGCTGATTTGTCTCAGATGTTATAGCTTTGTCTTTATCCTAGCACTGTCAAAAGTCGCCAAAAATGACGTTTGATTATTTCTTTAAAAAAAAAAACACATAGGTTCTAACCATTCAAATATCTATTTTTGCGCATTATGAGGGCAAACCAATACAAGAGACAACTACTTGTACAGGTATATTTAAACAAACATGTCTTTTAAAAGATCTACATACCGACGTATTACAAAATAAAGAAATAAAATAATTAAGTTCTGGTATACAGAACAGACATTCAACACTCCAAGTGAGCTGTGCTGTGAAAAATATGGCTGGGGAAATCTCATCAATATTTATGAGGAAACTGCTACCAGATTGGCTGGTGAATGCCCTCAGTCCCTAACCAATCAGGAAGCACTTTCCTAATGAATATTCATGAGTTTTCCCAGCCATCCTTATTTTATAAACAAATAAATAAATAAATAAATAAAAATTGTGCCCAGGCCTACACAAGAACTCACAAGCAGTGGTAATGCTGCCTTTTTTTTTTTTTTTTAAACAATCAAATATTTATTTTCACAATCAAATGTCTTTTTGTATTTGATTATATAATCGAATTTAGCGTATTCGTCAGTACTTTATCCACTAACCTAGTGGCAGGGCGATCTATTGTTCAGCGTGATTTCCTAACAATCTCACAATAATTACATATTTTCTGGCTAGGGCAATGACACTGTTGATTAGATCACCCAGGATGCATGTTAATGCCAGGTGTGAACAGGGCCATTAACTGTCCTGTCTAAAGGTGCTTCCGGACCAAACAGTTCTAGGGACTTACTGAGAGGAACCGCCCCCTGGGGAGCTCCCCTGAGAACTACATACCTTCAAGGGCTTTTTTTCTGTTT
>JAOTRR010000038.1:17445933-17458977 GCA_028570945.1 Gogo arcuatus
GTGTGTGAGAGAGAGAGAGAGAGAGAGAGAGAGAGAGAGAGAGAGAGAGATACATTAGCTTATTAGGCCTATTTATTTACTCTCATCGATCCTCGCTAAAACTCAAGAGCTAAAAGAGGCTGTGGAAACTCTAGGCTGCAGTTGCTCCCACTAGGGGGCGATAACGCATCATTATTCCACTCTATCTCTGGAGTCTCAGGTTTAATAGCTGGAGCGTTTATACGGCGGAGATCGTCGTTCGTTTCACACATGCTAATTTCTGCTTTAATTGTGGTGGTGGATCCTTAGTGCCTACAAATCAGCTACTGTAACTGCTGAAACTTAATATAAAGTGTAGCCCAAAATCTCACACGGCTTTATTTCACCACAGCACATGGATGTAGTTGTAAATAACATAGATATTTGTGATCCTGTAAAATAAGAACAGAATTTCCTTTTGACTTTTCTTTTAACGATATTAAGTGCTATAAAATGTTGGCTAATGTACAGATCATAGTTACTCTTATGTCAGTTCGACTTTTAAATAGGTTGTGTCGCAGTCTGACATTTCCTACAGCCTACAGGTCCCTAGAATAATAACTAAAATAACCGATGGTTAATAATAATAATAATAATAATTTATTATTATTATTATTATAAAAAGTTTTTATTCTTTAAAGCAGCTACTTTATTGAATTGACGCTTTTCTCGCAGTTTACTCAGTTTCGAACTACACGTTCGAAAGGTTGTAGTATAATCTCTGTTAAATAATAATAATAATAATAATAATAATAATAATAATAATAATAATAATAATGTTTAACAGAAACACGCACATACACGAAGTTAGATGAACACCAGCACTGAGTATAAACTGAGCTGAAACATAGAGGAAAGGCTCAGAGGAAATCCAAGTGATTTATGTGGCTTATGGGCTTTAACCACTTTGTTCAAATCCATTTAATATTTCGATATGTTTGTAAAAAAAAATGGTCACTTTCGTTTAATTCCTGATGAAGTGATGTTTTGTGCCTCTTAATTTTAAAGCAATAAATGTTTTTAACACATGCCATGTAAATGTCAAAATATGTGCAGAAAACCTATATTTTTCCTTCACATAACGTTTCATAAAGTCTGTTGAGTTAAATAGCTAAGTAATATGATTTTACCCCCAAATGATGAACTCGGGTGAAAACTGAAGCCTGACTGAGCTCACGGGAGGCTCGAGCGCGCTGTTGGGACGGCAGAGCGCGAGCTGCGCTGTGATTGGTCAGCTCTGAAGCTTATTGTTATGCTGTCAATCCAAATCACATGGTCGAGCCTCTATTAACAGCTGAGCTTGGCGCCCAAGTTTGCAGAGTTCTGTAGCACAGCAGAGCAGAGCAAAGCACCAGGAGCTGTAGAGGACAGAAACGCATGAACACGGTAGATTTATTTAAAAACAACATCATCAACAACACCAACAACAACAACAACAACTTTTGGTCTTTAACACACAAAGTCTATTCGTTTGACTACTGCATAGTTTTTTAAGTAGACAAGGTTTATTCCTTGTTCCTTGTAAACTTTTCACGCGCTTGGTTACTACTTTTGTAGAAGAAGAGTTAACTTTTTTTTACGTTTGATAGGCGCTTTTATAAAGTCGGTTGAATGTATAACATGATGGAAACCGAGCTAAAAAGTCCCCTGCCGCTGCAGTCCAACGCGGGCTCGGGTCCGGGCGGGAAGAGCGGCGGCGGCGGGAGCGAGCAAGACCGCGTGAAGCGGCCGATGAACGCGTTCATGGTGTGGTCGCGCGGCCAGCGCAGGAAGATGGCTCAGGAGAACCCCAAGATGCACAACTCCGAGATCAGCAAGCGCCTGGGCGCAGACTGGAAACTGCTCACCGACGCTGAAAAGCGGCCGTTTATCGACGAGGCGAAGCGCCTGCGTGCCATGCACATGAAGGAGCATCCGGATTACAAATACCGGCCGCGGCGCAAGACCAAGACCCTGCTGAAGAAAGACAAGTACTCACTACCCGGTGGCCTCTTGGCTCCCGGCGCGGGCGCAGTAAACAGCGCCGTGTCCGTGGGCCACCAGCGCATGGACGGCTACGCGCACGTGGCCAACGGCTGGACGAACGGCGCGTACTCGCTGGTTCAGGAACAGCTGGCCTACCCGCAGCACCACGGCATGAGCAGCCCACCACCTCTGCAACAGATGCACCGCTACGACATGACGGCGGGTCTGCAGTACCCAATGATGTCCACAGCGCAGACGTACATGAGCGCCGCGTCCACGTACAGCGGCGTGTCGTACGCGCAGCAGAGCCCGGGCGCCGTGGGCCTCGGCTCCGTGGCCTCCGTGTGTAAGACAGAGCCCAGCTCGCCACCGCCAGCCATCGCCTCACACTCACAGCGCGCCTGCCTCGGAGACCTGAGGGACATGATCAGCATGTACCTGCCGCCCGGAGGAGACAGCGCCGATCACAGCACACTGCAGAGCAGCCGCTTACACAGCGTACATCCGCACTACCAGAGCGCGGGGAGCGGGGTGAACGGAACACTGCCCCTAACCCACATTTAACAGACTCCCTCGGGCTTTAGGGGTAGTGCAGGGTTATGGAGCCGAAAGAGTGAAGGAAACACTGCCCCTGAGATACATCTGAGAGACTCGTGCTTTAGGGACAGCAGAGTTGAGATGCTGAATGGTGCATTACCCCAAACCCACATTTAAGAAACAGACTCATGTTTTAGGGGGTTTGCGGAAAGGGGTGGGGGGTTAAAAAAAAAAAAGGACTAAGTACTAAGAGAAAAAAATCGCAGTTCAGTTTTTTTTAAAGAATGAAACTATTTTAATCTCAATGAGTTGTCCGTTTGAAGGTTTATGACATATCATCAGCTGGGTCCTGAATATTGCTCTCAGTTTAGACCTGCATTGCAAAGGAGCTTTTTCTTTTTTTAATATCATAAGCTAACACAATCAACGTGTGTGCAGGAAAAATCGGACTTCTGATTGGAAATGCAGTCAGATTTTCTCTCTATGAAAAACAAAAACAAATAGGCACGTGGCTTCATGAAGAGGCTGTTTTAATTTCAGAAAGAAAGAAAAAACACTGGAGGAAGAGTATGTCTGCTCATTTTAATGTTTACACTTAATTTGTAGAAAGTCAGTTTTGTTGGCTGTGTCCAAACCTGTGTAGTCTTTTTATCCCCTGCATTTTATTTCTGCATTAGTTTTACACTGAAATGAAATAACTGTGCTGGTCGCGAGCGCAAAAGTTTGTTTTATTTATAGTACTTTTTTTTTTTAAAGTTTGTGAACCATAGCCTTTATGTCTCGTTGTTCAGTTTACGTTTCAGTTTGTTTGTGTGAAGCTTCTTTTCTGTGATGTTTTTACAGTATCAGTTTTAACCCACTTTTGTGGGACGGAGAGTTTTATTTAAATTGGCGTTTGTGCTTATTTTAAGACCATCCTCTATTCTCAAATGCTGAATAAATTTGTACAAAAGAATCACTCATGTCTACATAGATTTTTTTCTCATGTGTTTTTTGGTGACACTCGTTGCCGTGTTTTGGTCTGAGGGGAAAACCTCAGGTTCTCTGGAGTTTGCACTTCACTCTGGACTTTGGCAAGGAAATGCTTTTTAAAAACTACGACGCAGACAATAATATATAGTGATGTGTTAAATGAGTTGTAACTCAAACACACCCTGACTGTGAGCAGCTGCTTCAGCTGTAAACGATGTGAAAATGTAAAGCAGGTTTATCTATCTACACTTCTGCCTTAGCTGTTGTTTTGTTTACTTTAATCAAAGTGTGTAGTTACATGAGGGGAAACCATGAATCAATCACTTCAAATAATATTGCTTAAAATATAATAATAGTAATAATAATAATAATAATAATAAAGCCAATGTTACAACATAACAAAAATATCGAATTGCTAAATATATTTAAATTGTTCATAACTGTTCAATAAATTAACAAACAATTCATATTTACATAGAATTTCACAATCCACATATGAACGTCATATTAATAGATTAATTACTGACTCCACAAAACTCAGACTGTTTCAACTGTTTCCAGTTGACACCTGTTGATATGGAGCAGTGTGATTATTATTATTATTATTATTATTATTATTATTATTATTATTGCCCAGGTTTTTTTGTGTGTGTGTGCAGGCTAATTTAGTAGACAAAGTTGCTTCATTTGTCCGAAGTTACTGTCTAATTATTAGTTATTATTAGTTATTATCTATTATTAGTTATCTAATTCATTGCTATATTCATACACACTATCGCTAAAGCATACTACAAAAAGTTAACACTGGAGCAGTTGTTGTCTTTATCATTTCTTATTCTTCTTGTTTTTTTCTGCATTAATAAATGAGCTTCTTTCATAGGTGAGTTAGTTAAATCTCACTTACTATACAAACTGCCTACACACTAAGGATTAAATCCAGATGTTGGTCGTTAATTTACAGATTAAATGATTCAAATCTCATACAGTTGCCCTGGTCAAAGTAAACTGTATTATCTCTGTAGGCAAAATATTTAATATTTCACATTTTTGTCCCTTTCTCTGCTAATATTTTCAGTATTTAATGTGAAGGCTAACCAAGTCACTACAATCATCTTACATAAATTGCTCTTAAAGAGTAGATATGCTTAGCACTGCTGTGGAGCACTTAGTGACTCATATTTTATACATAATATAGAGGACCTCGTTCTTGGTATACAGTTGTATACAACCTTCAGAACCAACATCTTCCTTTTGAGGCTATATCTACATTGTTTGTGCACTGAGAAACAGAAGTGTTCCTGGAAAAAAAAAAATTCCTGGTGGTGTAAATTTGACGGGCAGGGCCTATTGCAAATGCAGCATGATGTAAAAGAAAATTAGTCCTTATATCAACACTATCAAAAATTAAATGAAAGATTAAATGTAAATAGATCTTTATGCCTAGACTTAACGTATTAATTTATTAAACCTTATTAATTTGAATTAATTTCAGCCAGTCCATGACACTTGTTGGCCTACTTCGCATATAACACTGGGTGTTGAGCTGAATGGCACATCTTTTATCTCTCACATTTTCACAAGGCTGTGACTTTTACCAAATCAGAGTGACAGCTCTCTGTCTACTGTGCTATAGGGTAACTTAATGCTGCTGCTGCTGCACCTGACACCTTCACAGCAAGACCCCATGCTGCACTTTCCCTGGGCCACTGAGAGGACTCTGCTGAGGCCGACGGCCTTCCCACACACACTGCTGGAGTTTGATCTGCAGCCTCAATGTGCTCCTGGGATTAGCCCACTGCACCTCTATGGATGATAGGAGATTAGATTAGGACCTCCCTGCATTCCCTAGCTTGGTCTTAAATCACTCTAGTGCAATAGTGGCTGCCTGTCAGCTAATCACACACTCCAGATCAGGGTGTTTTTGTTTTGTTTTTTTTTTGCTATTTAAGCTGCTTTGGCTGCATGACTTGGCGCAGACTGAGCAGGTTTGAGCATAGGGAATAAGTGATTTGAAGACATTTGGGTGAGGTGGACTCTGATCCCATAACCTTGTTTTATTTTATACCTCAGTGGCTCTTGGATGCATTGACACCAAATGTGCTGAGGATTTTAAGCAGAAAAGGGAATATACTGGCCCTGTATGGGTTAAATGGCTATTAAAAAAAGAGAGAGGATAGAAAATGAATAGTATATTTTATGACATTTGAATTATAAGACATAACTATTAGACATGTTATAAATATTTTCTATATAAATATACATATCAATGAAAAAAAAACATCAAAAAGTTGTATCTGCTTTGACTTTACTGATGTTCAAATCTTTATGGTTCAACTTAAAATCAGAATCAATCATCAGTCAAATTGTCAGAAAGAACCCTATCATTCCAAGGTCTCAATTTGTTATTGCCAAGGTAAGCTTCTTCTCCTAGAAGTAAGCATACTGTTTGCAACGGTTAAACACATAATAGCTTAATCGATGTGCTGTAATGTACACATGCAAAAACATTATCTTTGTGTAAAAATGTGGGCAAGCTGATACTTTGAGAGATTTTTTTTATAGTTTTATTTTTTTGCTTAGTACATAAGAAAAACATTTAAGAGGTTTTCTTGTGTGCAGCAGAAGCGATGCAGTAGTTAACCCAAGAGCTACAGACAGCAGGCCCCTTTGGGCATGTAAAAATCTGAGAAAAGCAAGAACCACCCTAACTCTCCAAGAGAGGCCCCTTCTACACACACACACACACACACACACACACACACACACACACACACACTCTATCACTCCACAGTTACGTGAAGCATGGCTGTGCCCACTCAGCAAGTGCAGGCATATCCTCACTTCCATCTGCCTATGACCTCACTGGAGCTGTTTGTTTAACCTCCTCTCCAAACCATCCTAATTACTCCTCACTGCAATTCTGCACAATTCAGACAGTACTGAATGGCAGAATATTTTTTCCTCATGTTTTTGATGTCAGTGTCTGTCTATGTTTTACATTCATTATTGGAATATGACCTTCCCTGTGCCATTCTTTTTCATTTCCATTATACAACCACATCCGACATGGTTAAAGGAATATTTCTTAACAAACATATACTTTTCTTTTGGTTATGCCTGATCTACAAGTTGGACGGGGAACGCCTCGCCTGAAATTACTATGTGTTACGCATTAATCGGAATTTGCATGCACTAGGTTAGAGATTGGACGTCAAAACACTGGATGTGTGTAAATAGAAAACCATCTAAACTGGTTCTGTGGTATGCCAAGGGTGTCAGACAATGCTTGCAGCTGCATATTAGGGATGGCCTATTGATCAGTAGGGCATTATGGGGGAGCAGGCTGGCTGTAGGCAGTGCTGTCAGTCCTGTCCACTGGACAGAGGCTGCTGTTGGCTGCAGGACTGACAGCCTAGTGGAGTGGAGAATAGGGGGTGCAAAAGCTTGAGGGCTGGGTTAATCCCCCCTGAACTGGGGCAGATGTTGTTAATGAGACCCTCTCAGATCAGCTCCCGCCGTGGGAAAATGGCATCCAATCCTTATGGGGTCAGGGCTTTGAGCTGACCCTCACTGACTCATCCCCACCTCGCAGAGCTGGCTATTCTTTTGCACTTTATTTAGGTGTAGGTTCCACCTCTCAGGCCTATGGTAGTTATCCCTCTGCTCACTTGCATCTATCCGTCACTAACCAGAATTGTAAATGAAGCCACTGGGCATCTAATATACATTATTGGTCTTATAGAATGAATTAAATTTTTATAACAACTTATTTGACTTTGAAGCACTGCATTGCACCCATTCTAGCGTTAGCCTCAAAATACACACAAAAAAATGAAAGGAAGCAAACTTTCAGTTTTAAAAAAAAAAAAATTAATTTTTTTTTTTTTTTAACAGAGATAATTCAGTTCATAATGTCTCCTGGCAGTTGGATTTAATCTCAGCCTTGACATGGGCGGATGTGTGCCAGCTTGCTCATCCCGTTCCTCTGATGTCTGCTGTTAACAATATCTGCGGTTGGTGGCTCCATAATATAGCAACCACAAAGAATGCAGAGTGGGTGGAATAAAGGCTAGTTGCTGCTCCTTGTCAGGTTCAGAAAAGAGCACAGGTGGAAAAACCTGTGCTAATATTAGCAGTTGTCGAATTTCAGTCAATGGAAAATGAGTGTATAAACCCAGATCTAATCAGAAAACTTTATTGAGGAAGACAAACAGAGCAGGTTCAAAAAACGGAAGCATATAATTCAAATAAAGGAAACACAAGTATAAATCTAATGGATTGGTGTATTTACTAACGTTAGATTTATTGAAAGAAGATGATCAGAATAGCAGTTACTCAAAAGAGAGACATTACGTTCTACTGAGCCTGCATTTTATGCCAGGTGACTGTGTAACATGCAGTATGTTCTATGTGTGGGTTGATCAGATCATTAGTCTCTGATTTATCAATAATCATTTAAATATAGATCAGTATCTCAGCATTTAGGATGTTCTTTGAAGATTTGTCTTTTGTTCTATCATTTGCAAGAGCTTGGTAGTGTTTTGATTATTCTCCAGCACAAAGTACATGGTTGACTAAAGGGGACAAAAAACTAGTTTTTAATTGCAGCACCCAAGTCTACACTCTATACAAACACAATTAATGACTTCCCAGTCATAGACTGGTTTTTTTTTTTTTTTGTCCCATTAAGGTATATGTAATTGTTTATTTAATACTATATGTTTGCTTTAGAGCTCTTTGTGTGAGTAAAGCAAATCTCGGGATATCATACTAGGTGTAAAGTCATTAATATTATGGATTAGTGGATGAAGACATGTGAAGTTGTTTCAGGAATTCTGTTATTCCTTTTGTTTATTCTAGAGATATTCTGCCCTTGCGATTTATTTTGTGGTGACAAGGAGAATTTGATGAGAGGTGAAAAAGAAACACAAAAGTTGTAATTGTAGCTGTAGCTGTAGCTGGCATAAAACAAACAAACAAACAAACAAATGAACAAAACATATCATACAATATGTCCAGCCATACATTAACTACTGTCTATATGTTCTTTTGTGTTTCACTCATCATGAAGCTCAAACTCAAAACAGTAGAGAAAATGACTTTATTTTTGGTAGCTGAAGTGAGACACATACACCCAGTGACAGTGGAACAAATTTGGTACTGTAAAGAAACAATGCAGACAGAACAAAGGATAAGGAGCTGCAGGGTACGGCGTGACGGTGTGTGATTATAGCTCCCATCTAGGCCACAAATATTGATTAGTGTTGGCCAGGGACGTTGAGATGAAACAGAGATTGACAGATGAACAAAGAACTTTTCATGTCTTACTTCATGTTACAGATTCTTATCATATCTGTATTGTCAGGAGGACATAGAGGTACAATAGATTCATTCAACGGGAGTGTTCTAGAGCCTACCAGCCAGCCTTGTTTTCTTCAAAATCCAGACCAAAGGCTATATTCCTGAAAAAGGTCACTTCATGCATGCATTATTTACAAAATCTTTTTAAAGAACATTTGTATGACAAACGAAACATTTGTAAGAAATGTTCATAGGTAATGAGGTTATCCTCATGGGAACAATTAACTTTTATTTACTGACTACTTGTGTTGTAAATTGATTAATGTCTCTGGAGATTAGCATGTGTTCATAATGTGTATGTTGGAGGATTAGAGGTAATCAGATGAGTTGCTCAATTTCAAAATTCAAAGTTCCCCCATCTTCAAATATACTTCTTTGTAATATATAAGAATGATGAATTATGGGTGAATAACCTGATCTGAATCTCATATTCTTTTTATTAAAATGTAAATAAGAAAATAAGAATGTTTGAATTCAACTTGTGTGTTTTATGGTGGATCAGTAATGAGCTGTAGTGCTGAGTTCTGTGGTCTATCAGGGTCTGCTTCTTGACATGTAATTAGAAGTATTAAACACTTTTGACTGATAAAGGCTGTTGTTAAATGAATTGAAAAAAAATAATCCTAGCTGCACAATATCAATACAACAGGCTGAAGAAATAATCTGAAGATGAAAATTAACTCAAAATAATTAATGGCCCTGTTGAAATCAAGCAAATTACAGACAACATGATTTCTACTACCTTACCAGTTTGAGACACATTAAAAATGCAACTTCAGCAGTCTCATCTTTAAAAAAAAAAAAAAATACAGAAAACAAGATCAATCTACTGACATGTTCTTGGTATTTCAGGTATCTTCAGGACCTGTTTAATGTTGTTTTTGTATTTCATCCAATATTTCTTCGGCACAAGACCAAATCATGACATTATTCAGATTTTCTTATTTCATATTTAAAAGACAATTCTCTTTTACTACACACAGCCCAGTTACTACTTGTATGGCAGCTCTCTTGAGGAAAATTAATTAATGCGACTGAGAAACTTTTGGTGGATGTGGAACGATAAAAATAATAAAGAGTGAGGCCAGACAAGACTCGAGTGCTCTGAGATCCTCTTCTCTCCTTCTCATCTGCCTTTCATCTCATCAAGTGTCATGATGCAGGTTTTACCTTGAGGTGCTGCTTGTCAAAATGGTATTAGGGGCATTTTAAAGCTCACTAAAGTGCCATTTGAAAGTATTTTTTTACAGTTTCACTTGTAGGTCCCATAGTGCTGTATCCTTGTTTGTCACATGGCTTCTTACAGGATAAGAAAAGGAAGTGACAGCTAGGTATGTCCCGTCTGCTGTAGAATATCAGTTCTTGTTATTGTCTAACATTGTATTTTTGTCTAAACACAGAGAACAAGACAAATATAAAATGGTGAAATTGAAAGCATTGTATATTAGACGACACCCTTGACAATGTTATGCCTCACAATACAACTACACAATTAATATAATATTAATTTCAGTGTGCCTAATGATGATATTAGTGTAAAGTTTATAACGTATTGTAAATTATGTTGCGATGTAGAGCAATGCAAATTGAGCTAAGTAAATTGCGTAGACGAGACATTACCTTTAGTGGTATAATAAGGAATCATCATTATTGCATGGCCTTTTATTAATTGTTTAATTAATTAATTAATTTATTGTTCATAATAATGAATAATTAGGAATGTGTAACAAAATAAGCTGTGACTGAGTGCTCAACATGGACAGTCCTGAAAAAAAAAGAGATGTTTTGTGATAAAGTGACTAGTGCAAGTACTTCAAATTGAACCCTATTGATGATCATGCTGAGGAACAGGTTGTTAAACATATTATTTCCATTTAGTACCAGCGACAGTTATTCATTTCTAAATGTTATGCCATGGTTAAAAGGAGAATTACTTCTGTGTTGGATTCTGAGCGCAAGAGGCTGCATTTATAAATCTTTGTTATCTTTGTTCTTTAGAAATATGCACGTTTCACCCCAAAAATTCGCCCCCAAACTTGAGAGAACTTTGTGCACCCTCCTGGTCCCTCCATCCCTGGCAAATATCACACCTTGGATGCATAAACATGCCTGAGCTCCACACATCAACCCACCCAGGGGGCCTGATCAGCTATAGAGCCGCGCTGTGACACCAATCAGGGACGATGGCGGCCTCCTTTGTTATGCTAACAGGAATCGCCTCTTCTCTTATTCAAATTCTCCCCTTCGCTTTCTCCTTTCCCTCACTCTTTCCCTTCATCCCCTCTCATTCTTCCTCCCCTCCTCAAGTCCAAGTAAATCTACACCAAGTGAGAGAGAGAGAGAGAGAGAGAGAGAGAGAGAGAGAGAAAACCCCCTGTCCTCGGAGCTGCTGATCGGTGGGCCCCTCGCTTGGGGGTCAGCATGGCTCTTGCCTTGCCAGGCTGTTTCCATGCCCTGCCGAGGCCATTTCATATTCAAATGCTCCAATCAGCACTGTGACCTGCAGGGGGCTTTTTTACAGCCTGGGCCCTGGGTCAGCGGGTCAAGATGGTGATTTAATAGCTGAGGCGATGGGAGAAAAAAGTGGGAAAGACATGATTTAGGGCCTGAATGAGTCATAAAAAAGCATTTCTAAGTTGTCATGTAAATAGGAATGAGCTTTATGAGTTCAATGCATTTTTTTCTTTTTCCTATTTATGTCTTCTTTCTCAACTTGACTTAGTAGTGGCTGTACTCACTTGTGACTTGTGTTTATTATGGATGCTTGTACTATAAGGTGTCACATAAAACATTCAGCTAGAAGGGCAATATTCCCACGTGGCCTAATGGTGCCATCTTGTCTACAGAGACATTTCTTCTTGAGCATCTTGTTATTCCTGTCCCTAAAGGTGTGTTAACAGAACAGGTATGTGTGTGTGTAGGCTGATTGACACGGAAATTTCTTCCCAAACCATCTCTTATCATGCAACCTCTAAATGTTGGGTAAAGTTTAAGAGGTTCTCACCCAAATACATGCTGTCTGGCGAGCATTCTTATGTCCCCATTCAGGACACTGTACCTTGTGTTTATGTGTCACATGTGATTGTTATAATGATGATATATAGGTTTTATTCTAAAGCCCTAATTATGAAACGCATTGTTCTGCTGCTTAATTTAGCATCCTGCATTAAAGATGAATTTCTGGCACTCTTTTGGAGATGATCTACCAATTTGCAGATCAAAATAAAATGATCGTTTCTAATTACCAATGTTTCAGTTTGCAAATTCCAAAACAAACCCATCTGTCAGCAAATCAAAACATTTATACCGCCATTTCTCAGAGACTCCCACACATGTGCCACAGCCTTCGTTCTGTTCACCTACTTAGCCGTCTCTTGACAGGTAGTCATTAGTATTTCAGCTTAAGCCTGTTGAGATGTAAAAGAGGGCTTTGGTTGGGTGTATTCTCTTGCTTATAGAGGGAAACACAGTGACAGCAACTTCACTCACTGACACAAAGGTCAAAGTTTGAGATTTAAGGCAAGTAAGGGATTTGTAATGTCGCCTAGAGACTAGCCATCTTTACATTAATTTAGTGATGTTTGGGAAGCTTTGGGAGGCCTAAAGTATGTGAGTGATTCTGTGTATGTGTGGATATCTGATTTTTTTAAAATCTCTAGCATATTCTTCACTGAGCACAGCTGCATCAGTGGCTCAATGTGGTGGTGTCTTAGCCTTTCATCATTATTACTCCTCCACTGGTTCTAGAGAATGAACTCCAGCAGCTTAGGCCACCTACACCAACACCCCCAGCGCTGTGTGTGTCTGGCATAGTGTGGATGTCCAGCTAGAGATTGACCTGTTCTATGTTCACTTTCTCCAGTGCAATCACTGACATGACAGAGTGAAATGTATTTCCCTCTTTCCTCTCACCTCATCCTTTTATATTTGTTCACGTGTGCAGGTGTTTGAGTAGGAGGAAACAGACTTGTGTGATGGAGAGCTATCTACCATAACAGAATACAACTCAAAACCAGTTTGCTGTCACATCTCATTATCAAAGAGAATAATCATCCTAAACACTGTTGAGACTATTCTTTAACTGACTGAATAAATTTAAGGAAATACAGACTGAAATAATAATGCTCCCTGTACTGTACAGTGCCAGTCAAAAGTTTGGACACACCTACTCATTCATAGGTTTTTCTGTAT
>JAOTRR010000038.1:17514639-17525350 GCA_028570945.1 Gogo arcuatus
GTCAGGCATACTCACAATTAATGAGAGTGGAGTGAGTGATTTAATCTTGCAACTAAATCTGATGGGACTTCCTAAATCTTGCTCAGCTGACAGTGGCAGTGTGTGTGATATGCCAGGGAGAACGTGCGAGAGAGAGAGAGAGAGAAGGAAAAGATGAGAAACAGGAATTTATAGAGTTAACCACGATCCTGCCGTTAAATCGCATGATCAATCCCGTTGTGGTGCGAAAGGTGTAAACACTTACATTACCCGTGCTGCGGTGTTTAACCTGCACTGTGTCTGGCGTTTGTCATCTCTCTCTTTTCCTGTGCACCATACCTCACTCCTTTCATCCTCATTCAGGGCCTGCCTTCTATGGCTCTTTCATTCTCAGTCCTCATTTTAATGTTCTGCCCATGTTTGAGCTTCCTAGGTGAAGCCCTTCTCATTCCTGTCCTGTGCTCTTATGGACTCAGCAGATGACGTTTTTCTGGTCTCTGACCTGTATCACTTTTCTTTCACCCCACCTGCAGTAGCTTTTTCTATACATAGACCTTGAGTATTATAAGCACTTCTTTCATCATGTTCCAGACTCAGCGTTAGCTCTATGCGTCATGTGCCATGTGAACAAGTCATTTTGTCCATTTAGGTCACAGTTCAGCTTTTCCTCTACTTTCAAGGCCTGCCTTAAACAGTCAGAGAAAGAGAAAGAGAGATGAGTCGATTATGCAAACGAGTGAAACACCTGCAGAAACGGACGTCTGACTTCTACAGAGTCCGTCCTCAACTTTCTGAAGAATCCTGTGTTCACTTGTATTACAATATTGAAGGCATTTGGATCTTTCCTTTAGCTTTTTGTCAAGCCAGTAGCCTTACACCCACAATGCTGCACTTCACAGTTTTAAATTTGCAAAGCTTCTGTTTAACTCTGGATGCTCATAGCTGTGTATTATTTGTTTCTCCATCATGTTGATTGTGTGATTGGTTTTGTTTCTGCAGTACACGATATGGAACTTCCTGCCAAAGAACCTGTTTGAGCAGTTCAGAAGGATCGCCAATTTTTACTTCCTTATTATATTTTTGGTGCAGGTAAGTGTTTATGCTTGCTTACTGGAAAGGAGTGTGTGTGTTTGTATATTAAAGTCAGCAGTGTGAGAGATGTGTTTATACAGTGGCTTGCTGCCTGCCTAGAGCCTGCTGTGTCTTCATTCTCCTTACTGATCTGATGGTGTGGGAGAGGGAGTGAGGGAGAGGTGGGAGTGGGGGGTGGTAATGAGCCACCTCAGATGTTCATGCCCTTAAAAGTACAGGTCCGTAAATACTTTAAGCTAGTAATATGCAGATAATTTGTACCACATACCGTAATATAACAAAGCACAATAGCATCATGGAAGCTATTATTAAAAATATTGATACTCGGCAACAGCAAGCATGTGTATCTTTAAAAAAAAGAAAGAAAAAAAGACCATTGACCAAATGACCTTTATGTGGCTTGAGGAAAGTGGGTCTGAATAAATGCATGGCATTTAACAAACCAAACAGTTTTTTTAAATCATAAAAATGAAATTGAAACAAATAACTCCAACAGGCATGTGTTAGACATACTCTATTTCTATTGCTGAATGTTGAATGATAATGCAACACCATTATGAGCCCCAGAGTACAGAGCGCATAGTGAATGGGCCCAAAGTGTGTGCCTGTGTGTGTATGATATATTTATAAGCCATTTGGGATTTGAATTAATTATATATATTATTTCTGCATGATGATGAGTAGATGGCTGGAGGGTGGCTGATTATTTTATGTGGACCTCAAGTAGGCAAAAAATTGGCATCTAACTAGCGATAGGAAATCATTATGTGGATAACATAAGGAAATGTTCAAGTTCCTAACAAAATACCACCCTCCGTTAGTACGGATTCAAAGTGTAGCACTACTGCCACTGTTCATTCTGGCTGCAGTGTATTCTGAAGTGATCATGACTATGCCCTACTCCCTCCACCCTACAGTGTTTTATACCCCCAAATCACCCAAAATTGGTGTTTTATAACAGTAAAAATAAGTAAGAAAAAGTCTCCCCTGATGCACCAGCTTCATTTAGTCGATGTACTGAATTTGCAATACAATGCATGAGCTATGAGCTCGTACCTGAGCCGACGTATTAGCCCTATTACCAGATTGTAATATAATAGGCCTAATACTTGTTAAACTAGTTCTATGTACCATGCTACATTATACAGACTCTTCGTTGATGTATTCATGGGGTAAAAACACTGCAGCTACCTGTTCATTTCTGGAGGAAAGTTGATATTTCTGCTAAATTGCAATACTCATGAAATCCAGTTGGCTGACGAT
Organism: Gogo arcuatus; assembly: GCA_028570945.1. Taxonomy (NCBI): domain Eukaryota; kingdom Metazoa; phylum Chordata; class Actinopteri; order Siluriformes; family Anchariidae; genus Gogo; species Gogo arcuatus. Next base: position 17,516,974 of record JAOTRR010000038.1, read on the forward strand.
ATGATTGGTCATATTGCAATAACTATATAATTTATCGATATATCGCCCAGCCCTACTCAGACCATTAGTACCTATGTAGTTAACCAAATACTGTGTAATAATGTTTGTGTGTGTGTAAGTGTGCGATAACCTTCACGCCACTTGTGTGAGTGCAAATATTTGCTGTCACACATGGGTGCCTTTATTTTGGTTGCGTTTGTGGAAAGAGTTTATTATGCTTGTGTGTGTGTGTTTAGGCGTGCATGAGTATGTGCTCCATAGGTCGCCTGTGTTTACCAAGTGCTGGCATGTAGCTGGCGTGTCTCCATTAATCCGGGTTCCCTCTTGAGGAACTCCTCTCTGCCAAGCTTGCCCATGTAGCCCATGATTAGAATGCACTGAGGGAATCACGCACACGCAGAGCTCCTGTCACTCAGAGACCACACCCCCACGTCACAGGCACAGAAATAGTGCCGCACCATTCCTCTGAGGCACCACAAGAATGCGACATCAGACCAAACCGCATGTGTCTCTTTTCCTCTCCTGCACCTAACCTTTCTCTCTGAATCCTTCTCTTAATCCCACGCTACCTCCCCTCATCTCTGTCCTCTTCTCTGTTTTTCCGCAAAACTCTCTGGCTCTCTATCTTTACCTTCTTTATTCTTCTGTCTATCTGTATGTATGCCTCTGCAGCACAGCCCTGCTGACATCAGCAGCCAGGAAGCCCTCTGTAGTTCTCTAGAGCCACAAATAGTCACTGGTGGATAAAAAAAGCAGAGCTTGCCTATAAATAGAGCTGCATGCCTTTGCTCGGTCCTGATGGGAATAGGAGGGATGAAGAAGGGGGGGGGGGGAGAGAGAGAGAGAGGAGGCGGAGGAGGAGGAGGGAGGCTGGGAGATCTTGGTCTTTACTGAGAACGCTTTAACATATCTTGCTGGAATATCCCGCATAAGTGTGTGTGTGTGAGAGACTGTGATAGTAGAGAAGAAAGGACATTGTTCAGTTTGTCGGCTGTTGTAGACGATACTGAGTGTTTACGTAACACTGCTTGTACCTGTTCGAGATTACTACGTCTTACCATTTTTTCCTCAATTAGAATGAATGTTTAGCTCCAGAGTTGCACATCGGGTTTAATGGACTGGAGCTGGTGCAGTGTTTATGTAACAGGGCATTATGCTGCTTGTGTATATCTGCAGCTATCCAGCAAGAAAAAGTAACTTATGAACATGAGCTCAAAGTGCAGACTTTTAGCTTTAGTTTCATGGTATTAACATCCAAATCAGGTGAACGGTGTAGGGACCAAAAGTAATTGGACAATTGGCGGCTCAGCCGTTCCATGCCCAGGTGTGCGCTATTCCCTCATTATTTCACTTAGAGATAAGCAGATAAAAAGGTCTAGATTGAATTGATTTGAAATGTGACATTTGTATTTTGGAATCTATTGCCATTAACTCTTAATATGAAGTCCAAAGAGCTGTCACTGCCAGTGAAGTGAGCTGTCATTAGGCTGAACAATCAACATTGGTTGTAGCCAAATCAACTATAAAAGGAAAGAATCCAATGGTGAGCTCAGGAACACCATAAGTCCCGGAACACCATGGAGAACAACTGTGGTAGATGGCGGAAGAATTCTTTTGTTGGTGAAGAAAAACACCTTCCCAACAGTTCGCCAGATCAAAAACACCCTCCAGGAGGTAGGCATACCTGTGTCAGAGTGAACAATCAAGAAAAGACTTCACCAGAGTAAATACAGAGGGTTTACCACAAGATGTCATCCACTGGTCAGCCTCAAAAACAGGAACATCCTGTATAGTTCTGGAACAACGTCCTATCGACAGATGGTACAAATGCCACCTTGTACCAGAGTGATGAGAAGAGAATGGAGAAGGAAAGAACTGCTCATGATCTGAAGAATACCACCTCATCTTTTGGTGTGGGAGTGTATGGCTGCCAATGGAACCGGTTCCCTTGTATTTATTGATGATGCAACTGCTGACAAAAGCAGCAGGATGAATTCTGTAATGCACAGGGCTATATTATCTGCTCAAATTCAGCCAAAAACTTCAGAACTCATTGAATGGCGCTTCACAGATAAACAATGACGTGAAGCATACTTGCAAAGCAACCCAAGAATTTTTTTAGTGTAAAGAAGGCACCTCAGTATTCCGGCTTTGGTTGTTTACACTGAACCAAATAAAGCTGACATGACGCCGCACCAGTGTGTATTTTTTACATTGCGAGTCGGCTTTCTGCAGCCAGAGGCATGATGTGTTGCAACGGAACGTTGGTGTTTAGGGTGACGTATCTACGCATCGGAAATATGAATACCCCGAGCACATTTTCGCTATTCATTTACTGGTGACAGAAAAAACGGAAACAAAACTTTGGGAAGTGCTTGTAGAAATCATAGAACTTAACCAACACAAAGACAGGACCTTATATATGATTTAAATAATCCTATAAATCTATTAAGGTGACACATTTTCTGTACTTTATCCTGCATTTATTTTTGTGCAGGAGCTCTCCGATCAATTTTTGGTACGTACCCAATTGCTATTGTTGTGCTGAGACTTGGCCAAATGAACTGCACTATAAACACACCAGAGTTTGGTTCAAACTGACTAAACAGTGCATGAAAAGTGCGTGAAAGCACATACTACTGCTGTGTGTATGTAAGGGATAACAGCCAACAAAACGTCTTAATATCAGAAAATAACGGACGAGACAAGACAAAGTGGAGTTGGACCTTGGTGTACTAGTGGGCTGTCAAAGATGGTACAGCCATTAAGGTATTAACGTTCCCTATCTTTATTAAATATTTTCTTTATTTCCCTTATTTCTCAAGTATCGCTTTAAAAGGCTATTTTCTTCTACAATATTTTATTTCTACAACGGATATTTTATTTCTATAATTACTCTCTCCACCTCTTATTTCACCGCAGCCCAGGTTAAGTTATTTTATTATTTACTAGTGCAGTCTGCTGTATTATTGTCTTCTGATTATGCTGTACTCTGTGTCACACGTATGACTCAGGTGGTCACTGTCCTCATTTGAGTGACCAAAAACTTTCTCAATACAAGTTGCAGAAGTCTGCAGGAAGCACAGAAAAGAACCGGATGTTTGTAGAGTGAAAAGGTCATGTCTCGTATTCCTAAAAATACAATTGCGCATCAGCTATGTGCTTATTGTTCCAGTCTAATGTTATAGGCTGCATTCTTGCATAACAATGCTCTGCTTAATATATGCTGTGAAAAAGCAAGGTTGTATCGATGTGCGTTTATTATGTCAGGAGTTAAACATGACGGGAAATGCTGTTATCGGAAAATAATCAACGACGGAGTGATGTGATGTGGCCTGACGCAGAGCGGAGTTACTGTTACTACAACAAAGTTATTATTTTACTATAACAGCACTTCCTAATGTGTTTTATTCCTCTTATTCCTCCACAGCAGGTTGTCAATGGTTACAATTTTTTAATTTATTAGTGAAAAAACCTATGATTTAGGCTATAGCAGCTCTAAATAGTCTTTCCCTCACCAGCTTCTCTTTTTTTTTCTATTTCAAGATTCCTTACATTATTGTTTAAAAAAAATAGAAGAAAAGCCTCATATCAACAATTGTTTATATTATTTATTAAATAACTAGATTACGAGGAACGTCCGCCATACAAGTCCCTATGAATGAGCTGTTACTATATAGACGATAATTATTAGAATGAGTGCATTAATATAAACCTGTCCTTTGACTTGTAACCAGGACTTCTGTCCAACACTGTCTGACCAATCAAATTAGATATAGTAGCTAGATATCATTAGCTATAAACTGTTTTTCTTTTTCTTTCAGCATAATGGAAATGCTTAACCATGTTTTTTAGCCTTGAGTCACATTTATTTGTGTCAAGTGTTGTCACGTGTGCCAAATTTTTAGCACGTATCATTACCTCCAGGATTCCTTATAGCATGCATCATTTAGACACATGATCTGTACTGTAGTACAGTAATGTCTAATCATTTTTGTCAGGTATGTTAAGATGCATTATATCACACCATTAGTGCTGACGTTTAAACCCGTTCAGATTAGTGCTGACGTTTAAACCCGTTCAGATTAGTGCTGACGTTTAAACCCTTGCGTGTGGCTCTTCTTATGCACCTGTTGTAAGACATCACAAGGCAGTGTAACACATTCAGAGAGAAAGTGCTGTCTACCCTCTTCCACAGACATGCACGATTGGCTAGTGTCGCTGTGACTGACAGGGGAGAGAGTGACATCATCCCTCCCACCCAGACAGCATGGCCAGTTTTGTTCCCCGGCTGTGGCATCGTAGAGACCGCTGACTTTTTAAGACTGTATTTATTCATAACCCACAGAAGGCGGAGTGATAGATGATTACAGGGTGGTGCTGTAAGGTGAAGCATTTGAGCTGTACTAAAGTTTAAATATGGTTGATAGCAGGGTGTCCTCAGGTCCGTAAAAAGTATTATTGTATCTTAAAGTTGAATTCGTTGTCTTGCATTTGAACATACAATGTACAGGCACTGTGTGAGTTTCATTCCTCCTAAATGTATGCTCTGGCAGTTTTAAAACCTAATCAAATCTAGCTATAGTGTTTGGCCAGTATCCATGGACAAGACTTTCAATGAGTTTCCCGGTATTTATGAATTGAAGCCTGTGTAACATGCTGAGTGCCTCAGTGGTGCTGCTTCCCATATGCTCATATGTTAAACATGTCAGCACCTGCTGTTGGTGTTATTGTTGCTTGCTCACTACACATGCTGTTAGGACAAGGTGTTGGGGAAGCTTACTGCAATGACAGCCAGCAACTGTCAAGGCTCCCATGAACCACCGGAGTGTTTAGAATTAACGTTTTCTTTCATTCTTTTCTAAAACATGGCAAGATGAGGTTTTTATATTTAGTATGTCATAAATGCAAATCCGGTCTTAAATTAGCACGGCAGTAAGAAGTCTTAAAGTATTAAATTTAACTTGATCTCGGGTTACTGTATAAGTGGAGTTTCACATGTTCTCTCCTAGGCATGTAATGAGATATTGTGCAACGATAAATCGCGATACAAATTTGACTATTTGAATTGATGAAATAGATGAATTGCAGTTATCAGACTGCGTAATCTTAGTTTTTCCCTAGCTGTAATTGCGTTGTTTAGACAGCAGATAATAGCAGACAATAACGTACAAAAGTGGGAATATGCCTGACTTCACTGTAGGCGGAAGTAACACAGCGCTAATGCTGCAAAAACACCCAAACTGATCTAAAATGGGAAATTGCTGTTGTGTGATTGTACAAATAGATTTAACAAGAAATCAGAGCTCTCTTTTTACAGACTGCTGAAATCTAAAGAAAAGAGAAGCAAATGGAGGTAGTACAAATGTTCATAAAAGTTTATTAAGAAAAGGCCTGTTTGTTATTAACTTTTCATTTTTAATAAAAGGAATATTTTAGTTCATAGGCTATTATGTTTTATATTTTACTCCAAACTTTACAAATGTAGGTAAATAGTTATTGTTGTTTATTAAGAAAATAAAGTTTTTTTTTCTTTTTTTTTTTTTAAACAAAAGGAATACTTTAAACTGATAGGATAGAAAAATAAATGTTGCTATTTTTTGGTAATAAAATTTTCATTTAATATTTTTTCAAAACATATCTTGGGAAAAATCGAATTGTGAACCCAATATCGTGAATCTAATCGAATCATGAATTGGGTGAATCATTACGTGCCTATTCTGTCCATGTCTGAGCAGGTTTACTCTGGGTTCTCCAGTTTCCTCCCAGCTCCCAGAAACATACTCATTGCAGGATTAACTGCTTTAAATGTGTAGATGTGAATGAGTGTGTGCAAGTTACCCTGCCATGATGTGACATCCCTTTAAGGGTGTTTTCCCAGATCCACTGCAACCCTGACCAGGATAAAGCTGTTACTCAACATGAGTGAATGAATGAATGGTCTGATGCATCTGAATTAGTTTAACGAAGATGGGAGTCTAAATCCTTTTGCCAGCATGGACAGGGTTCAAAGACTAATGGCTTCTAAATTTTGACAATGAGACAAAAATCCACACCATAACAAAACAAAAAAGCTTTTCATTTCAACTGATAACTGTTGACAATAAGATGAGAAAATTAATATTTATTCACTAAAATATGTTCTTAAAACAAAAGTACAGTATCTATTTTTCACTGTTATCTTTGGTCAGAAAGCATCTTGTATTGTAGTTAAACCCAGGGAAATAAGATGCTGTAGCTTTTCTGCCATTTCTGAGCAGCAAATACAGTTTAATGAAGGCTTGTAGGAACTGACGTTCTGAGACTACAACAATTTACAACAATTTGTGCAGTCAGATTGGTTCGAGGAATTTATTTAAGCCAATTGTTTGAGTTTGTTGCTTTACCATGTCGTAGCTAGCATGCAGAGAATTGAGGAAATTACAGCTCAGTGCGGTGCGATTCATTTTGATTTCTATAGCACATAAGACATTATCATAAAGCAGCTTTACAGAAATCTGGATATTGAATTATTCTTAGCTAGAACTTGTCCATTTCCTGGCAGCAGGATTCCAGCTGTGTGCCACACACTTCCACAGAAAATGAGTTGCACACTTCTATTGAAAATGAGTAACATATCACTTTATCACTTAGTATACATTAGAACAGAGACCATAACGGGAACATATTATTCTTTCTTTTTTTTTCTCTTGGCTATTCTGTTCTTCCTTTTTTCATGCTGACTTTGCTCAAAAGTGTGAATTAGACTCCTTCTGGAGCCATTCTCTCCTGAGCATTTCCTCTTCTCTCGTCTGGTCTCTCTGTGCGAATACTTCTGACAGCAGTGTCACTGAGCAGCTGTTAACACACCTAGGGCAGGTGGGGATCCTCTGATCAACAGGAGCTGCCTCACTAAGAGAGAGAGAGAGAGAGAGAGAGAGAGGATTTTCATATCTGTGTATGGTGATTCCAGATCTCTCTCGTGCTCTTTCGCGCTCTCTCTCTCTCTCTCTCTCTCTCTCTCTCTCATATATGTTGTCTCTTGTTCCAGTTGATGCATATGTGACATCAGCACAAGTCTCTTAGTGTAATCTGGAAGCTGCTTTGAACATGTTTGTGTCTGTCTCTGCTTGCCAAAGCTTATTCCTTGGGAGCCCAAAAGTGTGTGTGTGTGTGTGTGATTTCGCAGGTGTTGGCCAGATTGGAAAAATCAGTCTGCCTTAAGCTACTATGTACAAAGTGGATGTGCGTGAGAGTGTAGATAGTAAGACAGTTTGGGGTTGTTTACCTTAAAATGGGTGTGTGTGTGTGTATAAAGTGTGACCAACTGCTCCATGTTCACATTCCATGGTGACGATGTTTCTCATCCACTTACACACTTCACTTATACACCTTTATTGTACCTCCTGTGTGTCACACAGCCTGTAGCTGACCTTACACATGGCTTATGGGAATACACTTGGTCTGACTGCAGATTTGGTCTTCCATTTTGCCAGCATGCTGTGTGTGTATTGAGATGATGGAGCTGAAGTAAAGCTTGTAGGAGACATGATGTCGGGGTGGATAAATCAGATAAATAGCTTCGGCACCCAGGACATTTCATGTCCAAACTATTAGATTGTTATCTTTAGTTGTTCAGCTTACGAGGAGGTTCAACAGCCCTAAAAAATGGTTATTTCTTTGTTGACTTCTGCAAAACAATTTTTGTTTGATATGTCGGCTGTTTAAGCAATGCAACACACCTCAATGTTGTAACTGTGAAACTCCAAATCCCTCTTCCTGCTGCTCTACTGACACCGTAAGAGGTTGTCAGTATTTATGGAAAGTCAAAAATGAGATGAGATGAATATTAGGGGATTTGAGCTTTTATTTCCATTATATACACAAGAGACCTTTGTACAAAGCTTTTTTTCCCCATTAATTTTCACCACCAGCTTGTGTGTTTAAATGCTTAATTAATACTGTGATACTGTGAAACCATGATCTCTTTAAACTTGGTTATTATACTGTTAAAATTTCAAACTGTAACATGCATACCCTCCTGCTCCCCTGAGGTTAAACATATTGAGAGAAGATACGCAGCGTGAAGACAGTACATTAAATGTTATAGTCGAACGATTGGTCAGCGACTTGCTGACGTTTTGTCAAGTGGCAAACACAGTATGCTACATGATCATATACTCGTACGCTTCCGTTAGTCTGTATCAGCAAACTAGCTCACTATACATTACTACTAGGCCCCGACAGATAAATCAGCATGCCAGTATTATCAACCGATATGGGCTAATTGCCAGTAAATCGGCATTTATAGCAGCCAATAAATGGACACGGAATGTGGATCCTTTAAGAAGAAGAAGAAGAAGAAGAAGAAGAACCAAGGCCGAAGCCTTTATTTTTG
>JAOTRR010000038.1:17533810-17545191 GCA_028570945.1 Gogo arcuatus
TGTCAAGAACCGCTCAACTAAGTAAAGAGAAACCACATCCATCATTACTTTAAGATATGAAGTGACTTTTAATTAATAAAAATAAAGAAAAACCAGTGAATTAGATGTTTCTAAACTTTTGCCTGGTGCTGTACATTTACATATACAGTATGATGATTTGAAGTGCATACCAAATCTGACTTGAGAGTTAATTTTACACACACATGCTCCTGTAAAAGTAAAATACTGTTTAAAAAAACATGATCTTGTGATATTTTAAAGAGTGATGAAAGTTTCATGAATGATCATGATGTAAAATTGTCATCTCAGGAAATATACAGCATGCATTCAGCGCACAGTGAATTAATAATAAATTAACTTTTGCTTTTTAAAATGTTGTTTTGGTTGATGTTTGTGAGATGTGAAGATGCACCTAACAGCACTGCACTCTGTATCTTTCCTGTCTTTCTATAGGTTATTGTGGACACCCCAACCAGCCCTGTGACTAGTGGCTTACCACTGTTTTTTGTCATAACAGTGACAGCTATCAAACAGGTGACCACAGCATGCTCTCTGTGTACATTTCGCACGGCGTTCTCTCCTTCTCATACTCTCAATTGAGTACGTTTTCAGTTAGCTTGATGCAAATCTGAATTTTTCTGGACCCAATGTCGAGATCTTACTGCTGTTTGACAGATTTGTTTCTATTTCTTTGACTGTACCTTTGACAGAGAATTTCATTGGTCACTTACAAGCATACTTACTTCACAAACATGAATCAAGCGGATCCTTTAGATCCATGAGGACCATAACCTTATAAGAGGTTTGGTGTGTTTTTCTGTGAAGTTTGTGTTTAAGCAATCACTAAAATTCAGTACCACAAAACTCAACCTTAACACTTCCTCATCTTTAGAAATGTACCCTACTATTCAGCAGAAACTAAAAAGGGTTTTGCATCTAGAGCTTGTTAGATGACTGTTTAGCAAATGTGTTATCTTCCAGCAAAAACTGATAAAATATTGAACGTGAGGGTTGTGAAAGGGCAGTGTGGTGGGTTTTTTTTTAAATCCCCCCATCCCCCCACCACTTGTCTTCATTGAAGTACTCTCCACTAAATATCCCTTGGCTGTCTTTACTAACCCTGTCAAGCTACAAGCCCTCATGTCACTGCTAGTTGGTGGGGATTCGCTATCCGGCTGGTTTTTATTTCTCATTCAAAGTGTCTGAAAAGGAAGTGAGTCTCTTAAACTGAAATTCATGGATGAGGCGTTTGTTTAGAACAAGTGGCGTAGCCACTCACTGTATGGTCTGTAATTGATAAATTGATAAGTCTGACATGCTCATGCATTTTGCCTGGATGCCAGATGTCAGAATGTCATTTCATTATTTAAGACATGATTTTTCGTCAACCTGTCTTGCCATATTTATAATGTTTATGCCAGTTCCACTGAAACCGATTAAAATAACATGCTAGTACAAGAGGAAGAATGACATGCACTATATGGCCAAAAGTTTGGGAACACCTTAAATCACACCTATATGTGTGTCTTCGCCAAACTGTTGCTACAGTGCTGTAAACACACAATTGTATAGAACATCTTTGTATGCTGTAGAATTACAATTTCCGTTTACTGGAACCAAGAGGCCCAAACGTGTTCTTGTATGACAATACCTATGTGCACAAAGCGTGTGGACTGCACAGAGCCCTGACCTAAACCCCACTAAACACATTTGTTATAATTTGGAATGCCAACTGTACACCAAGGCTTCTTCACCTAACATCAGTGCCTGACCTCGCTAATGCTCTAATGACTGAATGAACAAATCCCCACAGCCATGTTCCACAATCTAGTGGAAAGCCTTCCCAGAAGAGTGGCAGTTATTACAATCGCAAAAGTGGGACTAAATCTGTAATGTGATGTTCAGCCAGCTCATTTGGTTGTGATTGGTCAGGTGTCCACATAATTATGGACATAGTGTATTACTTAACCTATAAAAGCAGATCTACGCTTCTTTTTCTCCTCCTGCAGTAGACCTCCAGTACTTCATTGGCTGTCGCATCAATATCCCTATGCGTACGGTCGGCTGGCCAGTCGGTTTCAAACAGAGTTGGGAATAATGCATAATCCCAACTGGTTAATCCCACTAATCCTATAGCAGCTGGTCTCCAATAAAATGTGACAGCAGGCAAGCATTTACTTGGGCCTCTGGGGTGGTTAAATATGCAGGGATCCGAATGATGACTTCACTGACCTTTTATGAACGTAATTATATCACATTTGCTTCGCAAACCATGTTAGGCTGTATGTGTGTTATGTTTACCACTCACAAATAACCATTTGGAACGGTCATAAAATCTATGCCTCTGGTTTGAACACAGTATCAGAAACCATTTCATAGCTCTTCTCTTCTGGGGAGAAGCATAATAGAGGGATGGACTTTGGTCTTTTCTTCCAGAATTACAGACACACCAGGCTCTAACTTGGGGTGGAGAGTGACTGCATACAGTGTACCGACACAGTTTTCCCTCTTATTATTATTGCAACTTTTATGTGTTTGCACACCCTGTCCTGATTTAATTAGGCAGCCCAAATATAGACAAATTATAGCTCACTGCAGACGTTCCACGTACTGCTTTGTTTTTTTTTTTACTCTCTCTCTCTCTCTCTCTCTCTCTCATGTGCTCTCTCTCTCATGCGCTCTCTCTCTCTCTCTGTAGGGTTATGAGGACTGGCTGCGGCACAAAGCAGACAACGAAGTGAATAAGTACCAAGTGAGAGTGCTGGAGAACGGTCAGCCAGCGCGAAAGGAGAGCGAAAAGATCAAGGTACCTTTCAGCTGCTGCACCCATGCCAGCACTGTCCTCTGTCTGTCTGTGAGTGTGTGAGAGAAAGGGGGAGGAGATGACTCGGTTTGCTTGTGTGCAATGTATAAGCTGTTTTTACTGATCAACTACAGCACCGATAAAGCTGTGGTTTTAAATAAACTCTGTAGCTCACCGCAGCGTCACTATAGCGAATTATTTCCGCGTTCTCATAAGTCAGCAAAATGGAACTGTATACATTTTACTTTTCCAGAATACAAATTGATTAATTTATTATATGTTGTTGAAGCAAACTAATGCAGTACTACAAGGACATGGGTTTGTATTTGAGTGTGTTCTATTTTACACCCTTCTAAATCAAATATGTTACATTTCTAAAACAGACAAAAGCATGCAGGTACGAATGATGCTTTTGTAACATTGTAGTTTTGGGGCATTCCCAAATCACTTATCACCACTACGTTTCGTTGAAACATCATCATTTCCACTTTACACTCTTTTCTATTGTTGGTTATTGCATCTAGTCTTTTCACACCAATTGCACTTTGCCACATTTGGTCTATCCATGCTTCTTCAAGCTAAGAGTAGATAAATCAATTCTCATATCTGCATTTATATGTCTAAGAAAAGAAATGCACATGGAGTCAACACGTTACAATGATGTATTAAGACCATAACACACAAAGACTTTTGGATTGTGGCACAATGAATTTATACAAGTAATCACTCATTAAAAAAGTATATCATTAATAGTCATTAATAAAATATATGCTATAAAAATAAATACCATTTACTACTGTACTCAGAGTGACAATTTAATATATAGAGGATATTACACAGTGGCGTGAAGATATGAAGTTTATCTTCGAGTGGTGAACGTATTTCACGAGTGAGCGCAGCGAATGAGTGAAATATTTTTCAACACGAGAAGATAAACTTCATTTAGATGGTCCCTTACTGACTCCATTACTATAAAGCGCTGGTGATCCAAGTTTCTGAACGTAGCTACAGTGGGGTTTAACGGGAATAAAATGTAAAAATGTATTCAGTTGTACTCTGTTCTCTTTCCACTCCACAGTATGAAAATACACATTTTGTCCTTTTTTGTGTTTATTTCTTGAGAAATAGAAGAGAGAATCTCAAACATGCAGTGAGCGTCCAATATAAAACCACCTTTGCCGCGGTGCATTTAAGTGGCACCAAAATTAGGCACTGAAATCTGCCTTGCGATTCAGTGTAGTAGATACCAATTGTATAGGAACCAGTGCCAGAGTGGCACCAGATTTTGGTACTCAACCCTAATTGCCAGCTGTAGTTCAAATCAAAGGTGTAGATTAATGTGCTTGCCCTAATTACATCAGCGTTTCTATAGTAACAGCTCATTCGCAAGGACTTGTATGGTGGACATTACAAGTAATCAAACTGATAAAATTATCATTGAACATATCAAAGTTTTCTGTAAAGGGACAGTACTTAGTAAGTTAGTTCATCAGTAAATTTTCCACCACAGGAGTCTTCAGGACCAGGTTTTTTGTATTGATAACTTCAAGACAACAAACGACTTTTTACAGCTGTTATAATGTGACGGATAACACAAACTAACTTGTCTTATTGACATTCTACAACATTTATAACTTTTTTTTAAAATAGAAATCTTACACAACTATAACCTGTTTGTAATTAAATTAAAAATTGCTATCATTTGAGAAGTTGCTGTGGTATGATATTTAATCATGGATTATTTTTTTTTATTTAAAACAGCCTGTTGTGTTTTATTCCTTATCAAATTGTTTTTAAAAAGTCATGGTAATTAAAAAAAAAAAAAACTTTTACGGAAATGAAAAGAAGGTCATTGGAGTCTGAATTTGGTCTACCTTGTCTCATAACTGCACACTTTTTTTTGTTTTTTGGAAAATCTGACATACAGATAAGCATGGATAAAACAGACCACTGCATATGAAACAGGAAACTCTCTTCTCAGTGGGGAAACTTGGTGAAGCAAAGATGTTGTGCTGCTCTAGAACTTGATCTGATTGCGGTATTTGATTCACCAGTGAATTTCAAGTTGTAGTTGGAAACTCTAAACCACCAGGAGTCAGTCAGCGTCTGTGGAGGAAGTGTTCTGTAATGGAAGTCTGCTCTAAATCCTGCTTAAATTCTGACTCAATCTGAAACAGGCTGTTAAAGCAGAGAAGCTCAAAACCATATGAGACACGTGCATCTGAAAAAGGAATAGAAAGAACCACACAAAGTGCTGTGCTGATCAGAAAGTATTTGGCTATGGATACTGCCAGTAAAGGAGGCTCTGCTGATTCTTCTTGTGGCTATATGTCAGGAGTCCTCCATTCAGATGTCCATCTGTTTTGTCAAATTTATCACATGTTGGTTGGATGGTTTTTACTTTTGCAGGTGGGTGATATAGTGGAGGTTGTGGAGGATGAGACCTTTCCCTGTGACCTCATTTTGCTGCATTCCAGTCGAGACGACGATACATGTTTTGTCACAACAGCCAGCCTGGATGGGGAGTCCAACCATAAAGTGAGCTTATTAACACATCCCATGACGTAGGCCATAGCTCTATTAAAGGCCATCGCATTTCTGTGCCTATATTAGTTGTGTGTTTCCAGTTAAGATGAAGCGCAGAGGCCTAGATAGCTGCTTTTTTCCTCAATTGCTCTGGTTCTTAAAATAGTTGACCCACATCCTGTCATCATTCTACAACTTGTCATGTTCCTCCCTGCACTTCAGTCCATTATCGAACATACCTGTCTATCTTTTATATGGATTATTTTGCACAGAGTTTGTTATACTGAGTTTTCTCTGTTGAGCTTTTGGTTTCTCTTTCAGACACATTACACTGTGCCAGATGCAGAGAAGGATCTGCAGTCTCTCATCGCTACCATTGAGTGTGAGCAGCCCCAGCCTGACCTCTACAAGTATGAACTCATCTTGTGTGTTGCAACACATGCTGGCACAAACTCAGTACATTGAGTCCAATTTTTTTTTTTTAAATAGTTGTTGAAGTCAGTTGAACCCAGGATCCTCTTGATAATGGTCCTGGTTAGAGTATTGGGTTGACTTTAATCAAAAGCATTGTTGATTAGATGGCCATGGAGGAAACAGTGGAGTTTCACTGCTACTATAGATTCCTGTGTGTATAATCAGTCATCCTGTTGAGTCACAGTGAGCACAAGCAGACTATGCAAGTGTTTTTTTGGGAATCTGTGCTTTCCTGGTGCTCACAGCAGATATCTCTCATGCTCCCCCTGTTGTCAGGTTTTGCTCACTGCAGCAGCTCAGCTGGAACAGAGACCCTTTAAAGTCACCAAAACTTTTTTTTTTTTAATTAAATAACCTACATTTTTCTCTTTTTGAAAACTACATTGCTTGATGCAAAGCGGGAAAAGGCACTGAATTGTCCACACTTATATCCACATGAGGAAATCCAGATTCTGTGCATATATGCAAATTAAAAACATACCCAATTCCACACACATGCTTCTTCCCCTTTTGTAAACCAGTGTTACATGGCCTCAAACTGCTAATCATATTGGAACATGATGTACTGTCATATTTGTTGACCCAGAAACACTTGTCTCTCTCATCTTCAGCACTAACTAATATTGAGGTCTGTTTCTTAAAATATGTCAAAAGCCTGTATTGAAAATGTTCTCGAATAAATTTCCTCAAAAATATTTTATTATAAAACCATGCTTTAGAAAGTTGAAGGTGACTTTAAATTCTAAGCAGCAGAAGTTCTACATATTCTCTGGCATGGGTGAAGTTTTTATAAATGGATCTCAGGGCCAGTATGCCTTATTGTTGGGTCAAAACCAGTGAGCATCTTGTCTATAACTGGTGGATTTCATATACGTGGTTCACTGTGGAGATATTATTGTGCTGCTAGAACAGTGCACAGATATTTCTAGAACATAGAATGAAGACTTGCAGATAAGCACAAATAATGGATCAGTATGTTTTAAAACATCTGGAGGCAGTGATCAGTTATATTTAGTACTTTTACTATGTCAAGGTCACTGTGCATTTGTGTGTTTGTATTTGTGCGTGCAGGTTTGTGGGACGGATGCACGTTTACAAGCCCGAGCAGGAGCCAGCAGTAAGGTGAGGCTGTCCTTGTTCTACTCTCCTGATCCGACGTCATCCACCTCTGTATCTCAGTCCCTTCAGCTCTCTGAGACTTTCCTCTTCTGTTCATTTCATTGACCTTTAACGTGAAACAAACATTACGTCAAAGCAAGGCTACGCTGTTCAAGCACAGCTACAAAAACACGTCATTTGTCACTGGAGCAGTGAGTAATGTATCGTAAATCCCCACATACCCTGTCCTTCACACAACCAGCCCACACCAAGCAAACTGTGTTCAGACATGGATATGGAGCTGTTGGTATGATCCGCATATAATATAATAGCTGCATTTATTGTGTCATGTAGGGCTTTGGGTCCAGAGAATCTGCTCCTGAAAGGTGCAACTTTAAAAAACACCAAGAAGATTTATGGTAGGTGTAAACTTCTTTTAACCCATGTGCTCTATCTGTGTCAAAATAGTCCATAAACTTTTACAAAGATTGAAAATAAATTGATATTTCCACTATGAAAGTCCAATAGTCCAAAGTGCTTGACTGAATACGAGGTGGGAATACACCCCGAATGAGACGCCAGTCTGTCACAGGGCATCATGCTCACACTCGGAGGAAACCCATAAACCCATGAGGACACTATTAATTAGAACAATCGTAACTCCACACAGAGAGTAACCCAGAAACTCTAAATCAGATTGAACGTGTGAATATGTTTAGATCATTTAACTTGCGAGTATGATATGAAATAAAGTTTTGTCACCATGACTTTGTCTTCCTCTTTTCTTTGCACTCAAACCCATCACACACATCTGCCTTAGTCTATAGATGCAGTGCATTTCTCTAAATATTGTTTATGTTGCTTAAAATTGAGATCAGAAAAGATGGACTAAGGCGAACAGAATAGGAGGATTAACGCCACGCATGCTGGGTCTGTTCCCAGGTGTAGCGGTATACACAGGCATGGAGACAAAAATGGCTCTCAACTACCAGGGCAAGTCTCAGAAACGCTCAGCTGTGGAGAAGTAAGTAGATGAAGAAGGAATTAGCATGGCTGAACAGACAGCAGGATCTCAGCTGCTCTTACTTTGGTGTGCATTTCAATTAACAGGTCCATCAATGCTTTCCTGCTGGTCTATCTGTGCATCCTGATCAGTAAAGCAGTCGTGTGCACCACACTGAAGCACATTTGGCAGAACCAAGAAGGACCTGATAGTTCCTGGTACAACCAGGAAACACAAAAGGAGAAGAATACTTATTTGGTAAGTGCCCCCTGTTCTGCCATTTTTTTATTATTCTATCATTTATTTCTTCCATTTTTCATTGTCCACTATGTTACCTTACATTTAGATTTCTAGGGAAATTATTCTTCCTTTTCTGTTTCTTGTTTTTTTTTTTTTTTTTTTTCATTTTGTAGTATCTGAAGATGTTTACAGACTTCCTCTCCTTCATGGTGCTCTTCAACTTCATCATCCCTGTATCCATGTATGTCACTGTGGAGATGCAGAAGTTCTTGGGTTCCATCTTTATCACCTGGGATAAGGATTTCTTTGACCCAGAGATTCAGGAGGGAGCGCTGGTTAATACCTCTGATCTTAATGAGGAGCTCGGTCAGGTGAGAATTTCAAAAGGCTCAAGGTCTAAGCCAACACTTTCACAGTGTGCAATGGGGTACAAAATGTGGCCAATCATTTTAATCATTTGCTTATGGTAATGAATGCATGCTGTTTGTTACCTAATACACAGTCCCAGTATCAGTTCTGTACGTTTTGTTTTAGAAGCTGATCTGATATGATCTTGTAAAGTTGGAGAATGATGTTCCATTAGATAGCATTGTCTGCTCTCCAGTCCAGAGTGTTCAGGAATTTTTAGCTGGTATTCAGAGGGTTGAGGGCATTAGGGCTGGGCCAGATGTCAAGATCATTGATACTGTGATGCAATACTAACATATACTATTTTAACCCCATTGTTACTCACTGTAACAGCTAACTGATTGGAAACAGTTGTACTAGTCATTTGTCTTATTTCCTTTTTTTATGTTAATGAGTGAATGAATTAAAATGTTGATTTATAGAATATCTGAATTTATAGTTTTTCATAACATTGAATTTATAATGGTCATTTAGTTGTCTAACATTGTTCCGCTTACAAAAGAGTTCATATCTTCTTTTTGGGCAGCATCTCCGCTTTTACGATTACATCAACGTCCCTGATGTTGTAATCATGGAAAAAAACAAAAAGTGTTTAAAATCAGCAAAGTTGTGAGCACCAAACAACTTTCTTACACCACTTGAAAGTGTTAATTTAGCTGAATAGCACTCCGTCTTTTTGTGCTAATCCATAATTGCACTTGAATAATATTTTAGCTGATGTCAGTCCAGTACCTCAGTAAAATTCTCGATAGATGCTTTGATCATATTATAACCCAGTAGATCATTTGATAGGGTAGTTGGTTTCCTTTATAACCATTCCCCCTAATCTCACTCCCACCAAAATGTCCACTGTAATCGTTGTGCTTTTTCAAATTTTGTATCCACCTCCAAGATTTGTAATTAGGAGGGGGTTTCTCCAGTGTTCAAACAGGGAAATTTGTTCGGAGTGTCGCTTTAGTCATGGAGTCATTAATTATGAGTGTAGAGTAGAGGTGTGCATTGGTACTGGGATCCTGTTGGTCTCATTTAGATAAATCGAGCCAATAAAGTTTGTCAAATATTGTGGGTGAGTGCAAACAATAACTGTGGAAGGGATTGATCAAACTTTCTGGGGAAGTGGGCAGGATTTGTCAGAATTCCTTTGGGAGCAAGCACATGTACGCTTATGTTCACCTCTAGTGTAGAGTTTATGGCCTTACATTGACTTTGGCCTGTTTGTCATTCTCTGTTATTTGCAGGTGGAGTACGTTTTCACGGACAAGACAGGGACACTGACCCAGAACAACATGGAGTTTATTGAGTGCTGTATAGATGGCTTCCAGTACAAGAACACAGAGTCCAGGAGTGAGGTGGATGGGTTTTGTGTGACAGATGGGCCAGTAAACAAACTACATCAGAAGGCTGGGAGTGTGAGTCACTCTATATGCCTCATACTACACATTTGTAGACATTACCTATATTATTGTTTGAAGTAGCAGTTTGCACTTTTTAGAGTTCAGTGAAAACATGAACAAGCTTTCCTTGACTCCCAAACAACCCCAGCCATTCTTTGGCAACTATGTATGCCTTGTGATTTGCTTCTTCCAAGAAGGGAGGAAAGCTGTGCAGCTCTTCAGGGGGCGAGGCTAATTTCTGGGCTGGAAAAACACTGAACATAAGCCTGAAACAACCAGAAACTAGCCATACACATTGCACGACAATATTGTCAGTCACAGTATTTCTAAGGTATCTTTGAAATTAGTTGATTATTTTAAGTCTAGGATAGTTTCTACAAATTACAAACTGTACCATTAAGGTGTTCATAGAAGGCTTTTCATCTGGTTGACCTGGTATTGGCTCTGAAACAAATGCCATTTGTCTTTTTCTATACCATGCACCCCAACTTCTGGACTCCTTTGGGAGCGTTTAACTCTGTGTCCTTGTGATGTGCATGTCCTCCATGTGCCTGGTGTTTTAGTTGCGTACACTTAATGTCCTTTCTTTTTCTTTGTCACTCTCTCAGGAGAAGGAAGAGCTTTTCCTGCGGGCTCTGTGTCTGTGTCATACAGTGCAGGTGAAAGAGGCAGGGCCAGATGAGATTGATGGCGACCAAATAGATGGGCTGGACGGAGGACACTCCCAGCAGGCCGAGCAGACAGGATACATTGCATCCTCCCCAGATGAGGTCGCTTTAGTTAAAGGAGCCATGCAGTAAGCCACTGCTCTTGACCCTTGTTCATGGATCACTGGCATTAATTGTACCAATGTGATAACATTTCTCTCTTTCTCAGATACGGGTTTACCTTCATGGGTTTGGACAGTAAAACGATGAAGATAAGAAACAGGCAGAATGACATAGAAGTGTAAGTGCTGTTCTTTCTCTCCACACAAATAGTGTGGTATAGAATCCATACTGCCATGGTGTTGTAGTAATAATTTTGTGCGCGGAGAATGTAACCTGAGCTGAGAAGGTTCAAGTGTTGTGTGTACTCTGCTTCACTTCCAAACAGTATTACTCTCACTTGAAGGAAAAAAACTGCTTCAATCATCCTAACTGTCAAAAACTGTTCTATTATTAATAGGCATGTAATGATATCATGTGACAGTAAATCAAGAAACAAATTTATGATGATTTGAACTGATGAAATAAATAAATGAATTGAGATTATGATCAGGCTGCGTAATCCTAGCTTTTCCTAGCTGTAATTGCATTGTTGATCCAGCAAAGGGCACAATAACGAACACTAGTATAAATACACAGGTGATTATAGAAGATTGTGTGCTCTGATTGGTCAAGAAATTCGGACTATTTCTCGATAATCACCTCGAGCGACTCGGCAAAATGGCTGC
>JAOTRR010000038.1:17570087-17578773 GCA_028570945.1 Gogo arcuatus
TTCCTTCTTTCTATCCTTCCTACTTTGCGCTTCTTCATACATTCCATTTCTATGTGCCATCATTTCTTGATTATTACTGATTTTCCTTTTGACTGTGTGAATCAATATGACATATTTATTTACGTAGTTTTAGTCACAAAGGCTATATTTTTATGCCGTGTATCTTTTTATCATCAGGAACAGCACGTTTAGCCTGTGTAATCCCACATGCTGGGTTAATTGGATGTTTGAGAGCAGGGATCGCTGCTAGATCAGCGTTTTACACATTACTCGGTCGGTTTAAAGCTGGAACGGTTCACGGGGTCACATCACAATACGCCCTTTAATAAAAGATGAATGATTCTTTACGTTTGTGTGTATTTGCTGGTAGCCCAAAGTGGGCATGAAGAACCAATTTTCAGCATTTGTGGGGGGTTTTTTTTGTTTTTGTTTTTTAAAGAATTAGCCATGTTTTGAAATCATTCAGATCTGGAAGGCGTCGTGCCCCGTTACAGCTTAACTCGATTTCAAGCAGCTGTATGTGCATTACTGTAAGAGCAGTGACGTGTGTTAGACCTCTGACTGTGTCATGATGCCAAGCATCTTCAGCCCAGATTTCAGTTAGCCTCTGAGCACTTTCTAATTCTGTCATTAATTGCTATTTTGAGAAAAGACTATACATAAAAGCTCTATATTGTATTTTTATTTAATTTGGTTGAAAGATTTATTGGGAGATGTCTGGGTTGCACAGCCATTTAGCAGTGACATTCTGAGATAAAGTTTTATTAGTCTTAGTCATGGTGCATGTGTGCACAGTGCATGCATACACCGTGTGTGTGTGTGTGTGTGTGTGTGTGTAGAGCTCAATGAGGATGGGTGAAAGGGACCTGCTTGCAATGTTTCAAATATCTTTAAATTACATCAGAGATGCTATTTTCACAGCTTATACCTGTTTGATTTGTCATACTTGCCTGAAAACAAGAAGAAACATTGACTGTATTTTTAATGCACCCTTTTCCAAGCTATTTTGTAAGAAAATGGGGGAAAAACATCCAAAAAAAAAAGGTGTAAGACTACCTGAGGGTGAAAACTGGGGCTGTATCAGGATGTGGTGCTGATGGGAGTCCAGCACAAACAAAGGCAGCCATGTCCTCTGTGTCAGGACCCTCAGGCTCTGACCCTCTGAGCTGAATGTACCTCTTTAACACCGGTCTGTTCCAAATTTAAAATAAATAAATAAATCTTTGTATAATAAAATGGTTTTGAAATCAAAGGTCTCGTTGGCTGAGTTGCTTTAACTAAAAAAAAAAATCAAATTATTTTATCAAAAATTATTTTAATCAGTTTTACTTAAAATTAATTTTTTTTTTTTTTTGCGGGAAACAATTTATTTAGAACTTAGAAGAGGCAGCCAAAATGTATTCAGTCTATTAGGGGACTCCTTAGCAAAGCTTCTCTAGGAAAGTGAGACAGTGACAAGAGTGTGCAAATCTTCAGCAGGAAAACTGTTAAGAATTTAAAATATAAAATTGTTTTGATTTAACATGATTCATTGTACACTTTTTTCCCACAGGAAAAAGAAAATTACTAATTGCAGAAATGCAATACAGTTGAAAACATGCAAGTACACATCTAACAGCTGCCCAAACCCCTGTCTCCCATCAACCCACCCACTGAGCCCACTCATGACAAATCTAAAAGTAAAGGGATGAGGGAAAGGGAAAAGGGTAATAAATGATAAAATAACTAGAAAATGAAATAAAATTAAAGGCTACAAGGTAAAGCCAGAAAAAATATTTATGATTATTTGTAAGATTTCCAAAAACGCTGTTGTCAGACCTGAGAGTGTAACCTCTTGACTGGATTGTGAGAGTGAAATATCCCTAAAATGTAAAATTCGTAACGTAATGAAAGGGCTGCATTTTACAAGTTTGTTAAAAATGGTAGAGAAGCATCAAATATTAACTGCCCAAAACCATGACAGGGTTAGCAAGAGCTTAATGACGCCTGTCATGTAAAGGCTGGATGAATTTTGGCTAGTTTAACCTTAGTCCAGTATATTCAGAAGATCAAATATCTTTTCAGCTGAATGAAACGATGTAAAGCAGAGATTGAGGAAGAATTAATGTGCCAGTGGATGCCATCCCACTCTTTTCCACCATTTGTCCCCCAGTCTCCCATTTTTTATCTAATGAAATGGGCAGAAGAAACAACAGGGGAAAGAATCATACCAACCATCTTGGAAATAGTAAATTTAGTGGAAGATTAGATTAAACTTTGTCACTGATCGGAGAACATGTACAAAGCTAATGTAATGTAGTTAGCCTCTAACCAGACATGCAAAACAGAAAATGGCATGGGATCAACAGTGCAAAAGGAAAAGGGCATGAAATACGGTATGAATGGCAGGATGTGTGTAAATGAGTCTGGAGACACTGATTAAAGTAACTGAAGAAAGTACAGTGCAGTGAACAAAAGTGGAATGGAGGTAATGAAGATGGATCTGTTGAAATGAGTAGAGTCCAAAACACAAGAGTCCAACTGATTATAAAGTAGTATTATTAAGAAAAAGTTAATCTTTCAGTCATTTTTAGGGGGAAGTTGAGGACACTGAAACTGTATCCTTAGAATTTGTAGATGCTGGAAAAAATGAGTTTTATGGAGGGAAAATCTTGATTTAAGCTGTGAACAAGCTATAAATACCCCCATCTGTGTATAGCTCTCAGATTTATGCCAGTGGAAAGCAAAATCTAATAACCAACAGGGTTATCATATTTACTCTCATTTTCCCACCGACTTACTCTCACCCCATCACACAAAAGATACCAACTGGGGAGGGTGGGGCAAACAGATTCTTCCACCTTGATGCAGGAAGTCAATCTTTTTGAACTGTTGCTTATGTGGTGTCACAGTGCACACTTGAGGAAATTGCTATCCACCCCCTTCTGTATACGTGAGCTGACAGTCGTCCATGATTGGCTAGTGTCACTGTGATTGAAGGGGGGAGAGAGTACGCCATCCCTCCCACCCAGAGAACATGGCCAGTTTTTCTCCCTTAGCTCCCAGCCACGGATAAGCTGTTCCCAGTGGAAGGGTGAATGCTTTTCTGTTGTGCCACTTGGGAGTAACAGAGGTTTAGCATTAACAGGGAGCTGCGAACCAAAATAAGCTATGAATTGACGTCAAATATGTAGTGTTCCCCTAACAACCATATTACTAAGTTCACGGCAAGTACAGCCATAAGAGAGATTGGTGTACATCACATTTTTTCATGGCCACCCATGCAGGGACCCAGTCTCTGAGGCCATTGTGACACTCGCACCAATACAAGGGTACAGTGCAATGTTTATTTGCTCTATTTATGATCTATGTTTATTATTCAGCAAGAATAATCTACAAATTCTAGTCAGAGTCTTATTCCAAATTAAATTAGAAATTAATGACTTGAAGATCCTTAAAAAGAATTTGGGTATAAAAAGTCTGAGAATCAAGTCAAATGTTTTATTTTAAATTTTACTATCAAGTTAAGGGTAGAGAAGGAAAGGTAAGTGAACAGAGTGACTCCTAAATATGTGAAGTAGTTCAATTCAATTACATTTTTATTTGTATAGCGCTTTTAATAGTAGACATTTTCACAAAGCAGCTTTACAGAAATCCAGATGCGACTGTGGCTAGGAAAAACTCAAGGAAGAGGACATGAGGAACAATCTTTGAGAGGAACCAGACTCGAAAGGGAACCCATTCTCTTCTGGGTAGCATCGCATCATGGAATTGTAAATTATTACTCTAATCAAACAGTACTAAGTGTGTTGACAGGGTGTGTAGTGGGAACATCACTTTCTTTTGGTGGCAGTAGCAGTTCTAAGGTATGAGTCTACAGTATGCAGGTGTGATTATCCACTGAAGAAAGGGTGAGACATGGGCATGAAGTGTTTAGGGAAGTACTGAATGAGCTACAAGGTTATTAGGGGTCATAAAAAGTCTACACCCCCTGTTAACATTGCAGGCTTTTTGTGATGAAAATGAAATCAAGATGAATCATATCAGATCTTTTTCCATCAAAAAAAAAAAAACCTGCAGTTTTAACAGGGCTGTGTAGAATTTTTATATCCACAGTAACTTTAGCATTAAAGATATGCAGGTGTTACAATGACCCTCAGTGGTTATAGGTTATGGAAAATGATTTCCTAAAAAGAGTGGAAACTGTAATAAACACATTGGAAAATGGATAGTGCTGGAAATAGGCACCTATCTGCAATTGTTCTCTGACAATACATTTGTTGTCCATGTCCGTTTGTTTCCAGTACTGCATTGCTTGTTGTTTTCTGATACAGATAGTGAGTGCAAAGCAGAGGAAAGAAAAATGTTTTTTTTCCCCATGTAATGATTCCTAGTGCGTGTCAGTATAGCTGCCTGATGCCCGAGCCTTCACTGAGACAACACAGCAGCAGTGGAGGGCTTTTGCCACTCCTCCTATGCACGGCTGACCAATGAGGGGAGTTGAGAGAGCAGTACAGGGAGGAGCCTGGAGCTGGAGTGTCAGCAGCCTCACGCAGCCTCACGCAGAGCTGCAGCACTGACGCACTATCATCCACAGAGACAGTGGTGTGTAGGGAGAGAGAAAGAGGGCTGTTATGGAGTGGCACTTCACAGACGAGTCGTTACAGTTTGGGACAGGACGAGTTCCTAACATCCAGCACTTCTCTACCTCATCCTCTGTGTGCATGTGTTTTTAGCATAGAGTGAACTGTGATTAGTGTGACCTTTATAGCAGTCATAGCAGTGTGTTTGTGTGTGTGTGCGCTTGGTGTTATAATTTACCTAGATGGCACCCTGAGCTGGAGAAGCTGGAATATACCCTTTGCTTCATTCAAAGTGACTGTCAGAAGAGGACCCTGATCCAACTGTGTGCTCGGTACTTTTCACTACTTTTTAGGAACCGGAGGAAGGAAGGATGTGAGAGCCTGGAAGGCCCACAAGTGTGGTCTTCGCTCCTGAAGCACAGCTAGGGAATGAGCCCAGCCTCTCCTCACCAGCCTCAGAGAGACATGGAGGGCTATTACAGTCTTCTGCAGGCTGGCACTGAGCTGGAGAACACACTGCAGCGTGAGTACTCGTCACACACAAACTCTCCCTGTGTCCTGGGTGTATAGCGTAGGGGACATCACACAGCCATACACTTACTGCTTTAACAGCTGCTTGTTTGCTCATATTGTTCATTTTAATAGTAGTGCAGCATGGATTATTTTAAACCCTGATTAAATTCTGAATTTGTTGTTATAATCTACATATAGAATGTAGTGGCTGTGCAGTTTAGATCAAATGTGTAAGGCTTGATCATACGCAGTGATCATATTTCCTTACAATATAATATGATATCAATGTCTGGACAAGTTACAGCGTAATACGCTCTTCTGAGAGTATCTTGGGTACCATCATTATATTTATCACACTAATTAACTCCTTTATTACAGTAATAAAGAGTTGATTGGACATTAAGTATATTTTGCACCCAGTGTTTTATTTCCCATGTTTTTCTTGTTAATTAATATCATCAAATCATAGCATTTCAGTAGTTTTAATACCACTACTGGTTTTCTCACACCTATAAAAACACAATACCGTGATATATATTTTGAAAATGTTAATAGGATGATGCATCATCCAAACATCCCCCCCACTCCTGCAATTTTCTGTTAACTGTAACATTTTGTTAATACATTTGCATTTGCTTTATAATGAAAATGCTCCGTAGACCATCCTGGCTGGCAGATAGTGTAATCTCATTCTCATCACACATGAGATTTAAAGCAGTTTCACTGATGTGGGATGGGATGATGAGAGTGATATTCACATTGCACTGCACCAGATGGCAGAGCAGCCACCAACACAGTACTGTAGTCACCCACCTGCTCCAAATCTCCTTCTCTTCATTTTCTCCTGCAGCCCCAAAACATGGCTTCTGCCTGAAACAGTGACTCAGCATCTGGATGCCGTATTGCTTAGCTTCATCGTCCAGTTCGCTTTCTCCTCTCCTCTCCTCTCCTCTCCTCTCCATAAACACACATTCTGTGGGGGGGGGGAAAGTTATCGGAAGCTATACCTGAAGGATATGCTCTGCTTCTTCAAAAGTGGTCTATAAGCTTTGACCTTATTGTTAAAATGTATCATATGCTGATTAGGACACAGATTCTTTATGTGGTGCCATTTTATTGCCCTCTGCTCCATTTGAAGGTAATTCTGCAGCTATGCATGTCTATTTTTACCTGATGTTATGGTTAGCGTCGTCTAATGGCCAAGGTAACATGATCCAGCTGTTCTTCTCAGACTTGGGTTGGTTCAGTGTACAGAGAAACTGATGTCCTGGTGTAAAAACATCGTGTTTTCATTCGAATATTTAACTGGCTTGTTGTTTCCCTGAGCTATAATCCTTCTAGTACCAGTTCTGTAATTTATATAGAGTCAGTTTAAATCTCCACTGTCCTATATATCACAATCCTCCAGAGTAAAGATTACCAGAATTAGAATCGATATTCCTGTTGTCCAAGTCCTCGTTTCTAAAGTGGTTCCTCATTTCTAGTAAAGTGATCGTTCTCAGTGTGCTTAAAATACAATACCATGTCAAGCCTAGACAATGTATAGTTGATTATCTGCTTTTGACTTACCACACTGGAGATACAGACAGATTCAGACACACATGAAAATTAAATGATAGAAATACTAGAACATGATGATTACAAATCTATCCAGCATACTCCATTTTTTTCATATGCTTCCCCTACAATCACTCAAGCCATTAATCCCCCTTGAAATCCCTTTTCACCAAATGCCCTTGCACCAAAATGTCCTTTTAGGGAAAGAAAATGTGATCAGCTATCAAAACTGCCCCATGTGGCTGTGTATGCCTAGTGGATGAGTGTGAAACGCTGCTTTTCTGCTAGATGGTCAGTTTTGCCTACACACTAATAAATATGAAAGGTTGTATTGTGGCATTGGCAAGGCAGAAAGAAAACCTGACTTGCAGTACAATCACATGCTTAGTGGTAAATTCAACTAAGCTTTGATTGCACTGGCATATTAGGTCAAACCAGAAGTGTAAATAAGGGGGGACTGGAGAGTATGAGGGGCATATGGACCTGATTTTGTAAAGAAGAAACCTGCATAACCAAGTCAGGTTAGCAGTGTGAGGCAAGAAGGATAGCTGGTTGTCCAGAACTACCCCAAGGCTCTGTGCGTCAGATGGTATGATCTGAATGTTTTCTGAAGATTACATGATCTTGATGTGGTGATGCATCTCCAGGGATATACAGCAGCTTAGTCTTTAGCTGGGATTTAGTTTCAGCTAGTGAGATACCAAATGTCAAAATAAACACCCCAAAACCTATGTAGAGTATATGATAAGGAAAAGAAAACAGCATGTAGTCCAAGGTTCAAAACAGTATAACTGCATCAGATAAATGGTAAGCTGTTTTGAGCTGAAAATACATTCACCAATAGTTATAAACTGAAAACCAAGTTCTCACTCAGCTGAGCTATATGTGTAATAGATGGTTCTGCAAACATCATCTGTGCACCGTTCCTCAGTAATAAATGAGAAATCTGGCTCTAGGTTTATATGCTTTGCCATGGGCTATGTGTGTGAAGCCAACATAATGTCAAGACATCACTGGATCCTCTGATAAAAGGCATTTTATTGGCATGGAAGAACAAACATGGAATAACATTCAAGCGTTAAATGAGCAGAGTAACATAATTCTTGGTGGGGGTTTTTTTTCTATATTACCATGCATGTAATCTAATATATCTTCTTACAATGACTGCTTTTAAAATGACAGATTTGATTGTCTGATTTAGTAGAAATTATTTGCGTGTTAGGATTAAACTGACTGAAGAGGCAAAAGCTCTCATCACACCACACATTTTCTCTGTTCAAATTTTTTAGTGATGTGTTGAAGGATTAAGCCATCATTTATTATGTAATAATGGTACTTCTAATTATGCTAACAACGACAGATGATGTAGTAGATGAATGAATACATTTAAATATTATTTTAAAAAAGCCGAAAATTAAAATTAAAACCCAACACTGGGAAAAAAAAATCTGTGTAGGAGAAGATATATTAAATAAAGGAAAGTAGTTAGGCCATTAAGCCTATTTCTAGACATTTATTCATTTCAAGCTTAATATTGTCTTATTCTTTTGGGATATAATTTTGGTTATTTATAGATATAAACACTTGAAATAGCAAAAATGATATGGCAATAGAACAAGACAATCTTGAGCTTAAAATGAGTGAAAAAAAAAATACAGAAATAGGCTTTATAACCTTTTAGTATAAATACACAGGTGATTTATAGAAAAGCACATGCTCTGATTGGTCGAGAAATTCGGACTATTTCTTGATAATCACCTCGAGTGACTCGGCAAAATGGTTGCCAAGCGCTTTGTCACCGTAAGTGACGAAGAATTACAAATTATGAAAGAAAATGCTGTTCCTAAAAGCACCAAAGATGATACGAAGTATGGTCTAAAACTATTCAAAGATAAGGTGGAATTGTGATTTATTTTATCTATTTCAAAACAAACTATTTTGTTTGAGTCGGCATAGATAACATTAGTCGCCGTCCGCCATACAAAAAACCTTCAGCGTTTTTGACAACAACATATTCAGTGAAGCCAATAAAACACTTAATTCTTACCTCAAAC
>JAOTRR010000038.1:17673947-17690611 GCA_028570945.1 Gogo arcuatus
ATGGCAGGAGGGAGAAGAGTGCATGTGATGGGTGGGACTTGTCCTGCACTATGCTATTGGCACGCCAGACGATGTGCTTCTTATAGAGTTGGGAGATGGGTGGGAGAGGAACCCAAATGATCCTCTCTGCCATCCTCACTATCTGCTGCAGGGACTTTTGTTCATCAATGTTGCAGTTACCGAACCAGACAGTGATGTAACAGCAGCTGTTATCATGCTTTATTCTCATCTTAAGTCATTTGTCGGCTGTGCATGTCCCTGACGCTTAAGATGAAAAGCACACACAATAGTGAATTGGAATTGAAGCATGAGCACTTGGCTGCTAAGGTATTAGTCATTAGTATTCATTGTCTGCTTGTCATAAAGCCTCTAAATTATCAGTGTTAAATCGCAAGTCCTGAATGCTTCAATGCAGTCAGGTCTGTGATCAGTCCAGACCAGGTTGTTTTCACACTTGAGGCATTCCCCCGGAACTGCTCTGTTTGACAGAATGTGAAAACTGTTTTTGAGCTGGAGAACAGTCCCTGGTCCTCTTGAAAAGGGTGGTCAGGGGCTCGCTTCAACCAAACACTGATATAGTCTGCACAGTGACTGTATATATGAGTGGACAACATGGCACCATTCACTCCTATTGTGCATTTCTGAAGCCTTTTTTGGGCTGAAATGGGCGTCGCCGACCTTGGAGCCAAAACATGCACAGTGGATACAGCCAGATATGCAGTAGGTTCACCTCGAACCTACCAATATTAGTGGTGGACACACCATGCATGAGAATGCATGCTGATATTATCAGAAGTGCAACTTAAAATGGTCCCTCAGCTAACTCAAAGTGGCAAGAACAACATTATTAATTAATATGTAAAATGTTGCATTGTAGTCATATAATTTTTACAAGTGTACTGATTTGTCCATTGTCAGGAAAGTATGTTAGAGCTTTGAATCATGACTGACTGAGCTACCATTTTCTAGCTCGCTGACATTATCCATCATTTTAATCAAAGTAATGTAAGTATAAGTAGCTAGTGTAATCTACTAACTGAAAATTTACTTGTAAACTGCAGTCAGCATTACACTCAACACAACTTGTATTTTGAGGGTAAAATCACTGCTCTCCCTGATTTTCCTAGTCAATCATAGATTATTATTAAATTTAGCTAGTGTTAGCTGCCTTGGTTTATGCCATCACTTTGTTGACTCACATTGGTTTGCTAGTTGTAATCAGTACAGCGAGCTAGCTTAGACATGAAAATGGGCAACATACCAGAAAAACTGCAGAGAACTCCCCACTGAGGGTCAGTTACAACAGTTTACAGCAGAAAAAGACATGGCTTTGCTACAGAACTCTCAAGAGCTTTAGGTCCATGTTGTAAAATATGTGCATGTCCATAAGACTCCGCTGCCATGTACAAAACTGTCAATCACCTCATTAACCAGGTTCTTTTAATTATCATCAAATAGCTTCTATAAAACATATTTATTGTAAGGAAAAATATGGGGGGAAATATGAGGGTCAACTGAACATGTAAAAACGGCAGAACACTATTCCCCAAAATAATTTGTGGAGCTGTAACTTAAAATAAAAGCTTGGCATCTGTCCCATTCTCTAACATGAACAATAGAACAATAAAAAATGTACTGCAGCCAGCCACTATTACTTCCAGTTTGTGGAATTGTTATATAAGTAAGTGTTCACTAATGGAACATTTAATGGCTGTCAAAACAGGGCAACCACAGAAGCCCAATTTTGACAAGCTATTGAAATACTTTCCCTTCATCCTATAACAAACTACTGTTGCTAATTGTTTTTTTTTCATAGCTTATTGCCAAGAGCCATAACTTTATTTTTCGTTGCAAGTGCAACGGAAGTTGCAAGTGCACAGGGATTCCCTGTGGATTTAATTTAAATGGTTTTTGTTTTGTTTCTTAAGTCAATAAAGTATTCGTCGTTTTGAACTATTATAAATATAATTTAAATATGTGATAAAATATTAAAGGCGATATTTGACGCAACTCGCTATTTGTTGTCCAGAGCTTAAAGCAATTACCCTACTTAAAAATAAAAATATACAAAACTAATAACCATGAGATGTGGTGGGATTTGAGGCTATAATTTCAATACTCTCAAAACCATGCTTCAGTGCAGTTCTTAGACCATGCTTACATGATGTCGTGTGCTTTCACTGGTACTGGTCAAGCGAAACGCACAATTTTGTGTGAAGATCTTTGCTGGCATTAATGTAGATAGGTAAGTAACAGCTACACCTACATAATGAATTAGTGTTTTTTTTTTAATTTAGATCAATAATTATCCTTATACTTGGACCTCGGTTTATGCAAAATCCTTGTTTCTCAATGTTGAAATTAATGATGAAAGTGTTTGATTAATGGCCATGTTTGATGCATGCCCCTTTAAAATCACACCACACCAAAAAAAACAACAACAACACAAGACCAAGCCCTGAGACTCATCACTGTTACAAAACACTGTGCACATTTCATTGACATTTCTACAAGTGTAAAAAAGTGTGCTGTGTGAGCTTTCGGAATAATGTGATGCCGTTCAGTCCTGCATCGCATTGTCACAGTCATGACATTAAAAACTTACTCAAAGCAGCCTCTCTTTATTTGTGTGCATTATTAGGATACCAAACTTATATATCTTGTTGAGGGATGGTCTTGGCCAACTAACAGCATCATTTATAACTTCCTACATGAAAGTTCAAAATTCACTCCTAGTGTCCCACTTTGTGGTTCCATTAGCAAATCTGTACTCATATTAAGTCATTTATACAACTTTTTGTTTCAGTTATATTACCAAGTTTTGTGACTGCAGTGAAAGAGTTAGTTGAGGAGACGGAACACTTTAAAGGGGCCTGCTCACCCTTCCCAGAATGCAATTCTTTGTTTTTGTTTACATATGAGCCAATGCGTGTGCACTGCAGCAAAACCTCCACAAATTCATTATTAGTGATCCCTTTGTATCCCATCTTGAACTTTTTCTTCATCCATGTGTCATATGTAGAAGCTTTGAACACAGTATGCTTTATCTTTTCTTTCTTTCATGGCCGTCCATGAGACGGCTGCGGCCGGTTCGAGTCCATTACAACGGAATAATGAAAACAGAATGGATCAGTCACAAGAATTTAAAATATAGATACTTTGACAAAATATCTTCAATTTCATGTTACAATTTAAAATCTATGGTCTAGGATGTCACTGAATTGTTGCAGATTGTTTTTTGGAATATCGCTAGTATTGAAAATGATGATTTGCTACTTGGCGCAGAGGATTCTGGGAAGGGTGAGATGGCTCATTTAATGATATATGGAGTGAAGAACACATTCAAAAGCAAATTCACAAGTCAAGTTTTTATGTTGTATACTGTATATGCGAGCAGTTTCAACTCAAAGGTTTCACTTGAACAACTGATTAGTGTCAAGCTAAAGTAAAAAAAAACCCCTCAGTCAGTAGTGTTCAAAAGTATGTGATTCATTGAGAAAAATAGGAAACCCAATGGAAGAAATTATATCTGTATAATTACATAACTATTATAGATGAGTATAGGCCTAACACAATAAACACACATTTTCATAGGACTGGAACAAGGTTACTGTAATTAGCTCACCTTTGTGGTGCGAGTGCTTGTACTGAGAACAATGTGAAAAATGCACGTCTCATGGTGGTCTACATGGCTAAAAACCTTCTTATACAAGAACAGCTCCTTGTTTGCATGTATTCATGCACGATGACAAGCCATGAATTGAAAAACCACCATTTGAGTTCTGGTACCAAAGAAAAAAATTTAAAAAAATAAAATAATAATAATAATAATAAACAGGTGAACCTATTGCCTACCATTTTGTAAATCAACATGCAAGCAAGTGACATATGGAATTGTGCAATCAATCCACAGTTCGGAAAGATTTTTGTGTGTGTGTGTGTGTGTGTGTGTGTGTGTGTGTGTGTGTGTGAAAGCAAATCTGTGATTATGAGCCCCTCCACAAAGGATCACAGAATTGTACCTGTGTGTAGAAATATTTGGGACAGAACTTGGCATTATTAATAACCCAGACAAACAGACCTTACATACACACGTGCATCTGAGAGCTGAATATGAAAAATTTCTAGGAAGTTGTCCAATTCTTAAGCATACCTTTGTTTGATCCCTCTTGGCTCATTCACAAACTATGATAAATGTGATGCTGCTATGTGCTCCCTCAAACACTAACTCCAGCATCAATGTGATGACGAAATTTTATATTACTAGTGAAGACTTTGCTAGCAACACAAGCTTGGGTGCTTATGAAGCTGAATCCCCTGTGGTTATGGATTCTTGTTTAATGAAGGTGGCTTGGCCTGTTGTCAGGCCCCCACTGTGTGTGTCTGTTTGGAAATGTATATTTGCTCCTCAGGCAGCAGCCTCATAACAGTTATGTGACGACATGAAGGCATCTGAGGCAGGTCATCTCTGCTCTGTTTGTGCTCTTCAGCCTGCAGCCTTTAACAGCACTCAGGGCTTTGCGACAGATCTGTTTATGCTATCTGGGATTTTTCTTTTCACTACGGAACAGAGAGCGTGGGCTGCAGGTGAAAGGTTGATGAGGTTGGAGCGCACATGTCCCTTCTCTGTATGCCTAACAATGTAGACATGAACCTAACTCTTATCCTATTTGCCACCTTACTCTCAAAGGATAGGCCGAGCTATCATACAGCCATGGATGGATTCTTCCTGGACACGCAGGCAAGAATTTTGGCCACAATCCTTTTGATGGTTTACTGCAAATATGGTCACAGCATCTGTTTTTGACCCCCCACACTTTGGTCCAAATTGACTTGCATTTCGTTTTGTGGTCCAGAAGAAAAAGATTAATGTATTTGTACAATTTTGGAGGTCCAATTTAAGTTTAGAACTCTTAAGGATTCTTTGGCTTGTCCCTCTAGTGGAATCCTTAAAGATTCTGTGAGGGACCATACAAGAGAGAGGTATCACCAGCCATCACCCCTAAGCATCCATTTTTGTAAGTAGTCTATTAAAGAATTAGTCACTGGAGGCCCAGAGCCTGAGCAGGAAGATTTGTTATCACTTGATGTTAAAGGTTAGTGGTTTCAGACTCAGTCAGGTGTTGTGTAACATGCCAATCGTTTTTCGCCTCAGTAGACATTGCCCATTAAGGTAGTTTTCCTGCTCATACTGCCATTCTCTGGGATATTCTCTGGTGTCAGGAGATATGGAATGAGAAATCAATTTTCTCCTTACTGCTGCTGTGCAGTTCTGTCTATTTACTTCTCTTTTCCTATATCCATAGCGGCATACAAAACATTTTCCTCCCACCTCTGATTTTAAGCTCTGTTCACATGTAGGCCTGAATGCTTCAGAGAGCACCACAATAAGAAGAAATGACATTGCCAGACAGCACCACAATAAGAAGAAATGACATTGCCAGAGAGCACCACAATAAGAAGAAATGACATTGCCAAACACCAATACACACTTTTAGATGTGGGTATAGCATTTTAACTTTTATTTATTTGTTTGTTTGTTTGTTTTTCCCCCACTGGTAGTAAATTCAGTTCATGTCCCTAAAACCAATAGAAAGCATTTTTTGACATTTGCTGCATTGATATGTCT
Organism: Gogo arcuatus; assembly: GCA_028570945.1. NCBI lineage: Eukaryota > Metazoa > Chordata > Actinopteri > Siluriformes > Anchariidae > Gogo > Gogo arcuatus. Next base: position 17,679,577 of record JAOTRR010000038.1, read on the forward strand.
ATTTTGTGAACTAAAGTAACACCTTTGATTTACACTGTATTAGTTTCTGCATATAAAATAGGTGTGAAATGAGCCGTATGTGCTGTGTGCTTTCAGGCCAAGAGATTTTTGGCTATATTATTGACTTTAAATGGAAAAATCACATACAGCAGGCACGACAAATAAAAATATCTCCTCTGTGTATAGTGTTGTTTGTACTCACAGAAATATCACAGACCATGTGTGAGAATGATGCCATCTGTAAGAAAGCAACACAAAAATAATAATTTGTCAGTAGAAATGAGCTTTTTAGCCACTTATCATAAAGTTGTTAATTGTTTATTACAGAAGGACCTCTTACACTTTTAGGCTTGGAGAGCACTGGAGTGTTTCCATCTCATTCTGTCTTCAGGAAAAGTCCTAGAGTCAAATCATGTTGGAGTTTGAGGTCAGTTCATCTCTTCCAACTATCTGCCAATCAGACTCAACTGCTAAATCTCATCACAGTGAGTCAGCTTTAAATGAAATAGATGCAGAAATAGGAATATATAAGCTTTGCTGGAACAGTACACCAAAGTGATTACCAATGGCTTTATGGGATTTGGATTCAAGTCTGTGCGTTCAAGGTCTAGTTTGTCTCAGCAATAGATTTAAAGTTGCTTGAAGGTGCACATTAAAGGTCAGTGGAGCTCCAGGGAGGGAAGACATTGATTAGTGTTTAGCATCAAATTATGACTGAACACAACTGCACATTTTGCAACATGGATCTATGAGGACTGTGACTAACTTAAACCAGCATCAGATGAGCGCCATTCAACATAAACCAGCTGGGATGGACATAGCATTCATGCTGTTCCAAGATGCCTTTCTCAGCAGGGTTGTATCTACCAATGGCATGAGACAGCAAAATCAGACCTGAAGTTGTATTTTGAATCATGTTAAATTCTAGGTCTTTGCTTCTTATGCATATCATGTTGATTGCTGCACCAGAGGTGCTTTTTAATTTACGCATTGCTTTAAGGGCAGCGTACTGCAAGCTGGCCTAGTGGTTAGTATGCTTGCCTCTTGACAGGGAGATTGCAAGTTCTACTTGTGGTTGGGTCATACCAAAGACCATCATAAAAATTGTACCTTCTGGCAAGGCATGCCACAATACAGATGTGAGTAGGGAGTCAAGCTCTTGCGGTTACCAGAGGACTGCCCCCCACTGTAATCATAGCTATGTGAGAGGCCCAGGGCTATAAAAATAGAGATCGGTGCTGCCTTAAGGGCCTGGTTGGTGCTTGGGCGACTGCCTGGGATGGACTTTGACTTTTTTAAGGGTGGCACAGCAGGTAGTATTTCCTCACAGCTCCAGGATCCTGGGTTCAATCCTGAGCTCAGGTTACTGTCTGTGCGGAGTTTCACATTTGAAACCATCTCCACATGGATTTCCTTCAGGGTCTCCAGTTTCCTCCCACCTCCCAAAAACATGAATGAACACTTAATTGCCCATAGATTTGAATGATTGTGTGAATGTGTGTGCATGCACGGTGCCTTTCTGTGGACTGGCATCCCATATATCTGCTTCGTTCCCAGTATTCACTGTGATCCTGGCCAGGATAAAGTGGTTACTGAAGATGTATGAATGAACATTGTTGTAAGACCCATAACAACACATTGATTTGTGCCATTTGTTTAGCATACATAACACAATCTTATGCAACCTACAATGTACCTAAATAGTGAAGGACCTCTTGTCTTGATGGCCCTCTGTATTTCTAGTTTATTGTCGTAATCCTTATCGCAAGACACATGAGATGTCAGTTGGTCAGGCTGTTTCTCTCTTTCCTTTTCATAATGTTTAATTTTCATGTACTCTACTGTGTGCTTACAAAAAAACCATCACTTTTGACACAAATTCTGATTCAGACACCAAACTGAAAAGGTGGCCAACACCTCCTCTGAGTTTTGGATTGAAGATGTCCTTTGGTTGCAGCTTAACTATTTTACTTTCAAGCCCAGTGCAATTAGCTCTCAGGAGATATAATATAGCTGCAGTCAGGGTGAGTACAATCGCATGAAAGGAAATGTGAATGAAGTTCAGTACGTCATTGAAACTGGATTGAAAGTCTCTCCCCAGTCCTTCAAACACTTCAACAAATCTGCTATGTGCTGCAGTAGTGCTGGATCATTGGGCTGATAGTGCTTAGGCTTGGGAAGTGTAATTGCTCATTGTCAGGTGTATACATTGCTGTTGTTTTGTTTTGGAATACTTGTAGAGCATGCAGCATGTTCTCTGGCAGCTTATCTCTAAAGACAATATTTCTACTCTGAATATTTTTTCACAAACCACAAACCTTATCAAAAGACAGCTGTACAGCATTACTCATGTCTATGCTTTTGTTAACCTCAAAAATGAAACACAGTGAAGACAAATCTCCTCCCTCACTACTCACTATCATTATATTCTGTTCAACTCCTTATAAAGGAATCAAATCATTTTCAGGCTTTGTATTTGCTATATAATCAACTGTATCTTATGTGGCACTTGTGGCTGCGGCGGGATGAACATGGACACACGACCCAAGGATCAATGAATCAAACTTGTCTAATTTTAATGAAAAAAGAGCAGGGAAGTGCAGGGCGAGAGAAACGAGTGATCAGTGCAGGTGCCGGAGGGCCCGAGCTGGCCGGAGGCAGGGTTGCAGGCAGGCACTGGTAGCGTCTGGGTCCTTTTGCGAAGCTCCAGAGGTTGGGCAAGCGGTGAGATCCACCGGTGGAGAGTGAGGGGCTCTCGGGCTTCTTCCACGTTGTCCTCAGCATCGGCGAGGTGTTCTGGGCGAGGAAAGAAAGTGAAAGTGAACTGGATTGCAGCGGGCTTCACTAACCTCTGTGTTGCACAGTGCCTTTTTAAACTCCCCTGGCTGTTTGAGGAGGGTGGATTGCGGCGCTGATCATACCACTCCAGCCGTGTGTGATCAGCAGGCCCTGCCCCGTAGCCACACTGCTCTTGACTGTCCAAAACAGTGGTGCTGAATAGCTCCTGTTCTCTCAGCATCACAGGAGTGGTAGAGTGAGGAGCAATGCACTGCTTTTGCGGCGGTTTCCTCTGGCTGCCATCACATGCCCCCCAGCTCCGAGCCTACCATCCTCCAAGGCTCACCCCAGAGGCTGTAGCTCCTGGATTGGCCATCAGCATTCCTGTGCTGGGCCATGGTTCTATGTTGGACCTGAAAAGAGAAGTCCTGCAGAGCCAAGAACCAGCAAGTAACATGAGCATTGGTATCTTTGGCGGCTGCCATCCACCGGAGGGAGGCATGGTTGGTGACCAGGGTGAAATGATAACCTGTTAGGTAGTACCTGTGCTCAGTTACTGCCCACTTGATGGTGACGACTTCTCTTTCCAAAGTCACGTAGTTATTTTACGCTGGCAGCAGTTTGCAGCTGATGTACAGCACGGGATTCTCTTCACCCTCTACAACCTGCGAAAGCATGGCACCTAGGTCTGTCTCCGAGGCGTCCGTTTGGATGATGAAGGGGAGGTCAAAGTCTGGGTTTCGGAGAACGGGGGCAGTGGTGAGGGTCTTCTTCAGGGCCTGGAATGCCTGCTCCGCTTTGTTGGTCCAGTGTACTTTGTCAGGCTCACCATTCTTGGTGAGGTCTGAGACGGGAGAGCCTAGAGAGGAGAAGTTAGGCACAAATCTGCGGTAATACCCAGCCAGCCCCAAGAAAGCACACACCTGCCACTTGGTGATGGGCCTGGGGTACTTCAGTATGGCCTCAATTTTCTTCTCCTGGGGTTTCAGCAGCCCCCAGTTTATGCGGTAGCCCAGGTACTGCGCTTTGGTTAGCCCCAGATGGCACATTCAGGGGTTGGCAGTGAGCCCAGCCTTCCTCAGTTCCCCTAGGATGGATTTTATGTGTAGCAGGTGATTGGCCCAGGTGGACGAGTGGATGATGACATCATACAGATATGCAGCAGCGAACTCCCAGTGGGGGCACAGCACAATGCCCATGAGCCTTTGGAAAGTTGGTGGCACCCCATGGAGGCCAAAGGGGAGAACTCTGTACTGCCAGTGGCCTGACGCAGTGGTGAAGGCAGTCTTCGGGCGGGCCCAAGACATCAGAGCCATTCACCAGCAGCCTTTCGTGAGGTCCAGGGTGGAAATGAACTGGGCCCTCCTGAGTCAGGCAGCCAAGTCTTCCACTCTGGGGAGGGGATAGCTGTCAAAGTCTGAGACTGCATTGAGTTTCCTGAAGTCATTGAACAGTCTCAGACTTCCATTAGGGTTGGTACTGCCACTACAGGGCTGGACCAGGGGCTGGTGAACTCCTCGATGATCCCATCCCGCAACATTTGTGCCACTTCTTCCTCAATTGCATGATGGCGGGCCTCTGGGACACAATAGGGGCACTGGTGAATCATTACCCCGGGGGTGGTCTTGATGTCGTGCTGGATCAGGTGGGTCCAGCCTGGTTCCGCTGCAAACATGTCTGCATCCTGGTCCAACAGCTCTCCCAGTCCCTGGTGTTGTCAGCTGGAGAGTTCTTCTCCCAGTTGGACCAGTGCATGCCCTGGAGATTTTGGGGGCAGAAGGGCATGGGCTGAGAGCAGAGGAAGGGGCTCAATCCAGCGTTTCAACAGGTTAACATAATATAGTTGGGTGTTTTTGCACTTACCCGGCTGTTGCAGGCAGTATTTCACTGGCCCAACACACTCAGCCACCGTGAAGGGACCCTGCCACCACACGAGGAACTTGCAGTTTGAGTTGGGGATGAGTAGTAGGACTCGATCACTGAGCCAGAACACCTGGGGCTGTGCGGAGCGGTTATAGTGGTGGCCGTGCCCGGCCTGTGTTGGTGCATGATGGGGGCCACTTTGTCTATGCAGTCCTGCATCTCTTGGACATGCTTGATGATGGTTCTGCATGGAGAGGGTTGTTCCTCCTAGGCCTCCTTAGCCACATCCAGAAGGCCCCAGGGTCTTCTCTTGAACAGCACTTTGAATGGTGTGAATCCTGTCAATGCTTGGGGCGTTTCCCTGATGGCGTACAGGACATAAGGGAGAAGCATGTCCCAGTTTCGGCCATGTTTCTCCACTACTCACCTCAGCATTTGTTTCAGGATCTGGTTGAACCTCTCAACCAGCCTGTTGGTCTGTGGGTGATACATCGATGTGTGAATCTGCTAGACCTGCAACAACCAGCACACATCCACCATTAGTTTGGAGACAAAGGGGGTACCTTGGTCAGTGAGGATGTCTTTGGGGAGCCCCACTTGGGAAAACAGCAGAACCAGCTCCCAGGCAATGTTCTTGGAGGTGGCCTTCCATAGTGGCACTGCCTCGGAATACTGGGTGCCATAGTCCACGATGACCAGGATGTGTTCATGACCCCGGGCAGACTTGGAAGGGGACCCACCAGAACCACGCGCACTCTCTCGAAGGGAATGCCTATGGTTGTGAGAGATACGAGTGGAGCAGAAGCAGGTCTTCGGGGGGTGGTGCGCTGGCACTGGGGGCAGCACTGGCAGAAATTCTTTACCTCTGCGTTCATCCCAGGCCAGAGAAAGCGATCCTTAATCTTTTCTAATGTGTTCTGGCTCGCGAGGTGGTTGCCTAAGGGGTGAGAGTGGGCCAGGTGCATCACAATATCCACCTTGGAGTGAGGGACCACTAGGAGGTCAATGCCCTGTCCCCGGCGCTCAGTGTGGTGGTACAGGAGGCCTCGGTGCACCAAGAAATAGGTCTTGGGGAGCAGCTGGGCCAATTGTTGGTCCTCTCCCTCAAGGAAGTGCACCTTCCCCCAGCAGTTTGTCAGCCACTCGTCCTGCTTCTGCTCCTGCACCAAAGTTCCCTTTGTGCGTCACCTGCTCAAATGCACGAGAGTGGGTTAGCTGTGGTGTGTGACTCACCTGCAGTGCAGTCCTCAGCTTCCTTGTGTCACCCAGCCAGGCACATGTCTTGGGGCAGTGTGGGGTGGTCTGTGGCCCTCTGGGACGCATGACGTCACCTCACCCTCCTGGAGGCAGGCAGCTCCTTCAGAAATCTCTGCCAGTCCCGACCTAGGAAGAGAGGTACCACACCCACAGTAACATTCCACTCACCTCTCTCATCTCCTATGTGGACGTAGGCAGTGGCCACCTCTCGTGCATCTCCATGCACACAAGTGACCTTGATGGTACTGCAGTGCCACACAGCCTCAGGTAAGATGGTGGGATGAACCAGCGTGATGGTGCTGCCTGAGTCCAGAAGGGCTTGGACTAGCCACCCCTCAATCTGCACAGGTGCACTAGGGAGATGAGGGCTGGAAGGTGAGTGGACAGTACAGCCAGCAATCCATGGCTTCCAGGCAGGAGAGGGAGGTGGAGGTTCAGGTGCGGCAAGCATGGGCTCATTGATGGGAGAGGGAGGGTATGTGGAGTGTGGAGGGCACTGCTGGGGCTCCAGGTTGGGCCAGGAGGGGAAATGCACCATCCTGGTGTGCACTGGAGGGGATTTGACCCATGTACTGATGTCCAGTGTTGCCAAGGCACACTCCAGAGCTCCAACGAGCTCAGCAGTGGTTGTGGGAGCCCTCATACTGACGGCCATGCGCTCTGCCGTTGATAGTGCCCGGAGGAACTGGTCCATGGTGACCCGCTCTACGACCTGCACAGTTGAGTGCTGCTCAGGCTGCAGCCATCGTCTGGTGGTTCTCAGGAGAGAATCCATTTGGCTGTGAGGGTTAACCTCAGCCTGGTACACCCAGCAGTGTAACTCTGTTGTGGCCTGGCAGACAGAGAACCCGCAATGCCCCAGGATCTGCTGTTTCAGGAGCAGGTAATCCAGTAGGCCAGCTGGGCCTCTCCAGTGAGGAGTGGAGCCAGAGCCTGGGCCCATTCATCTTTGGGCCATCCTTCCCGAAGTGCCGTCTGCTCAAAGGTGTACAGGAACGCCTCAATGTTGTCAGTGGGGGTTGGCCTGTGGAGCAGACAGAGTGCTTCCTGTCGTGGGTCTGGGAGGCGACCCGGGAGCGGAGAGACTCTGGCTTGTTGCTGCAGCAGCTCCTGGGTGGTGACCTGTAGACATTTAGCTAGCTTCTGGGTCACCTGTTGTTGCTGGAGACTGGTCTCCAGGAGGTGCTGCAGGAGAGGTTCCATATGAGGGGTGGGAGGGGGTGCTGTGTTTGTTTGTGCCAAAATTCTCCACCAGTGTGGCACTTGCAGCTGCGGCGGGATGCACACGGACACACGACCCAAGGATCAGTGAATCAAACTTGTGTAATTTTAATGAAAAATGAGAGGGGAAGTGCAGGGGCAGTGAAACGAGTGATCTTTGCAGGTGCCGGAGTGAGTGAATGGCTATTGCCTAGTCTATCTGATTGGCCAGCTCATGCTTAGAGTTAGAGATTGGTAGGTTTCAGAAGGTATTCTTTTGTTGTTCTACTCTATGAATAGAATAAAGTTGTGCTGAAGAGCAGGGCATCTGGGAGTGGGTTGTTGAGAGCCAGTGTGCTGTTGGTAAGTACTCTGTGTAAGAGATCAGTCATTCATACTCCTCTTGCCCATTCAAACATGAGAGGATGTGCCTCCAGCATAAGGCAGAGAATGAGACTGAGAGAATATAAAAAAACACTAACTGCTTTACAACATTTTTATGTGCTGTAGTTATCCATCAAGTCAGTGTTGGTGTTCCTTTTTTGTGCATAATCTATTGCTCTATTAAAAATCTATGAAGGCCTAATGAAACACCGTCCGTCATCACATGGTGATATATTAGGAATAAATTTTTCACCAGACAAACTTTACTATGTTCTAATTTGATCCAATATTTTAATGTGGTTGTAAAATCCACTTAATAAAAAATATGGGTGAAAGATCAGCTTCTGACATGCTCCAGCCCATATTTCAGGTCAACATTTGATTTGTTCACATGTCAGGTCACAAATGGATTAATCAGGCTTTAACTGTACAAAATCCCATTAGCTTTTATCATCTGTTGATTAAACAGTAAATACTGTCCCAGACAGTAATCCGTAAACCTAAATCAGCTCTGTGGAAAGAATATGGATTTTACTCGAATTAGCTCTAACGAAGCAGTCATTAATTTGAGTCCCTATTAAAAACAGTAATGTAAAATGTAGTAATGTAGGCTGGTGGCCATTTCTGTGCCAGCTTTTGATACAAGGCATGATGTGGGCTTCATAGAAGTTTCATTAATGCATCATGTGATAGGTGGTCTGGAGGAGGCTAGCCATCACCTCTACACAGAAAATAATACACACAAAAGGAGCTCTTTCAGTTATTTTTATTGTTTTGCCACCGTTTGATCTCATATTCTTATCTTTTGACACCCCTGTCCTCTTTCCTTACCAGTTGTGTTGAGTTTTGACACTTGACCAGCAGAGTAACTGAGATAGATGAAAGCCATATTATTCAAAGTCAATAGCAATGCCTTTAGGCCGTTTATCTTTGCATGCATCCGTAAGATCCTTCTCCCCTACGATCCCACATATTGGATCCAGAGCTGCTGTTTGTCATCTGTTTTCTCTGTGGCATGCTTCTTGCAGCAGGAGTCATTATAATCATGTTGTGCCATTAGATCATGCATTTATATGTAGTTTTTTTTTTATCTCTCTTTCTGGTCCTGTTTTGCTTTGAGTTCTAATGAATGTTTAAGTCCCAGTTGTCCACTGTAGAATGTGCAATATAATTACATGTAGTAATTACTGTATATTGCACATATCTGTTTGAAAATTTATTTTAGTCAAAAGGGTAATAAAGAGAGCATTCTACCTGCTTATGCAAACATGATTAATAGACACACATATAGAGTGGTGGAGGAAGCATGTGGACATTGTAGCAATGGAAAAACATTACTATACAACATTTTCAAAGAGTAAAGTGGTAGTGTTGCTACCTTTTAACATTAAGTAACTTGTAATGGTAATAAATAGTACATACTTCTATTTTCTTAAGATAAGATAGTATATTGTCAAGGGGCTGCACAGTGGCACAGATTCACACTTTCAGAGTCCCCAGTTCTATCCTGCACTGAATGAATGAATGAAAGAATGAAGACTTTTTAAAATTATATCATATTTTTGTCAGTTGGGTGAAAGCACAGTCAAGCTTAGTATCTGCTATTGAGTTCACTCTTTTAAGCATTGACTTGAAAAAAAAAAATCAACTGGACCACAAATATTTTTTTGTGTTCTTGGAAATAATTGTAAATGGACAAGCGCTGTTGCTACCTTCCTAGTTTACATTACTCCATTAGTTTGCTTCTGTGAGCTAAGCTAAGTATAATTTTTTTAAGTAGCTTGTATTGGTGAGTGGTGGAGAAAGGGCTGTGACTCGGCAGTGACTCTCTGCTCTAAATGCGACTCCTCCATATCCTCTGGCACTGGTGCAGGGGCAACTCATTTATCTCCATCAGCACACAAATTTGCAGTACACAGTGGGTTTTGATATAATTTACCTCAGCCTGAAATATGACCAGTAGTAAATGTAGTTCTATAAGGGAAACATTATATTAAATTATTTTGGTATATTAGATTAGATGTGCCAGTACAATATTCCATGTGGATTTAATGAATGATTCAGTGAGGTTAAGTTCATTTGTTCTGCTTGACCTGGCATGTTTTATTGGCCTTTTAAATAATGTAACCTGAAAATGTAACTTTTTAAAAAAAAACCAATGACAAATAACTTTTGAGAGCAATCCAAAAGTTCGCCCCCACAAACAGAGTATTTTGCACCAAGTATTTTGCATAATACAGAGCAGAGTTTTGCACACACAGTGAGCTCTTTTTTCATTTTGGAAAAACAACATCTAATAAACACAGTTTTATTGCCTGATTCATATTGTGTGCCGGTGATCATCAATTGGCCTCATAAGACTGGTTATAAGATTGTATATGAGCGAGAGAGAGAAAGAGAGAGAGGAACTGATGCTCTGATTCTTTGTTCCTCACTCACACACGCAAGCAGGTGAGTCTCAAAGGAACAATATGAAACTCTCATTGTGATAAATTAGTGTAAGGTAATCCTTTGAAGGCCATCAGGGCCTATGCTAATGCTGATCATGCATTAGCATGCTCTTTTAATCACTGTATCTTATTGGTTCATCCTCTTATGTATAAAGAACTTTACACATAAAAACTTTTATTTAGTGTCATAATGAAAATCATTCTTATTCATTATTACAAGAACACTGATTTTCTGAGTCTGCATTGCCCATCTTCTACTTTGTATCATTCAACATTTCACTGAAGTTGGAAAATATATTTTTCACTTGTTCAAGTGAGCATATGGTGAGCTTGATACTACTTCTGAAAAGCCTGCAGCGAGTCAGCAGAGCGCTAATTGCTTTTGTTCTGTGCTGCATTCTCAATGTAATGGGTCATCGATGTGCTCTCCTTAGTGTTAGCTGCTTAACCACAGCTGAGAGTTGTAATTGCCTTTTTCACACTGAACAGCTTTCTACTTCTCACTTGGTGAAACCTTTTGTTGCCTGTTCCCCAGTTGGCATGTCTCTCCTTCCCTGTTCCTACATTGTAAACAATTTTATAGCAAGATTTTTATAGCAAGATCTTACAATAACGTCCCATCTTACGAATGTACAGTAAATTACAGTAATATTGTGATACATTGTCAGGTATCTAGTTGTTTATAGAAAATACTGTGGGATTGTTCTTGCCTGGTTTGTGGTGATTCTTTACAATACTACAGTATATTGTGCATGTTACTCAAAAGCTAAATGTAGTCTAATATTAACGGGTTTAATGTTTATTTGTTATGTAGGATATGTTGTGTACTAATTCTAATTTAATTAAAAACTGAAGTTGGAGTTTAATTATTTAAATATTGATCTGTGTTTCTATTAGTATATTTAATATTTACATTTTTAAAATTAATTCTTGGATTTTATTGTTTCCAGGGAAGGGCAGAATTTGATATATACAGCTCTGGAAAAAAATTAAGAGACCACTTCGATTTTTTCTTAAATCAGCATCTCTATGTATGGCAGCCATTTCATTTCAGTGTCTGTGCTGGAATTCCAACACAAGCACACCTCATTTTACTTAATGAG
>JAOTRR010000038.1:17705584-17724520 GCA_028570945.1 Gogo arcuatus
AAAAGCCATCAAAAATCAGGCTGATGCATTACCATATTCTCTTAAGTATGGAGCTTCACTCCCCGTGCTTTGTGCGCGGGGAGCTCTGCTACAATTAACATAAGTTTGCTTTTCTGCTTGAAAGGCATTTATTTTGCAGACTAGATGCAAATATATAGAACAGACAACACAGTCAGAAAAACAAAAAAATCACGTATCTGTCTGCTATTTCTTAACTGCAATTACTGTATGAATATCACTGGCTGATGTGTAGCTTGAAAAAGTACTGTTGTGTTGACCTAAGGTATGTTTGTTGATCTGGAGTCAGGTGTGTAAGTGTTCATGGGGAAGAAAAGCCTGTACCCACATCAGCATGATATTACTTCATGATACCATTACACTGTACATATACATGTCTTTGAATGGAGGGACTTTAGAGAGAGTTTTAGATGGAGTGAGTGGAACTGAAGAGTGGGAATGTGAATCCTTTAATGGCTACCTCTGGCAGATTTAAGCAAGATTGTCAACATTGATTACAGTGGCTTTAAAGTCAAACATTTGGAAAGTGTTTCAGCTTACTGGTTGGATGTTTTCACCTAATATGTACTAATGAATTTAAAATAACTTTAATTTCTCTAATTAATTCACATGGTTGACTCCCTAACCACTGCTTTTACAAGCTGATGTGGTCTAATATGTCATTGTCTGCTTCTAGCTACTAGAAGCCATAAGTGTGGATGTATTTAATTACAGGAAACCCCCCCACACATACACACACACTGTGTATGTATAGTACTGTATTAGAATAGAGGATATGTTCAGCAGTGAGCAACAATGTCTTTACTTAAGCATCCTATATTAAAAGATGCTCTGTCTCTCTCATAGGGAAAGAGTGAATCTGCCTGTTGCCATAAGTTAAGACATTCAGGGCCAATTATGCTACCCTACCAAGAGAAGGTGCTTAAGTGTAATATACTTCTCAGAAAGCTATATATAGCTAATCCTCTGCAGGTTTGTCTGACTCCAGGAGATCCAGGGGACATTGGGTAGAGGAAGAATAAGACAGAGAAAGTCACAGAATATCATTCACAAAACATTCTCATTATTTACTTACTAACAAGTTGTTTAAGTAATCTATTTTGTCAGTCTTGAAGATCTGTGGCAATCCTAGTACATTTTTATGTCAGACTAGTCATCATTATTATGATGTGTTAATAAGACATTGTGTAAAAGCGTAACTGCAAATACTGAACTCCATTAAAGGAACATTTATCTAAGTACAAACTTTGGCTGTAGTCCAAGTGTGTATGCTTCTACAGCTGACTGTTTGCAACTTATCCTGTTTTACCATTTCATGATTTGTGAGTGAAGCAAGAGAACATGCATGCATTTGCCTGAGTGTGTAACTAAATGAGTGAGAGAGAAAGAGATATACAGACAGACAAATGAGAGGAGACATAAGAGCTAGCCACTGCATGGCTGACTGGTTTCAGTGAGCGATTACAGCAAGCTTACGTGCACACACTAAATATTCAGAGAGAGAATTGGTCAAAGCAGCCCAGATTATACCGCTAGAACAACACAGCTTGCTATGCAGTGCTTTGGACCTGCTCCTAGAAGAGCGACTCTGTATCATTATCATCATTATCTGTATCATTGTTTCTAAAAGGTTCTCCAAAGGCCCTGAGAACCTTGTTAGGATCATGGAGTCCATGGCATCATGGAGATTTTGAATGAAATTCTGGTTATTTTGAAAGGAACAATGGAACAAAGATTCAAAATTTCAAAATCCACACAAAAACAGTTCAATGACCAAAGAATCAAGCTTTTATCACAGTCATCCCAGTCCCCAGATCTGAACCTCACTGAAAACCTGTGGGGTGATCTGAAGATCCATTAGAGATGATATTTTTTGATTTTATTAAAACATATATGTATATTTGATAAAGATTTTTTATTTCCTTAGAATAAATTTACTTCCATTAGAGGTTAGATTTCTCTGTAACTGTATCTGTTTAATGCTTCTGTCACGTCCACGCGCATTTGCGCTCTGAACGTGCAGCACGTGCCCAAGACTACCAAGTGCAGCACACGCCGCAAGGACTTATTACTATGCACCTTGTCCTGATCAGGGAGCAATCACGGGGCACACTTATAAGGACTCTGCAAGCACACAGACTTTGCGACGTATACGCGTTGTACTTAGTACCCCATATTACTGAGCCTTATATTCTTTGGTGCTTCTCTGGTTCTCGACTCTGTGTTGTTTCCTTGACTCTGATTTGCATTTCCTCTGACATCCTGTTTGTGCCTCGAATTACCCTTGCCTGTTGTTGTTGATCTGTATGCCTGCCTGTGTTGTAAATAAATGCTTCCTGCACTTACATCCGTCCAACCACTCCCTTTTGGGGGAGAAATTTTTTTGGGGGGGCTGATATCCCAGAGGCTGACACAGTGGCAGAGAGGGAGGCCTTCACTCCAGAGCTCCCTCCAGAGGCCGACTTAGCGGCAGAAGGGGAGGCCTTCACTCCAGAACCTGACAGGGTGGCTGTCTGGCTTTGAATATGTTGTTGCTCCTCCGCCTGGCTTCAAACATGTCATTGCTCTGCCGCCTGGCTTCAGCGAGGATGAGACCATTGCCCCGCCACCTGGCTTCAGTGAGGGTGAGACCGTGGCTCCTCTGCCTGGCTTCAGGGAGGATGCTGTTGCTCAAACCAAGCCTATGACTGTCTCTGAACCCATCTCTGAGCACAAAGCCCAGGCAATGCTAACTCCAGAGCTCATGTCAAGGTCAGAGTCCATGCCTGAGTTCTTGCCCATGCCAACACCTGAGTCCATGCCCATGTTCAAGTCCATGCCCATGTCGATGCCAGGGTCCATGCTCATGCTCAAGCCCAGGTCCATGCCTGAGTCCATGCCCATGCCAATGCCTGAGTCCATGCCCGTGTTCAAGTCCATGCCCATGCTGACACCAGGGTCCATGCCCATGCTCAAGCCCAGGTCCGCACTTGAGTCCATGCCCATGCTGACGCCTGAGTCCATGCCCATGTTCAAATCCATGCCTATGTCGACACCAGGGTCCATGCCCATGCCCAAGCCCATGTCTAGGCCTGAACCCATGTTTATGCCTGAGCCCATGTCCATGTCTATGCCTGAACCCATGTCTGGGCCTATGCCTGAGCCCATGTCCAGCCTGAATCCATGTCAGAGCCCGTGTTTATGCCCATGCTCAAGCCTATGTCTATGCCTGAGTCCATATCCATGTCTATGCCTGAGCCCATGTCCATGTCTGAATCTATGCCTGAGCCCATGTCTATGCCCATGCTCAAGCCCATGTCTATGCCGGAGTCCACGCTCATGTCTATGCCTGAGCCCCTGACCATCCTCATGCCCATGTCTGAGTCCAAGCTTCCACCTGCATCCACGCTCCCATTCAAGGCCCAACCAGAACTCAGGCCTCTGCCTAAGCCCAGGTTCTGGTGCCATGTGCTTCCCAAGCCAGAGTGGAGCTCCAAGGGTCTTCGTCCAGCGCCAGTCCCTCGTATCTGGGGCTGACTAAGGAGGTTTTTAGCTCCCGGAGGGAGCTCTTTGGGGGGGGTTCTGTCACGTCCACACGCATTTGCGCTCTGAACATGCAGCACACGCCAAAGACTACCACATGCAGCGCGCACCGCAAGAACTTATTACTGTGCACCTGTTCCTGATCAGGGCGCAATCATGGCGTGCGCTTGTAAGGACTCCGCAAGCACACAGATTTTGCGAAGTATATATGTTGTACTTAGTACCTCACATTACCGTGCCTTATATTGTTTTGTGCTTCTCTGGTTCTCGACTCCGTGTTCTGTTTCCTCGACTCTGATTTGCATTTCCTCTGACATCCTGTTTGTGCCTCGAATTACCCTTGCCTGTTACACGATCTTGCCTTTGCCTTATGTTGTTGATCTGTATGCCTGCCTGTGTTGTAAATAAACTCTTCCTGCATTTACATCCGTCCAACTGCTCCTTTACTGACAGCTTCAAATATCTATAACTGTGCCCGTATACATATTTGAACTGGAAGTTATTAAATATGAGCCCTTTTCCCCAGAAACACTGAAAAACACTGTAAAAAACAGGACACCTGGAAAAAGATGTTTTCATTTGCATAATATATACTATATGTCCAAAAGCATGTGGACACCTGACCATCACATGTATATGAGCTTGTTGGATATCCCATTCCAAAACCATGGGCATTAATATGGATTTTGCCCCCCTTTGTGACTATAATAGCCTATAGACATCTGGGAAGTCTTTCTACAAGATTTTGGAGTGTGTTTGTGGGAATTTGTGCCTATTCAGTTAAAAGAGCATTTATGAGGCCAGTCACTGATGTTGGATGAGAAGGCCTGGCTTGCAATCAATGTTCCAGTTCATCTCAAGTTCTTCCACAACCAAACTTATCAAACCATGCCTTTACAGACCTCATTTTGTGTGAGGAAAGGGCCTTCCCCAAAATGTTGCCACAAAGTTTAAAGTATACAATTTTCTAAGATGTCTTTGTATACTGTAGCATTAACATTATTCTTCACTGGAACTAAGGGACCTCACCCAAACCCTGAAAAACAGCCCTCCTACACCAAACATTACTGTTGGCACTATGCATTCCAGTAGACAGCATTCTCCTGGCATCCACCAAACCCAGATTTGTCCATCAGACTGCCAGTTAGTGATATGTGCAGCTTGTGTGCAACTGCTTGGCCATGGAAACCCATTTCATGAAGCTTCAGATGCACAGTTCTTGTGCTGATTATGCTTCCAGAGGCTGTTTTGAACTCTGTAGTGAGAGATGCAACAGAGGATAGTTGATTTTTACACACTACACGCTTCAGCTTTTGGTGGCCCCCCTCTGTGAGTTTCCATGGCGTACTGCTTCGTGGCTAAGCTCTTGTTGCTCCTCATCTCTTCCATTTCACAATAATAGCACTTATAGTTGGCAAATGAATGAATGAACAGATTAAAGATCTGTTGTATCTGTTTAGAACACATTATCTGTTCTTTCCAAAAAAAAAAAATCATATTCAGTTACATATTCAGTTACATTGTATCATTCTGTGTAAATGGTAGAGACTGTTGTGTGTAAAATTCCCAGGAGATCAGCAGTTTCTAAAATACTACAATAACCATGCCACAGTTAAAGTCACAGAGATCACACTTTTTGTTCATTCTGATGTTTGATGTGAACATTAGCTCTTGACCTGTATCTGCCTGATTTTTTTTTTTCCATTGTGCTTCTGTAATGCTTGGCGGATTAGATAACTGAGCAGGTGATCAGGTGTAAAGTAGATGGTGACATAATTAAGGTGATGAATTTAAATATGCTGTAAATAGCTATGATTAAAACATTTAAGATGATGCTCAGTAGTACAATGTCTGAAAAGAATAAGATACGGGATCTTTAAAACAAACATCATGATGTTTTGAATAGAAGTGCTTTTTGTTTTTGCTAAAGGGATGTTTGTTTGGTTTTTTTTACCCAGAATGTAACTGTTGTATGTCATTTTGAATACATTTTTTTTATCCAGAACATTTTATACAAATAGATGGATCTAAAATCTGCTTGCTCAGAGTGAGTTATTATAAGAATGCTCTCTTGATTCCAAAAGCACAGATAAATATACATAATCTCAGCAACTTTTCAAACTCAAAACCTTCAACAAACTCAAAACCTTCACATATCAATGCATTGAGGAAGATAGAACATAACATTCTTAGATTGCTTCAATACTGTTACAATACATTTGTTAGCAAACAAAGCCTGTGACAAAGCTTATACACTATTACAGAAGGAATAAAGTGCTCTGTCTGTGTGTGTGGAGGGGGGGGTCTGAAATTAGGTTTCGTAGTTTCATATGAATGCTAACATAATGTACAGAATTCTGTAGCCATCAGAAATCTCTAAAGCAGTAGCTAATAGCAGTAGCCACTACCAACACCTTACTGTTGATTTTGCGTCCTTAGCCAGACATTTAATCTGCTTAAATTATGAACAGGGACTTCATAATAACTGTGGTTTTTCTGTGATGTGGTTTATAGGTATTTGACTTGTGCTAGTTTAATGACTTTGCTGTTTTCAAAATAGGGTCAGATGACTATCTCTGATCCAAAATTCAGGATGGAACTCAATCCACCCTGCTTAAACAAGTAAACAATTGAAATATAATCCTTGGACCTTAATGCTAAGCCTTATTCATACCATCTTCTTGGACTAGCATGGATACAAATTCCTAAACCTCAAAATGACTCCAATATCCTTACTCAAGTCCAGCTCAGGATGTGGCATGCTTTCAAAAAAGACATAGGCATGCAGCTTCTCAGATGAGGTTGAGGCCATGAAAGCCTTTCACCTAACTTTAAAGGCCACACTGATTTATTTGCTAACTGAGTGACATTCTTACTGGTTTTCATTTCTAGCCATATGGATTCTTTTTCTCTCTTTCTGCTTCATCAGTGTGCAAAGACTATTACTGTATTACTTTATTGGTTTCAGAACTCATAGTGTCTGCAGCAAAAACGATTGATTTGTTTGGATGAAATATCGAATCAGGCTACAGAATGACAGAGTAAAATGAAATCAAATTATGCATTTAACTTTGATGTGTCAGGCTCTGTGTCACTCCGTGCAACCAATTCCTCTCTTCACACACAGAGAGATTGCAAAAATACATAAAAGGAGGAAGTGTGAGAGAAAAAAGCAGAGATAAAAGCAGGGAAAGGTGGAATAATATAAACCCAAAACCTAACGTAATGGCTTCACTAAGTACAATGAGATTCTGTAAGCACTATAGACTAAGACACCAGTGAGAAATCAGCAAATCCCAGGAAGAACCATAGTCATTTGCCTTCACCCTCAAAAATAACAACTGGCTTCTTAACATCATATGATGCTATTTGTGTCTCTGTGCTACCTCTCTTTATATTTTAAATAGAGATGAGAAAGAATGAAGGAATGAATCTGAATTTATTTAGGCACTGTGTTGTACCATGGTGACCCCTTGGCCCATTTACAACCCCTTCTCCTTCCTTACACTTAGGAAGCAGGTGGCTCTCTCTGTACCCAAGATGAATCAATATTGGATGTTGCCAAAGATTAAAGAAATAAGGTCTATTGATCACGGAAACTCAGGGCAGGCACATCAACATGAAGATGTGAGTGCCTTGGATCATTCTTTAATATGGTTCTGAGTTGGAGGGAAAAGGAAAAACATCAATAATTGAAGAGGTTGGGCCTATGCTGTTGACTCTGTGTTCTATGAAAATCAAAGCAGCTCATAGCTCAGACCTGTCTTCCCAGTCCATTCATTACGTTCAGTGTTTGTACTTCATTTGACAACATTATGTTTGCACAAAAAGCTTTTCAGCATAAACAGACTGTCTATATACCGTATTTTTTAAAGCGTTTTTTTTCTAAGCCCACTGAGTTTTTTCTAATTAGCTGACTGTTTGTTCATGTTTCATTTCTCCAAGTGTGAATGACTAAGCACATATGAAGAATAAATCTGCTTTCATCTGTTCCCCTCCCAGCTTGTGGTACTAATTCCTGATCAGCCATCACCACGGCTATACCAGATAATGCAAAAGACAAAGCAAGAGAGAACACCTGATAGCTACTAAAGGAAGCATGGTGCTAATGGGGGAAATGAAAGCTGCATGTTCTCTTTAATAGATTTTGCATATGAGCATTCACAATAATGTTAGTGAGCTAATCAGCTTGCAAAACCGTCCCATCTATTTTTAAGTGCTAAGGGCAATGTGGCTGTGATTTGAGTTATTTTTGGGTATGTGACGTTGCAGTTGCTAAGTGTAGTATCAACCACGCTGCAGTCCACTGAATTGATGCTGTGTTGACAGTTGGCTGTATTAATGGCTGTCACTTTGAGATAAGGCTACTGAGTGTCTTATAAATGTATCCCTACTTCTCTCTCTTCTCTTTGTATCTGAGTTCTCACAAACTCACTCACTATTTTTGCTTCTAAAGTGTTGTGTTGTGTCTTTCATCTTTTATACCTCTGACAGGGAAGCGTTTAATGATAGTTTGACTGACGTATGCATAACGAGTAGCCTGAGATAACAATAACATTATGGGCAGGTTTTGCCTCTCCCACAAATTCTGTGACTACTATTAGTACTAACCTCCAAAATATTCTCTCTCATTGAAGATTCTCTTTAGAATTTATAGCAGTACTCGCAGTACGACATATTTTAAATGCCCTTGCAGTGGAGGGTGAATCAGTCATTCATATTCACTAATCAATTTATCCTGGTCAGGGCTGTGGTGGATCATGTGCATATCCTGGGAATCCTAGACACAAAGCAGAAATACAGAACACACACACACACATTCACACCTAGTAGCCAATCCACATACCAGCATGTTTTTGGGAAGTGGG
Organism: Gogo arcuatus; assembly: GCA_028570945.1. Taxonomy (NCBI): domain Eukaryota; kingdom Metazoa; phylum Chordata; class Actinopteri; order Siluriformes; family Anchariidae; genus Gogo; species Gogo arcuatus. The sequence continues at coordinate 17,713,993 of JAOTRR010000038.1, forward strand.
AGGAAACCAGAGAATCTCAAGGAAACCACACAGACACATGAGAACATACAAAACTAAACACAGACAGTAATTCGAGGTCAGGATCCAAACTCTATACTCTTGAGCTGTGAGGCAGAAACAGTACCCACTGGATTCATCTGTTATAAAAATATTTGTGATGTTAAACGATATTTAATCAGCATTTTCCAATGGTATATTCAGGAAATACTGTACTGTAGTATACCTAACCGCAGTTTAATTATAACTAAAAGCTTCAAAGCCTGATGTCTCCTTATAGTTATAGTTCTGCCTAACTCACATTGGCCAGAAACAAAGGAAATTATAAAACTTCCCAACTGAAATAAACAACACTGCTGGAACTTTTTGGAGTGGATAGGTGATTGTAGTTATGAGTATGAGTTGACAGGCACTTTAAAATACCATTTCTATATTCCCTTCTTTTTTGTGATATGAACATAAATATGAATATATGTTGGAATATATAACAGTATAAATATAAATAGACTCCCAAAAGCCCTTCCAGCAGTTGGAGATCTTCCTGTTGGCAGCTGTATGATCTTCCTGGTAGAGAAAGTGTTTAATGTGATCCATAGTGTGTTGAGGCCAGAGCATATTTAACTCCAGTGATGGACCACTAATTAAATACAGGTCAAGCCACTCTCATGCTCACGATTCTCAAACATAAATGTTTCACTTAACATCTCATGGCACTCATGGTATAAAAAAATGGAACACTTGCCAAATATTGGTAACAAAATTAATCCGTTATTCTTAATAGTTCTTGACTAGCTGTAAGCATGTTTTACCCAGTAAGATATAGTCTCTTAGGTAGTATTGAGTATTGGTCATTGCGGTACACTTATTTGGCCATTCCAGGGTCCATCAGGTTGAGTCTTGGTAAGTGGGTCATGGTCTATGAGATGTGTGTCTCAATATTCCTGTGCTTCACTCGGCCCATAAAGGTAAAGTAGGGTAGACTGGCAACCCAGAAACAAGCAGGATCTGGGCTAGCTTCAGCACACCAAGCTTGTGGCCCCATTCACAGGCCTGCATTACTGAAGATGCCAACTCACTGTCCACTTCTTTCCTGCTAGACTGGGTTATAGCAATCATGAAGCTCATTAACACATTTATGTTTTAATCAGAACAGAACATGTTTATGAATATAAACACATTACATATGACTTGGTCATTTTAGCCTCATTTGCCATGCAAGTTGCCCATGAGGTCAGCCTGAGTAACACCATGTTATACCATAATGTAATCTTTTTTTTCTTTTCTTTTAACAACATTTATAGTAAACAGTTGTAATAGGCTAATGTTCAAAGCTACAATGGGCAGGGGACCAGACCTAGTGCATCAACCATTTGAGTGTAAACCATGTTGGGAGAAAGACACAAAGCCCCTGTGGGTAACTGTGACTCACACTGGTATGTGCAATAAGAGCAGCTCTCATATTACTCATTCTGGTCATGTGGGCTCCAGCATGGAGCTGCACCGTGGGGACCATTTCACAGCCACAGATGCAGGTTGAAATTCATGAAAGAGAGCACAGGTGTATGAATCGATCCCACAGGGCAGGAGTTCAGAATGGCACACCAGGTCCAGATCAATAAAACACAAGTCAGGAACTCACAGTAAGAACCAGTGTGGAAGAAAGAGTTTAAGAGGATGTAAGTCATTCAGACTATAAATGCTTGATGCCTCCTATGTGTGACAGCAGCTGCCATAATTATTCTTAGTGTGGCTGAGATGCCACTGGGGATCCAACTACAAAATGTACTTTACTTCAAGGTAAAGCTGAAACCTAGAGGTATGTTGAGATATGAAAATAGCTGCTGTTGTCTGGCTGAGAAAGGTATTCGATCCATCTGCCAGGTTTTGCTGTGCGCTCGAGTTCACCCTGATCACCCCTTCTGTCTTTCATGATGGAGCCTGCTTGTGTTAACTCTGTTATGCTTTCCAGAACCAACAAACAGACAATGTGGAGTAGTGGAATAGATCTTTTCCTTACTCCATTGTCTTTTATGTTCTTATTATTATCACTGTCACGTGGATATTTCATCAGAACTTTTTAAAATTTGCTTCTTAGTTCATTGCTTTCTGGCTTATTTCTTCTCCTGCCTTAAATGCTACTGATCTATTGTAATGTTAAAGTAGAATGTCTGATAACCTCATTTTGTTCATGGCTTCAAATCAGAGGGTTAATATTTATCTCTCTCGTCCCAGTACCCCTACACCAGCTGACATGCTCACATACACATGATTTCCCTTCTTGCATATAGACATAGTCTCTATGACAACCTCCACTATTGCCATGGTACTGGTAGCCAGTGCTCTACAGCATAGATTCCCTTTATACCACCACAGCAGTGATCCCTGACAGAGACTATATGAGTATAGCAAATGATTCATCCTAATTATAGAGAACACAAGACTACGTTGCTTCAGATACTGTGTGGCAGTTTTGGAATTATTTATTTAATCAAAATGTACATGTTTCTTTAGATCTATCCACAATCAGATCTTGCAAGCAAACCTTAAGAAATAGGCGTAGATGTTGAATAAACATAAATTCTTTTTGATATCACTTCACTAGAAAGAACCTGTTTCCTAATGTACAGTTTGAGTTTACTTTTGGAGAAGAGTGAAGTCTCCTTCTAGTTTTACAGCAGAATTTTGCCTTATACACTATATAGCTAAAAGTATGTAGATACCTGACCATGACACCTTTATATGGGTCTTCCCAAACGGTTTCCTTAAATTTCGTATCACACAGTCGTCCAGAATGTCTTTCTATGTTATAGGTTTTTTATTTTCCTTCACTGGAACTAAGGGGGCCAAACTAGTTAAAGTATGACAGTGCCCCTGTGCACAAAGCAAGGTCAGTGAAGACATGGTTTGCCAGGGTTGGTATGGAAGAAATGGAGTGGCCTGCACAGAGCCCTGACCTCGACACCACTAAACACTTTTGAGATGAACTAGAATGTTTGCACCAGTCCTTCTAACATGACATCAGTATCAAACCTCACTAATGCTCTTCTGGATGAAGGAGCACAAATCCCCACAGCCATGTTCCAAAATCTAGTGGAAAGCCTTCCAAGAAGAGTGGAGGTTATTATAATAGCAAAAGCAAAAACCAACTTTATATTAATGCCCATGGTTTTAGAAAGGGATGTTCAAGAAGCACATATGGGTGTGATTCCTCAGCTGTCTACATACTTTTGGCCATATAGTGTATATTTCTTATTCATATTCAAAATACACAAACCTCCCAAAATATGACCTATAAGAAGCCTGACAGCCAATCATCATCATCATCATCATCATCATCATCATCCACTGTAATTTTAAGACATAATATGCTGTCACATCACACCATGTCCATTAACAATGCCACCATCTAGTGACTAGCAAGGGTACTCACAGGCTTAAACAAAGGGATGATGTCATCCTGTCTTGGCAGCAGGAGCTGTAGAAAAAAATATCCCAGAATGTTAGGCCCAAAAAGAAGGGGGGGGGGTAGGAGAGATCAATATGGCCATCTGTGTGCCTGTGTGTGTCAGCAGGAAGCATCACTCAGGCCTGGCACTCCTTCACCCTGGAAAGTGTGCAGGTGCCTGGCAAAGTGAACTTGCAGCTTGGTGTTGAAGTGAAGGATCTGTAAGGTTGTCTAGAATTACTTTCTCTTATACCACAGCACTGGTGAATACTGGAATCTGATTGGTCAGAAGGTATTGACTACTTTTCTATAACAGCACAACTCTTATAGAAAATTAGAAGGACAATAGTTATGGCTGCAAGGCAAAGCATGGGTTTCTTTGTATGACAGACACTCCACATAATTCAAGCCTATGGTTAACAGGTTTAAAACCATGCTATAAAATAATGATTAAAATGTATAACTGCTCATATACTTAAGCTGTAAGGAGAAGTTTATTTAACATTTAAGGAAGGAGTCTTCAGTGTCACTTGATTGAAGTGCCTGTGTCTTTAGTCCAAATTTCTGATGTCAGATGCTTTAACTTTTCTGAGCCCTAACTGTGGCTCACGTTTTTAATCCATGTCCTGTTATCAGTTAATAAAAGACTGAAAGTTCAAATGGCAAGAAAAACAAGAGGAAACAGTTTGTTTAAATGAAAATATGACACAAAGGGATTTGATCAATGTATTCATCAGATTTTTTTTAAAATTATTGTTATTTGGTTTAATGTATGTAAGTTTGTAGTTATTGTGCATAAGCTTTTCTGCTTTTACTTTATACTTATCCTCAGATTCCAGTCATTTATCATTTATTTCTCGAGCTGTTTTTAATATAGAACATATTGTTTATAGCCTGTACTATAAAGTAACATTAATGTTCTCATGAAACATAATATTCTCACCTCTGTTCTCCATACCTTACCCTGTATCCTTTAAGCTGACATTGTTTATAGCACTGTTATTTTAATCATTTTCTTAAAGTTCATGTGATGTTTGACGCATTTGTGTATTTGGGAAACACATGGAGTTTATAAGTATGATTCATTCGCGCCATCTAGTGGTGATAGCACAAAGGTTTCAGCCCGTCTTAAAAGTCCGTTGATTTTTAATAATAATAATAATAATAATAATAATAATAATAATAATAATAATTTGTTGAGTGACAGGACAGGATGAGTTGACTGAAGGGGCTGGGATTGGCTGCTGTCATATCGCCAGATAGGCGCTGATGTGTTTGAGCGCAAAGTGGCCGCTCCAGCGTAACTGGTTTATGCGGCGCATTAACGGATCACTTTACAGTCGTTTGTGTGTAACGTGAGAAGACAGAAGACTCCTCTTGAACAGGAAGCCCAGTTTGTGCGCATCGCTCAATTGCTGTCTGCCCATTTTTGAGCCAGAGCGCCGCAGTTTTAGTGAACGTACACCATTGCGCTCTCCGCATCCACAACGCTTCCCCAATGAATCTTTAATGAGCGCTTTAGAAGTCCTAATGGCATGTCACTAACTTCCATTAATGATCTCCGAATGCAGCAGGCCCCGCCTCGATGGCTTCTCGTCTTGGTCCCGTGTGACTTCTTTTAATATGGTTAAAACTTTGAAAACATCTTCCTGCTCGCACTGAACCATCGCTGGACTGTTCTTGCGTTTCCGCACATTGTCTTCGCTTTTTGACTGATAAACATGACTTTTCCTCTTAGAAAATCTACATCAGGTATGGATTTACTTCACTGGTTTTTGCGTTCTTTAAATATTATGTCGAAGAATGAACCTTGAGAAGTAATGATGATCACGTCATGAATGAATGTTTATTCTGGTGCAAAATGCGACTTTCTAAATAGTTGCATGCTCACGTATGGATTCTGTTGTTTACATTTGTTACTATGAGTTCATACTGACCAACATTTCTTTACTTGTAACTTTTTGTAAACATTATGCGCACATAGCAGAGGGAGCAGTGAGAGCCGGGTGGCTGTCCAGGGTGCTGAAAAAGATAGATAACTATAGATAGTTCATCTATCGATAGATAAATATCTATATGTATATCTATATCTATATCTATAGATCAGTAGTTTATCTCATATTGAGTTCAAATTGTTTTCAAAATAGCGATATTTCACAATTTCCAACCTTTAATTATGCTTTCATTATGTGGTAGTAGCAGGGAATGAGTCTGTGTAATCTCTGAAATTTGTGATCGCATTATAGGTCTATTTATTTTACATTTAATTCCAAGTGCATTTTAGGGTGTCCTTGTTTATTCATATTCTGAGTATCATATATTTTCCCCAGTGTTTGTTAATCCTGTCCTTCTTGTATCCCTGTGCAGCATCGTTTTCTATTTACTGCTCAAACACACCCTTCTATAGCTTAGACTCACGATGGGCTTGTTCATCAGCTAAGCATTACAATATGCAGTGCAACAATACTACAGGAGCATGATTAGGGAAAAAAGAGATTTTTAAACATCATTACAAGTGAAAATCTTCACTAAGTGATCTAAGACTTGCTGATCAGATATGTCTGGGTAAATAGACTCATCACGAATGCTGTGAGTTAAAGGCAAGTTGCCTTCAAAGTAATGGATGCTTTCTTGTACAGTAGATGGCATTATAGCAGAACTTTTCAACTCTCTTGATGGATAGAGGTGAAGAATTCAATCAAGAACACATTTGTGTGTTTAGGTCCCAAGTGAAGTGACCAGAGAAAGAAAGGTTGGACTGCAAATGATTTTGGCAGAGCTGTGCAGAGACCCTTAGAGGTGCTCACAGTTTAAAAAAGGAGATATGTATGAATATATTAAAAGACCAACTACATAACCTGTTGAATTATATCCAAGCAAAACATAAAAATACACAATATTATATTATTAGATTGATTTAGCAAATTATATTATTATAATTATTTCAAGATTATTCAGTTATAGACTTCTCTCTGGCAGTTAGAAGACCAGATCAGCTGAGGATCCTGGACAGTGCGGTACCTTGTCAGTTTGTGCTGGGGCTGAAAGCTGACAAGAATATACACAATAAAACACTGCTGTTCACAGAGCAGTCTCAGATAAACTGGATAAAGCAGGGATTGCATAAGGTTTCTACAAAGCTTTGAATTTAAGTATTCAGTTATTACCATCTTTGGCTGTATTGTACCATAATTAATGGCTTTTGTAATAAAATGGCTGGTACATGTGTTATCTGTTCTGCTGCTCTTTTCAATCTGGCCTATGAGATATGCACTGCCCCTCTCAGGCTCACACAGTTCTTTTTTTTTTTCACCTTTTTCAGAGCATCTTTGTATTCCCTACTGAATGAACTACTTTAGGAAGATATTTTATATCTTGATTAATGAAAGAAAATATAATACACATAAGAAAACTCTGTTTGACCTTAAAGTTGAAATGTGAACTAGCTGTGAATTCTAGCTGCAAAAGTGACAGCATGGAACATTTCATGCAAAATGCGGTAAAAAAAACATCAAAATAGCTTCTTCTGCTTCTTTTTAATCTTGAACTAATTATAATAATATGATTTGCTAAATCAATCTAATAATATAATATTGTGTATTTTTTATGTTTTGCTTGGATATAATTCAGCAGGTTATGCTGTAGCTGGTCTTATAAATTAATGTATAAATTCACCAACTCCACATTGTGCTAATTGGAGTGAAAATATAAGATTGTGATGATAGGTCACATGATGTAACATGACATATGACAGCCAGGGCCTTTATTTATAGTTAAATCATTAGTAATTGAAACTATCCTTTATGTGTAATTAGGAACCTATGTGTGTTAATGAATGAATTTACACACCTGGCCATAAGTGACATTGGGGTTACATTGGCGGGAGTGTGCAGAAGAAAGCAGTGCCCAAATGTGTACATAAGTAATGCTGACCTCTGGTATCCTACGTTGATGATAGTGCAAATTATAGCATGTCATAATGGTGATTATAAAGATGATATAATACAGTTTCACACTGCTTCATAGAGAAATGTCCTTATTCCCAAACTGTAAAATGTTTTCCTTCATTGGAGGCAGTTGTTAAAGATTGTGCTTATACAGCATACTTTATCATTAAAGCAAGATCTGTTGGTTTCGATAGTTTAAATGCTTTACTGGATCACGTATCTCTCGCAGAAAAGAATCAGATGACAGTTTCTTATTGTAATAATGTTGGCAGTATGCTGTATAGAGAACACAGCAGACCCTTGTGAGCTTTTTTATTTTGGCACAGCAGTCAGTCAGTAACATGAAACTTTTCAAAGCAAATATCTTGGCAGGTTTACAGCTCACTCATCGCTTTATGCTTTCCTCTTTCAAAATCATACACACATTCAGCTCAGAGAGAGAGAGAGAGAGAGAGAGAGAGAGAGAGAGCAAGCACATAAATATATGGGACATGAGCAGGGCTCAGGTGTGCCACGTTAGTCAGTACCCCTCTAGCTCATCCTCAAACACCACCCTTCCAGTGAAGACCCACACTAGACCAACCCCCCACCTGCTACAGTTATCATTTCCAAAACAAAAAGGGAACAATGAACTTAAAATCCACCACAACCCAATTACAGCTGTTAAAAAAATGTGGTACTTAAGCTCTGTCATTTAATCAGTATTTTAACATTTCAGCAAGAAATATACAGTATAACACTAACCATCACTTTTGATTTTACCTTTGTTGCATAGTATGTTGGTGTGTTTTGTACATAATTCTAGTGGTATGATTCTCAAAAAAAGTGTCAAAATAAAGTAAAACATCAGTTCACTGCTACTTTGTCCTTGCTACTTTAAAAAGCTACACAAAACAGCAGAGCATAGCACTGCAACATGCAGAAGCAGTGTGATTATCATGTCTGATCTACTACAATGGATTAAAATAAGCTTCAATGTCCTTACTTCAATTTGCCAGCCTACTATCACATAGTAATGACTGGCTTATGATTCATTCACTATTTATTTTGGTGGTGAAGCTTGGCAAGATCAGATTGTCTGATTTTTCTGTTTATAGCATTGCGGGATTTTATCATACAAACATAGAAAACAGAAACAGAGTCTTATCGACACATAACCTAAGGCTAAAATATCTAAGTAAATGCAGTCGTCTTCCCCCATACCCCCCTCCCCCCAAAAAAAAGAAAGAAAAAAAAGCTAATAGTAAGGAGCTTTATCATCTGGACATCTACAGTACCAGTAATGAGTTAAATTAAGTCCTTATTAGGACAATAATAATCTTAGGTACATGAATTAAAATGATGTTTTTATTTAATTTTCATTATACCAATGTTGAGAATACACAAACTTACTTTATATGGCAAAAATTTGTGGACTCCTGACCATCACATGCTTTTTGACCATCCCATTCCTGATTTAGTCCCCCTTTGCTGATATAATAACCTCCATTCTTCTGGGAAGGTTTCTCACTAGATTTTTGGAGTGTGGCTATGGGGATTTGTGCTCATTCAGCCAGAAGAGCATTAGTGAGGTCTGGCACTGATGGTGGGTGAGGAGGCCTGGTGTGCAGTCAGTGTTTCAGTTCATCCCAAAGGTGTTCTGTGGGGTTGATGTCAGGGCTCTGCAGGACACTCAAGTTCTTCCACTCAAACCTCATGGAGCTTGCTTTGTGCACAGGGGCATTGTCATGCTGGAACAAATTTGGTCTACTTAGTTCCAGTGAAGGAAATTGTAATGCTACAGCATACAGAGACATCCAATTGTGAGACATACCACACGAGAAACCACACAAGTGTTATTTAGCAATATAATGTATATAATACAATAATATCTACAAAAACATTTTTGTAGATCACTGCTCCATCACTGTTCTCATATTAGCATACATAAAATTTCTTCTTAAAAAATTTCCCCTGGTACCACCCAATTTAACCCATTCTTTTACTAATCGCACCAACCATTCCTAATGGTTATTTGCTGATTCTTTGGACAAATTTAAGGAAATAAAAAAAGAGGGTTTTTTAAAAAAAATCACAATGTGTTTTCCATCTCTGAATCATTCACTTTTTCTCTATTATACCCTGTCTGTCTCCACTGTCATCTGTCTCATGTTTCTGTCATCCTGCTCTCCCTGTTGCCAGTTCACTTGCAGTTGCAGTCAGAGTCAGAAGTTTACATACAAGTGGACAATATGATTGTTTGATTTGATTGTGTATGATTGTACAATATGAATAACAAGAATTTGGTGCACAAGCTTTTATTTATTTTGGGGTTTCTGAAATTAACACAGGGTCAAAATTAAACATGCACCCACTTAGGTGATTAATTCAATGGTCCTGAAAGTTCCAAAATGTCTTTTAACTTGCCAAGACCTCTTAACTTCCTGTTAGTGATTATGATTTCAGCTGGTAGCTTCTCTGTGCCAACATAAAAAGGGTTTGTTTGAAAAGTACAAGTTATTGGGACGTGTAGGCACTTTGCCATGGTCTGGAAGAAGACCCAAACTGTCATCCTTAACTGAGAGGAAATTGGTCAGGAACGACCCAGGAACCACCAAGGCACAGACATGCTATGAACTGGAAGCTTCTGGAAAATCAGTGTCACTGTCTACAGTCAAGCGAATTTTACACTGCCATGAACTGAGAGGTTTCTGTCCAAGAAAGAAGCCCCTGCTCAAAAATTGATACCTTCAAGCTCAACTAAAATTTGTAGCTGACCACATGGACAAAGAAAAAGCCTTATGGAGGAAAGTTTTATGGTCAGATGAAACAACGATTGAGTTGTTTGGCCACAATGAACAGAGGTATGTTTGGAAGAGTTCAACCCCAAGAGTTCAATCCCAAGAGGCATTCAACCCCAAGAACACTGGACCAACTGTTAAGCAACTGTTGATCATGATTAAACAAAGTGGAAGGAATAATGAAGAAGGAGGCCTACCTTAGAATTCTTCAGCATAACGTCAAATCATCAGAAACTTTGACACAATTGGGTGTTTCAATAGGAAAATAACCCCAAACACATCAAAGCCGGTTGTGGAATGGACAAAGCAGGCTAATATTAAGCTTTTGGAATGGCCTTCCCAAAGTCCTGACCTCAACC